>RXID01014415.1:0-83786 GCA_005019695.1 Trichopus zeylanicus subsp. travancoricus | reverse complement strand
CCCAAGTTCTCTCGGTGTTCTTCTTGTGTCCTACCCGTGTTTTTTTGTATTCTCACCATATCCTACTCATATCCTACTCATACTTAATCTGTGTCCTACCTATATTCTCCCTTATTTTTCTTGTATTCTACTATACGTGTTCTCCCATGTTTTCCTCATGTCCTGCCTTGGTTCTTTTTATGTCCTATTTATATTCTCACATGTCCTCACTATGTCCTTCCACACATTCATAAAATAGTTGTAATTTCTCTCTAATTGAACAAGCAGATCTAGTCCACCATTAAAATCGAATTGTCATCACTAGAGCAAGAGGAGGAGGAGGAGGAGGAGAAGCTACCAGACTAGGAGCCTTGGACTAGGAGAAGAAGGGGAAGGAGCCAATAAAGGAGAGGGGGACACATCACAGATAACACTCTAGTTGTTGCTTGGTAGGAAATGTTGATGAAACTCCAGCAGAATGGCCGCGAATTGTTGGTGGAGATGATGGCACAAGATTGAGAATAGGTGGAGGGGGTCATCGGAGGTTAACAGTGTAGGGAAGAGATCCAAAATGTTGGAAAGGGTCAAGTAGGTCGGTTCGGCGATGGTGTTTTAAACGTCTAGTATGACCTGTGTTTATAACTTATTAATGATGATAATACATGGCATTTATGTATAAACATCCGGCAATATCTAGCATTTTGAATATAATGTCTAGTTGTTGCTTGGTATTAGCGATGCTTATCAAAATACCGATAATCTCCAATATTGTATCCAAAATTGTCGAGTATTATGACATTTATTTAAAAAGATTAATAATAATTAACACACAGTTTTTAATGCCAAAGAGATTTTCAATGGGAAAAACCGAAAATGTAACAATATACACTACAACATTATTGATCATTATCAGTGGTTTACAATCTGTGTTTACCGAAGCGCTGCAAGTAAGTTCTTATTGATAGTGCTAAATAAACTTTAGTATTCAACCATCTCATTGGCTACACTAACATGTGTTATCACCGCCAATAAATCATCATTACCAACATTAAATAGCACCAACAATAAAAATTCATTATGAGTGTTATTACTGTAGCGCCGACAATATTAGAAATATTGGCAGTGCAACTTCAGTTAGGGGCTGTTTGGTAACAGCCCGAATTGGACGAATTGGCCGAATTGGGGGAATTGGAGATTCAATTCTCCCAATTCGGCTGTTTGGTAACCAAATGAAAATCCGAAATTGGGTGAATTCCCAATTCCCACAATTCCCAATTCCGGATTTGAATTCGGGATCAGAAGAGACGAATTCGCAATTCCGGATCCGAATTGAGTGGGCCCCACCACTATCTGAAACCCTATTTCACCCGTGTAAATACCAGCGAATTCGGAATTCAGCCAGCTGAATTCCTGTCACCCTCTGCCTCGAGCCCGAGCGGCGGTCCAAGCCCAAGCCCCGACGCCCGTCGTCCCCGAGCCCGAGCGGCAGTCCGTCCCCGAGCCCCGACGCCCGTCGTCCCCGAGCTCGAGCCCGAGTTGCCGATGATGACGCATGGGCCGAGATCGTGGCTAGATTGCGCCAGACGACAAACTCCGATCACCGAAGAAGGAGATGGGAAGGAAGCTCGAAGCAGGATAGCTCCTTTGGCCGAGTTCGTGGCAAACGACGGCCTCCAAGCAGCAAAGCTCATGATTGGGCTGGAGATAGCTTTCGACGACTGGCTTTGAGCGCTAGAGAAGGAGATTGTTTTTAAAAAATAAAAAAATTATTTCAATAAAATATTTTTTTATGTAATAAAATAATAAAAAATTTAGTTTGATATCTAGATATTATATTAACTTTAGTTCTTATCTATCAGCAAACGAGCAGTAAAAGTTATAGGTTGAATTGACTGAGGTATCGGAAGTGATGAAGTGGCATTTCTCTTGTCGAGAATAGTATTTTTATACTTGATTTTTGTATTTTTAACGAAAAGAAAAGAAAAGTTTAATAACGCTAAAGGAACACGATTAGATCATGCTTAGTAAAATTGAGATAGTTTATGATAAAAAAAATATTTTATTGATTTAATATTGTTTAAATCAATTATTTTTTTAAAAAATAGATATTATTAATATGTAATTCTAATATTATTTATTTTTAAAACCTCAAAAATATGTCTAATTATTTTATTAATTCAATATATATATTTATTTTAAAATTAAATATAGAAAATATTAAAAAATGGGGATAATATCACCCATTAAGAATTGGGTGATCATATCTCCAATTCCAACTCCAACCAAACACTGAAATTGAGGGAATTGGCGGAATTCGTTGATTTCAATTTACATTCCAAACAACCGAATTCACGGAATTGATTGAATTGACAATTTCTCTTTCTTTACTCAAAAAGTACATCCAAACACCGAAATTATCAAATTCGGCCAATTCCCTCAATTCCCCGTAATTGATCGAATTGACGATTCCCTCGATTCCGAAACCCGGAATTATCCAAACAGCCCCTTAGTGCCATTGATATTGCATAGTACTGGGGATAATACGTTAGTGTTGGCATCGAGTATGTTTTAACCCCATCTCTTTCTGGAAGCCAAAACCATGCGATCCAGAACTCAAACTCTTTCTTCTCCGATGATTTTGTGCGATCCAGGCCGCCATCGCCTCCCACCATCACCGATCCACCTCCCACCAGCGCAAGCCCACACCCGGCTCAATCTCGACCGTGCCCTTCTCCTCCTGCTAGTGCAAGCATATGCCCTACTCCTCCCATTAGCACGAGTTTGCCATCGTTGATCCACCTCCCACCAGCGCGAGCCTTCCGCCACGTCCTACTCAAGCCCAGCTCCAGCCTTCGCTCACCTCCAGGTGCAACCAATGTCCAGCTCCATCCCACGACTAGTCCTCTATCACGGCCTGCTCCAACCCGCATCCAACGCATCACCAAATTGAAGCCGCCACCCCTCTATGTATTTTTGTGTTGCGAAAAATATCGATGTACACCACAATTCACAATATAGAGGAAAAACAGGAAAGAGGAAAAGATAGCACACAAGAGATATATGTGGGAAGACGATCCAGAGAATATTGTATTGATGAGGAAGAGAAAAGAGAAAATTACAACGACGGAGACGAAAATCCAATATCACCAACTCTCACTCTCTATTTTCTTTTTGAAACCCTTACATCAATGGTGTATTTATAGATGTGGCCTAATGATGTTTGAGTCAAAGTAGAAGACTGACTCAAATAAGACTTCTACTAATTTAAGACTTCTAGTAGAAGATAAATTTAGATAAGGATTAGGCCCATTAAATAATTTTCTAATATAATTAAGACTATCCGAAAATCCGGATTCGAGACACCATAAAGCCAACAATCTCCACCTTGGCTCGAATCATCTTATTCTCTGAATTTGAATCTTCAATAGATGTCTTTGCCATTACCTCCTAGGGTAGGATCAACAACCTTGAATATTGATCAAGTCCAAACAGAGCTTGAACTTATCATTCGGAATCATCTTCGTCAACATATCTGCAGGATTTCTTGAAGTATGAATCTTTTGTAAAAAAATCTCGCCGTCTTCAATAATATCCCGAATAAAATGAAATCGGACATCTATATGCTTTGATCTGGCGTGGTACACTTGGTTCTTCGCAAGGTGTATGGCGCTCTGACTGTCACAAAAAATAGGAAGAACATGTTGAGAAAAACCAATTTCACTTGCCAAACCTTTTAGCCATAGAGCTTCTTTGACAGCTTCTGTAGCTGCCATATACTCAGACTCTGTTGTAGATAATGCTACAGTTGACTGTAAGGTACACCTCCAACTAATAGGTCCTCCACAAAGAGTGAAAAGATAACCAGTGAGGGATCGGCGTCGATCAAGGTCTCCAGCATAGTCTGAATCGACATAGCCAATAATTTTGGCCTCTTGCACTGTGTTCCTGTCGAAACATAAACCAATATTAAGAGTACCTTTAATATATCTTAATAGCCATTTCACGGCCTGCCAATGCTCTTTTCCTGGATTTGCCATGTAACGACTAACAACGCTGATTGCTTGTGCAATATCAGGTCTTGTGCATACCATAGCATACATTAGACTTCCAACAGCACTTGAAAATGGGATGTTCTCCATGTATGCATGCTCTTCATCTGTAGAAGGACATTGTTGAGCTGAAAGCTTGAAGTGAGATGCCAAAGGAGTACTGACGGATTTTGAATTCTGCATGTGAAAACGAGAAATAATCTTCTCGAGATATTTGCTCTGTTTAAGCCATAATTTTCCATGCTTTCGATCTCGATCAATCTCCATACCGAGAATCTTCCTTGCAGCACCTAAATCTTTCATCTCAAATTCCTTTTTCATTTTAAACTTTAAATCATTCAGTAGAGATATGTCTTGAGTAGCGATAAGCATATCATCAACATAAAGAAGCAATATAATAAATGAGTTATTGGCATGCATCTTAAAATAAACACAGCAATCATGTTTGCAGTGGATGAAATCTTGACCCTGCATAAAACTGTCAAACCTTTTATACCATTGCCTTGGAGACTGTTTCAAACCATAAAGTGATTTGTTCAACTTGCAAACAAAATTTTCTTTGCCTTCTTGGATGAACCCTTTAGGCTGTTGCATAAAAATTTATTCTTCTAATTCTCCATGCAGAAAGGCAGTTTTGACATCAAGCTGTTCTAACTCAAGATTATGAAAAGCAACTAAAGCAAGTAGAAAACGAATAGATGTGTGTTTAACCACAGGAGAGAAAATTTCATTAAAGTCAATACCCTCCTTTTGTGAATACCCTTTTGCAACTAAACGGGCCTTGAATTTAACACCATCTATCTCAGAGAAATCCTCTTTCTTTCGAAATACCCACTTGCAACCAATTGCTCTTTTACCTTTTGGTAATTTCATCAGATCCCAAGTATGGTTCTTTTGAAGAGAATCCATCTCTTCATTCATAGCAACTTGCCACTGAGAAGAATTCTTATCCTGTACTGCTTCTTTATAAGAAGAAGGATCACCATTGTCAGTAACTAAAGCAAAAGCTACCATATCTTCAAAACCATACCTTTCAGGTGACTTTTTTTTTCTTTGAGATCTTCGAAGTGGAGTCTTTTCAGAAATTTGATTCTTAAGATTTTCTTGAGAGTTGGGCATACCCTGAATATCTTCTTCTGAAGGAATTACATGCTCCACCTCCACTTGCATTATATCATTGGGATCTTTCTTGAGAGATTTTAGCATACCACTTTCATCAAATACTATGTCTCTCTCAATAATTACATTTGAAATAGTAGGATCCCACAAACGATAGCCTTTGACGCCTTTGGCATAACCCAGGAAAATACACTTTTTGGAATGTGCATCTAGCTTATCCTTGACAACATGCACATAAGCAGAGCAACCAAAAATCTTTAAAGAAGAATAATTTGCAGGTTGACCAGTCCATACCTCTTCAGGAGTCTTGTAATTAATGGCTGTTTGAGGAGAGTGATTCACAATGAAGCATGCTGTATTGACTGCTTCTGCCCAAAAATCTTTATCAAGATTAGATGTACTGAGCATACTACGTGCTTTCTCCAACAAGGTTCTGTTCATCCTTTCAGCCACACCGTTTTGTTGAGGTTTTCCTGGGATGGTAAAGTGACGCTTGATGCATTCATCTTCACAGAATTTGAGAAACTTTGTTGATTTGTACTCTCCGCCATTATCACTTCTGAGATATTTGATTTTTCTGTCAGTCCTTTTTTCAACTGAAGTTTTCCACCGTTTGAAAACAGAAAACACCTCGGCTTTGTGATGCAAAAAATAAATCCACACTTTTCTGGAAAAATCATCAATAAAACTGACAAAATAACGAGCACCAGATTTTGATGGAATAGGAGAGCACCACACATCAGAATGAATATAATCAATTAAGCCATTAGTGCAATGAATACCAGTGTTAAACTTTACCTTGGACTGTTTACCATAGAGACAATGCTCGCAGAAATCCAATTTGCATGAGTTGAGACCTTTCAGTAATTTTCTTTTGTTGAGCTCATTTAAACCTTGCTCACTCATATGACCGAGACGCATATGCCATAATTGAGTCATATCAGAGAGAAGAAGAAGACTGAGAAATTGCTGCTCCACCTGCAACGGTTTTTCCTACTAACTCATATAAATTTCCATGCTTTAGGCCCTTCATTACTATCAATGAGCCTTTAGCAACCTTAAGAACTCCACCTTCAGCAGAATACTTATAACCAGCAGAATCCATAGCACCCAAAGAGATCAAATTCTTTTTCAAATCAGGAACATGTCTGACATCAGTAAGAGTTCTAATAATATTATCAAACATCTTAATTTTGATTGTTCCAATTCCAACAGTTTTGCATGGATTATTATTACCCATCAAAACTAAACCACCATCATAAGGCGTGTAGTTTTCAAACCAATCCTTATTAGGACACATGTGATAAGAACAACCAGAATCAAGAATCCAAATATCATGGTAACGATCAAAATTAGAACTAATAGAGAGAACGTTACCCAAATTATCATCAGAACTCTCTTCAACAACTGAAACTTGTTCTTTGGCTTGCTCTTTAGATTGAGATTCTCTTTCTTTTTTTGTTTTGAGCTTCCAACAATCTTTAATTACATGTCCCATTTTTTACAATACCTGCAGTTTATTTCTTTGGATTTGGATCTAGAACGACTTGTTCTTGATCTTTCTTTGGTACGACCTCTGACAATTAATACTTCTGAGTGTGACACATCCCCTCCAATCTTTTTCAAATATTCATTAGATAGAAGGGCAGCAGAAATATCATCAAATTTCAAATCCTTTCCATACATGAGAGTAGTTTTAAGATTCTCAAGAGAAGGAGGTAAGGACGATAATAAAATAATTGCCTTGTCTTCATCTTCAATTTTAACATCAATGCTTAACAATTGAGAGACAAGTTTATTGAAAGCATTAAGATGATCAACTATATTCGTACCTTCTGTCATTCGAAAATTGAAAAGCTTCTGCTTTAAATAAACTCGATTTGAGATAGACTTACTCATATACTGTTTCTCCAGCTTTTTCCATAACTCTGAAGGTGATGTTTCATCAAGAAACGGATAGAGTACCTCATCGGTAAGACTGAGGATGATTGTGCTATGTGCGCTGGCCTTTTGGTTTTCCCAGACACTTTCGGTGACATCTTCAGGCTTGACGTCCTCCAATGTGTGTCTTCAACCCTTGTTGAGTAAGAATTGCACGAACTCTTGCTTGCCAAATAGGAAATCCTTGCTTTCCATTGAATTTCTCTATATCGAACTTCGTAGTAGACATATTGAACCAAGCTCTGATGCCACTTGTTGCGGAAAATATCGATGTCCACCACAATTCACAATATAGAGGAAGAACAGAAAAGAGGAAAAGATAGCACACAAGAGATATATATGGAAAGACGATCCAGAGAATATTGTATTGATGGAGGAAGAGAAAAGAGAAGATTACACGACGGAGACGAAACTCCAATATCACCAACTCTCACTCTCTATTTTCTTTTTGAAACCCTTACATCAATGGTGTATTTATAGATGTGGCCTAATGATGTTTGAGTCAAAGTAGAAGACTGACTCAAATAAGACTTCTACTAATTTAAGACTTCTAGTAGAAGATAAATCTAGATAAGGATTAGACCCATTAAATAATTTCCTAATATAATTAAGACTATCTGGAAAATCCGGATTCGAGACACCATAAAGCCAACATTTTTGATGTTTAATTTTGATGGGTAATTTGTTGCTTGGCTTGATGTCCTATGGATTATACTTGGCTCGACACTTTCATGGTTCTTTGGTTTCTAATTCATGTGCTTTTGGTGTCATAAGGAATATTAGTCCTCAAAACAACAATCATGTTTTTGGTGAGGGGCAGAAAACAAGTTTAATCAATTATTGTGGCTACGGAATTCTAGCAATGAATTTGCGAAACAAAGGGTCCTTGTTTTGATTTAATATGGAGTAGAATTTAAGTTGTTTTCATTGATATTGACCTTATTTTTCCACAATACCATGTACAAAATTCTCCAAGAAACATGGGATTTATTTATTTATTTTGACAAACAAGCTAAAACATTTGGTTTGTATCACTTTTACATGTAAAATATATTTAGTTTACATTTAAATTTATCCACATAAAAAACAAACTTGATTGGGTCGAAACACGAGATATTCTACTCTCTAAAGAAGAGATTTAAAGTTCCGAGTCTCTACAGGCCAGAAACATGCCATGGGCTCATACATCGAATCACAAGAATGGCACTCATTAGTGTTGTCCAACCACAACAATATGACTCAAATCCCTTATCCCTTTGGGTCGCTATCTCATTGGAGTTGCCCAAAGGTTGGCAGGCGTGGGCATCTTCTTATGTGGTGAAAAATCTCCCACTTGGCTTCAATGTCCTAGACTCACATGGATAGTTTTAGAGAGAGAGAAAAATAGAAAATGGCAAAGAATATTAGAAAGAAATAATAAAATTTTGAAGGTAAAAAAATAAAAGAACTGATTGTCTTTTAACAACAATGTTAGAAGGTAATCTTTCTCCCGAGAAAATTGTGGGCTGGGATGGATATTAAAAGTTTAGGAGTGCTTCTAAGTTAGATCCCCTTCGCTTGGGTCCAATAGGTAAATTCTCCCTTAATCTACTTGGTATGAGCATCTTCTCTGGTAACAAAATACAAAAGAAAATAGGTTGCAAATACCACTCAGCAATGTTTTGTTTTTAAGTCCCCTTTCCAAAACAAAATGTTTTCTAAGTCACCTTCCTGATACTTGTTGTGTGACTGAAATTTTAAAACTAGCTGAAAAGTGGGGATGCATGTATATCGAATTTCATAAAATCTTAAAATATTGTATATTCCTGTTTTAATTCTAAAAAATTGTATATTCTTTCGGATGCCAATTTTTTACCTAACTATATATATAGAGTATTAGACTAATACTTATACATATTCATTATCCATGAATAAGAGTTGTATTAAAATAAAAGACCAATTAGATGACAGATATATTAATGGAGTAAATGTATTTCTGAATTATACCTACAGAGTAGGAGACTAGATCAAAAAAAAAATGATGTTTTTGTATTAATTATATGAATATGCATAATCGAATAAGGCAAAAAATATATGAACATGTAATAGTAATAGAATGGAATGTATATTATACTAATTAGACATTTTATGATAAAGAGTCGTGGTATTTAAATAGACTAAATTCAATAGATCAGGTAATTTATGTGATAATAAATAATAATGAGGGAGATGACATCGGCCAATTGGTTCATGATGTCTTTGGGGATCCTATATTTTCTTGTGATACCCTTTTTAATGAAGTCAATATGCAAGTGAGGATTATGATCAAGATGATCAGAAAGTTTATAAAATGCATGATGAATCTAACATTGCGTTAATATTTAGAATGCAAGAGCTTCACATTCTTATCATTCATCATATAATTATCAGCCATAAAATCTAAGTGTTAATGAAACAACCACTCATTTAGTATATTATTTCAAATATTGAAAGAGGTATTTTCTCAGCATTCTTCATTTTCTAGTTTGTGTTGGAGACTTAGAATATTGTAAAAGATATTGGCTTGGGATATACAAAAATTTATCAATGTCCAAATAATTACATATTTTACAAAAATAAAGTAAATTAGACATCTATTGCAAATATTATAATGTACCACTATATCAACAATTCACAATCCAGAGCAATGATAACAATCAGAAGGTTTCTAAAATTTCTACTAAAATTATACAATATTTTTCTCTCAAGCAAAGGTTATAATGACTATTCATATCAACAATGATAGCACCATATATGAAATTGCACATTAAAGACTGTATATATGATGGGACAATTAGGTATCAATCAAATAGTGTCGAGTGGAAAGAGTTCAACTCATGACATCTAGACTTTGTTGCTAACTTTCGCAATATTTGTTTACACTTAGCTTTTGATGGATTTAATCTCTTTCAGAAAATGAATTACTCATATCGTACTTGACATATGGTTTTAATTATATATAACTTATTTTCTTGTTTATATGTGAAATAATCATCATTTATCTTGTCCATGGTTATTAATGGAGCAAAGGGATAAAAAAAATTAACATTGACATATATCTACAGTTGCTGATTGAAGATTTAAAGGAATTATGAAAACCAAACATTCCAACATTTGATGCGAGTAAGAAATCAATATTTTATTTATATGTAGTACTGATATGAATAATTAATGATTTTTTAGTATATATATATTCTTTAGGATATAGCACGCGACGGGAATAGGTGTGTCCTATATAAAAAAAGAATATATGGTTCAAGTTGTTAAAACATAACTGAAAATTTTGTTATATATACCATCAATAATTTCTACTTATTGACCATAGATTCTAGAATGATAAGGTTGCGCTCAATGGGACATGTGAATATCAATTATAGATTTGAGATAATAAATAAAGCAAAGACTACTCAAAATCATGTAGAAGGGCATGATTGTGGACCTATCTGCAAGAGGATAAAGACACCTAAAATACATATCGAAAGCATCTTAAAAATGGATATTATCCTCCAACATTTGTATGCAAAAAGTGTTTTGCAGTTTAGGATCAACTAATGCTTATCCACCTTGAAAAGATCTTTCTGACTTTATTTTTCGACATCATAGAGCATTTGTCTATTCAACTGGCAAAAAAAGCAATATATATGGGGTCAATCCAATAACACTGTATGTATTCGATTGAGTAGTAAACTTTGATTATTGTTTTAAATTTATATATATTACTTCCATCTATGATAATAAGTAAATAAATTATTATTTATATATCTCTTCAAATTGAAAACCTATATGCAAAATCTACCTCATACAAAAGATTCGATAGCATAAGACTATTTGGTGGAAAAATGCATGACTTTCTATACAATATTCTTGAATAACTTTCAGTCAAACTTTACTTAGCATTTTTGGAACTAGGATCATTATTCGCACGGAGAAGAGGGACATCCAATTAGGGTTCAGTAAGGACTTCATTATGTAGGTAAGACTCAATGAGCGTAAGCATACTGCTATGTACTATTTAATTTAAACAATATAGCAACCTTTTGAGAGTACGTGTAATGACCTAATTAACTATAATAAATTCTAATATTACTTATTTGACTTTTGAGAGAATCAAAATCCATCTTGTGGAGAACACATAAAGTTGCTAAAAGTTAATAGAGGACATCAAGACAAAGAGTTCAAATGAAAGAAAATTCAGAATAACACATTTGTTAAGTGATTCAAGGAACATGTAAGTGTAACTAAAATTTAACCTCACTACAATAATTATTGGTGTTTTCAGTGCTAATTTAACACCATTATAACTAAAATTAACACCAAAAAGTCATTAGCAGTGCTAATAAAATATCATCTAAAGTAATATCATAAATATTAACAGCGCTAACTATTAGCGCCACTAATGACCTTAGCCATTCGCGGTGCTACTTGTTAGCATTGTTAATGATTTTAATATTCGCGATGTTGATGACTAATCATTAACAATGCTAACTAAAGTGTCATGAATAATCATTAACGGGTGCTAATTGTAGCGTCGCTATAGTAAAATTGCTACAATAACACTACTATAGTAAAATTACTACAATATAGATCAATGCCTACAATGTCCTTAATAGATATTTGAGTACATTCTTATGACTACAGGTAGTTTATTATTAGAATTAACCAACCAAATCCACATCATGCGAAAAATAAAGCACAACCAACATATTTGAAATGTAATACTTAAGCATAATCAAGACCCAATGTTTTTTATCCATTATCTGAATAACATAAAATTTAATTTATATCAATTGACAAACCTTTGTTGTTACTTATATATACATATGAGAAGCAAAAACATCTGATGGATAGAGAATGTCAATTTGCATGGATTATTGGATAAAAGTTGACAAAAAAAGAATCACATTGAAATGGGATAAGTGGGAATTGGAAGAAACAATCTTATGCAAGCATTCTGGAATTCGAAAACCTAGATGTGCGATCTCCAAGCTTGCCGCCAATCATGTAGCTTTGCATGCTAATTGTTCCTTGGACGAGCTCTCAAAAATCTTGTCAGCACTGCCAACCTTAAATCTATCACATTTGTTGAATTCCCTAATCTGCAAGAGGAAAAGGGAGAGCAACAATTTAACTTGAAGCTAACTACATTAAATAGCTAAAACAAAAATTCTTTTATGGAATCACAAAAAAAGAGCCCGAGTGGTTTCTCATATCCATCAACTAAGAGATTAATGCACAAAACCACAAACGAAATCATTGAAGAAGAAAACAATTTATTTTAGAAATGTAGTGTATGTTCGAGTTTACAAAACAAATCAACATTGACTTGGACTAATGCCTAAATTAGAGTGCATCAAATGTATAGCTCAAATTTTTCTAGGTTAGAGTGCTGGTCAATTGAGGAAAGATTATAAGCAAAAGCTAAATTAATCTCCTTATGTTCATCACTGTGACTGAAAATATTTTAACATATTTTTGGAAATTGGATGTTGTAAAATAGTAATGTAATGTGCCATAGTTGTCCTTCTATAATGATATCCCTTCTTTATTTGCAAATCAGAGAATCTAATTACTGTTCAAATCATTTTATTATATCAAAGAATGATGGTCTGTGCAATCTCAAAGTCATAGTCAGACATGGCCTTTTCAAGTTCTTCCTCCACAGCTTTCGCAATTTCATTCGTTTGCTAAAAAACATCATCTTGACCATCCTTTGGAACACTTACTCTGATTACTACAAAAGAATGAATAAAGAAAACAGACAGACAAATAAAAGAGTTATTCTCAAATTTCAGATTAAACACTTGCCTTTTTCTTTTATTTTTCATTTTTGGCAATAATATTAGATTGATTGTGGTTATTTGGGAGCCAAAGATGAAGAGTCACCATCAAAAACATAAGCTTGGATTTGAGATCTTGTATTGTTTAGCTTATAAAAAGCATCCTATGCCTTGTCAACAAGAGCATGGTACTACACAAATGCAACTACATTGACAAATACATTATCCTGCAATAAAAAAGAAAGCAGCCAATATCAACTCTATGAGAAAATAGTTAAATGGTTTTCAACAAGGAAATATGACTAATAGTTTCTTTATCCTTTGCATCTTTAAAGAGACATTATAAAATGATTGCAGAGAATGGATCAAATCAAAACAATATATGATCCCACAAATCAAAAGTGAAGCAAATAAATATATTTTGCCTTTCGTAAATATAAGCATCTATAAGCTAACAAAGCTCCTCCTCCTGTTGCAAGTTTGAACTTTTGGAATTTGAAAAAGAACACAACATAATAATTTAGAAAAAATTCTCACTTGATGGCAATGCCTCAACAAAGGCTTTTGAAGATTTAGGCATACAGATTGTATCCTTGCACTTTGAACTTAAATACTTGTATTTTAAATACTAAATTATGAAACTAGTACAGAAAAGGTTGCAAACTCGATTCTAAGTAATTGCTAAATTACTAAAAACCAATTGGCAAACACCCTTTTCTTCAAAGAGCAACACTATGATTAAACGAAAATAAAAAGAAAAACAAAAATTAAGCATTTAGATGCTATTATTTTGATTATTATTATGCCAAAGCAAAGGAGGACCCTCACATGAAGACAACAAAGACATAAAGCACGAGTTCAAAAGAAGCACTAGCATATTACTGAAGCTCATGTCCATCTTTTTCCACATCAAAACACAGCACAGGTAATCATTCACTTTTTTAAAGATTCATAACAAAAAAAGATTATGAGCAGGTAAATGCACCATCATAAAAAAAAAAATATGAATGTATTTGCAAACATAAATTTGAATAAGCTGGACTCTATGCACCAAATAATTTAAAATGGACAAGTGTTTCCGCACAAGCGAGCAATTTATTTTCTAAAGAAGACGTCATTTTTTATTGGTTGTCACAAGTTGAAATAATTATAGAACCCAAAAGGCCTTCAAAAACAGCAATTGAAATTGGCAATGTACCTAGGACTTAACTTTTAGTTGCAATGGGAAAAATGATGAGATTAAATGTCATTAAGCGAGAATGCATGAATCCATCAGTTTGTTCTGTATTCACTAGAAATATACCAGCATGACATCAACTTCATATATGAATAACAAATCACAAGGGTTTCAAGTTTTTAAAGAAATTACCATATTTAGAAGTTACAAAAGCAATTTGTTGAAGATAAATTAATGGATCCTCAAACTCATCCTTTGTAGGACAGAACACATCGCAGATAAGAAGCAAAACATAAAGTCACATGAACTGATTATGGCAAAGTTGCTCCATAAAAGTGAAAAATTGTGAAAAAAAAAAAGGAAAGACAAAAAGATTAAAGTATTCCTCAATCACAACAGATGAGAATTTCCATTCAGAAAAAACAATTTTTCCAACAGTAGCAAAATCCCTCCAAATCCTTATCATAGGAGAATAAAATAAATAGAAAAATTAGCAATAATTCAGCTTTATACTTAGAAAAACAAAAGGATAAGATAACAAAAATTACTTGAAATTTTAATTCAATACAGATCTGGTTTCAATTGAAATTAAGTTTGAAAAAGCGGAAGTTGAGACGAATACTGTGCATTCTAATCAAAAGAAACCAAGCAAAATTCCATAAAAAACTAAAAATTAAAAAATGCAGCAAATTTCCGTCGACACGAAAGCAAAATCCAATGACAGATCAAAACAACTCACCATCTCATACATTTTCTCATCCGGCGGCCTTCATGAACACCAAATCCCTAATTCTCTATAGAAACCTACAACCTCATGCCCTAAATCTCGAAAAAGGAGACAGCTTTGCTCTGAACAAGGAGAAGGAGGGGGAAGAAGGAAGGGCGGGGGAGGAACCGAATTCGGACGGAGGAGAGCGCACCGTCTCTGGCTATGCGGGCAGAGGAGGAGAGCCTGGGGCGAGGGAGGAACTCCGGCTGAGAGAGGAGCCGCGTTAGCAACTCTATATTAGCAGCACTACTTATTTTAATGCTGCCAATATAAATCATTAGCGACACTAATAATTCTTATATTAGCGGAACTAATTATTTTAGGGTCACTAATAATTATATATTAGTAATATTAAATTATTAGCATCACTAATAATTATATATTAGTGGTACTAAAATAATTAGCGTCACTAATGATTAATTAATACCGGCGCTAATAATAGTGCTTGTGATTAGTACCAATAATACCCCAACGTTGTAGTAATTACAAGATATGTCAGTATTTATATGTCTGATTTTTAGCTGCTTATTATTATTTTAGATTATTAGATAAAAATAATAATAAGATATCTAAAATTCTCAAAAACATATTACTCTTAACAACTAATCCTTATAAATGAGTAAAGAAATACTCGAGATATATTATAAATAATTTCTAATCTCATATGAAGACATAGGAGATGAGTCATCGTATATAAAACAGTGGCGTGATTTTTAAAGGTAGGTACAAGAAATTTTACACTACATATCAGAAACTATACAATCCTATAATATTTTAATGAATATTATTGAAATAGGTAAGTAATGAGCTTAAGTTCATGTTATTCATGTGTGACTAAGTTAGTAATAATATTGGAGTGACAACCGATGGGTTTGGATAAACTATACTGAATTTCAACTATTTGATATATAAATACAATCGACGTGGAGATGAGCTTTATATTTTTGTATGTCAAGCACATTAGGTATTTTACATAACATATCCTTTAAATTTGGATTGACACATGATTGTGAAAATAATTCTGAGGAGTATGTTGATGCCTTCGATCACATAGTAAGCGGTGAAAACTATGAAGAACTAATTATGGAATACTACACCACACAATAATTATATGATTTTGACTATAAATTCAGCCACATAAATATTAAAGGAGTAATGATAGATGCACCATATATCAATTCATATCAATTATATGTAGAAGAAAATCATGAAGATAATATAAGGACCAATGAATCTAAAATCGAAAAGGAAATCTTTTTGAAAGATGATAAATATGATAACAACCATGACAATAATGATTTTATGCTCCAAGAAAATAATAAGTAAATATTATTATGTTAAAAATAAAAACTCAAATGCCAATATAACATAAATTTGTTATTTTGATTAATTATTTATTATTATATGTTGTTATATTATTTGTTTTATTGCTTATTTGACTGATATTATTTCTGATTTCGTTACATTCCAAATAATCTGATTGGTGTACTACTCCGTGTATTTTGCATTAGACGCGATTTACTCTCCTAATATTTGTATGTATCTTTATAATATACTTATATTGTGATATTATTTTATTTTTTTTTCAAAATATGTTCTTTCTTTGTAAGGGATCATAAATTATAAACAAAAGGTATGATATGTGAGAGACATGATGGAGGGAATTCAAGATGCAGAGACTATAGATCAGAGATTCGAGATGAGTGAAGATTTCAATGAAAACTCCATTGGAGATAGCACCGATTCCATCCCTCCAAAGTAGGTAGATCAGAATATACATTTTGATAGTGATGAAGGTATATAATTCATTGCTAAATTTATCTAGTTTATATTCAACTTGATTTAATATTTCTTGTATTACAATTTAATATTTCGTTTTATATAATTTACAAGTACTTTTATAACTTTTATGAGTAGGACCCATCATGACACCAACAAACTTATAGAAATTTAGGGTATCAAGGAATTTAGATTAATGCTTAGTATCAACCGCCACAACTAATTCATTAGTGAGAATTTTTCATAGCTCTTGACATAGTTGGGTATTTTTGTAAACGGTGGTAATAAGCTGTCGATAACCCATACCAACTAATGGGATATGCCTTGAGAAAAAAACAAACAGTTATGGATAGATATAAAGATAATATCTACTTATATTATGCTTTTTCTAATGGTTATATTCATTATATTTCATATATTTTTAATTTTTCTAATATTTTTGTTTTCAAGCTAATACAAATTTGGAGAACAACGCAAAATATATATATATATATATTGTACAGCCCCTTGACAAGCATTGGCAAGATTAGAAGGCGAGTATAAAGATAAAACACTTTACATCGTACAAGAACTATCTAGAGAGACTTGCCACCTACCCAAATCCGATAATAGATAAAAACTAGTGGCATGTCTTGATCAGATATTAGCATCTGATAGAAGCCCAAGTATTACTCTAACCTTTTGGTTATTGAATATGAATACGATTATCACTAACACTACATGACCTAACAATTTTGCATTCTTCATTCAGTAATTGAGTCATATAAATAGAAGGGATCGAAGGTATTAGGCAATAGGTCACTCTCTCAGACACATGGGATATGTCAACCTAAGAACTGAGGTATATTCTTCAATTTTTTTCAGTATGTTATATTTATTATGAATTGTATCACTTGCTACGTGAAGCACTCACTAGATTTGAGTCTTCTAGGTTGGATGTCTTCCTCACATTCCATACCAAGAAGAACAAGTAATCAATTGACGCAATATTTGAACCATCATAGTGAGTATTTAACTAATTTTTTTATAATATTTATTCTATGAAATGATATTAATATTTTTAGTGCTCACATTATAGAAGAAGATCTATCACCTAAGGTAGTCTTAGTCAAATGACTCTCTCTTGGATATAGTTGGTTAGAACAAAATCCATGATCAGGTGTTCGGAATTGACAAATATAGTTGAATGCGAATATTTGGTATAAGACCAACTCCTAGAACTATCTCAGAGTCCTCCTCCAAAGCCTCGCAAAGGTGAGCAACCTTAATATACCCATAGTCAAATGTAGATGATTATCTAGGCGGAAATTACTTCAGCATTGGAGAGGTTCAGGAAGGAGATATTCGACGATTTTCCTTATACCATGTCTTAATCTATTCCACAACTTGAGGTATAAATCAAATTTTGCTATTTCACAGTATATATGAAATATTTATTTGAGATGCTAATATATGCTTTTTATGACAAATGAAAGAGATTTCAAGTGCAGCATCCCAATAGCAAGGTGATGTTGGTGGAAAGAAAGCTAGTTTGAGGGAAACTCCTTCTACTTCCCAATCTACTCAGGTAAATTTCATCTATTATCAGCAAAATTATTACATATCAATTCTATAAGTACAAATGCACTTTGATATTACACATGTTAAACATTTGTACCTTGTGGACATGGGTAGAGGAAACCGGATGGGGACTTAAGGCACATAGATAGTAACTTGGGCACTGGGATCATGATTTGGGTACTCACACGAGCATGTGCACGAGCACAGGGGGTGGGACTTGGGAATAAGCATAAGTACAGGGTGGAGACGTGGATATGGATATAGATATAAGGGTAGGACTTGGTAATAGACATGGGTATAGGGGTGGAGACTTGGACATAGGCATGGGCACGAAAATGGAACTTGAGAACGGACATAGGTATAAGAGTGAGGACTTCAGAACGAAGATAATTACAAGGATGGAGACTTGGCCACAATTACAGACACAGGAGTGAAGACTTAGACATAAGTTATTTACCTAATTTTACTCATATATCTTATTTCTTATACAAATTTTGAATTTTTAATTGTATTTATTTAAATATTTAGGAGGAGATCATGTAGGAGCCAATGACCAAGAGCAGGATAGACGAACATGGAAACGAAGTGACTTTTTTCTTTGGATGGTTTATATTGTATAATGACTTCTATTTTGAGATGTATAAATTGTGTTTGAAAATTATATTTGAATTTGAACTTTGAAGATTGTATTTATATCAATTGGTTTTATGTTTTATTTGTATTAATTAGAGATTGTATCATTTGTTGATGTTGATGTTGATGTTGTAAAAACAGAATTGGGCTAAATATTAAATCAATCGTGGTGTTTTTGAATAGTTATTAGTGGCGCTAAATAAGTAGTATGACTAATAACTAAGGCCATTAATGTTGCTAATGACTAAGGCGATTAATTGCGTTGTAGTGTTAGCTAATGGCTATTGTTTTCTAAGGATGCTAAAGTAGCACTTCGAATATTTATGATACCACTTAACGTAATGCTTTATAAGCACTACAAATTAGTGCCAATAAAAATTTTTATATACTATTTTTACTTATCACAGTATTATATTAACACTGAAAATATCATAAAATGTTGTAGTGATGTAGATTTGATAAAAAAAAAGTGAACGACACACACCCAAGCATATCCTCCCATTGCACTCAAATCCTTCACATATTTGAAAACCTAGAGGCTAACATACATGTTATTTTTTGGGAGCAATATGAAAGTGATGAGATATACTATCAAACACCTTGCAAAATCCTTTTCTTCCTCGTGACTCTTACGTTTCACCAACTTGGAGAGAATAGTATGCACTCCTTTCTTAATTTAGTTATACTTTTGGAGCATCATTCTACTCTCAAAACTTGTCCCACATTACCAAGTATGCTCATCCTTGACCCCGCAGACACCAAGATAGATATCGAGCAGTAGCGCAAAATCAAGTCAAAGATAATATCATGCACTTCTTTCCTTATTTAGTTATACTTTTGGGGCATCATCTTACTCTCAAAACTGGTCTTGCATTACCGAGTATGCTCATCCTTGACCTATTAGCTACCAAGATGGATATCGAGCAATAGAGCAAAATCTTGGGCTTTGAATTTCACAAGCCAACTAGTTAAATCCACTACGATCATCATCATAGGTATCCAAAAACTCATCTAGCAAAGGTATGTCATTAGCCATGACTCCAATGTTCAACAGCTTTGCAAAAGGAGTGAGAGAAGTTACATGCCAATGATTTGGCCACATGTCAGTTCTTAATGTTCTCACTAAATTATGAAGATTATGCAAATATCATCTTTAATTAACCATACGAATCGTGTCACCAAAATGATATGTATGTAATTCACAAAACCACATAAAACTCAAAACCATTCCAAAACTAATAATAACTTAAGGAAAACAGTAAACACAAGATAACTGAGTAATAAACCCTAACCAAAACTAGACTGAGTGCTCCAATAATTATGATAAAACTAAAATGAAATCACAATTGCTAACTACATGAAAAGAGAATGTTGTCACAACCCCATGAGCAAAGCTACATTTACCATTTTCCATAACTAGGAAACAAAGCATACCATACAATTTTCACATACAAAATAAAATCCGTAATTATCGAACCCAAGCTGAAACCGAAAACAAAGGGAGTTGAATTCCGTAGACAGAAAAACCTAAATTTTGTCACTCTCTCAATGACAGCTCACTGCAGCTCAAAACAGAAATAACCAACAAAGAGATTTGAAATCTTATGAAGATAAGTTCCAAGAAATCTCTACCAAGTGAAAAACAAATAGCAAAAAAAAGGACTGATTCAAAATGGCAACCTGAAACCCTATGAACAAGACATTCCAAAAAAGCCTAGTTGCTTTTTCTCAACACAAGTCTCTGATGCGGGAGCATCTATATTCAAAGATCTAGAGTTATATCAAAAATTGGTCCTTATTCAACACACTCTCAAGATACTGTTAAAGAGATTTGAACATGACACAGATTGAATTAGGTGTTTGGACTACCAATCCAATTCAAAATATGGCCCAAAAATAGTCATTAGAACACTGAAAGTCTAGTTTAAAAAAATATCGAAGGTCACTTGATTTCTACTATTGTATAATTTTGTATGATATTTTCTTTACATGCTATCAACAGAGTTTGTCCAACTTGCTAAGAACCAAGTTAGGATTTTATTTCTACAATTACCTATATTAGGAATGATATTGAAGACTATCTATGTATATATTTCTCATGTAATATGAAAGGAACTTTTTAATTCTTAATAAATCCAAGAATGGAAGAGTTTTGTGCATTTTTCTTTGAGTTTTGTTTCTCAACTGGATTCCATGGAGTGGTAACTCATCCTCTAGCAATTCTATATCTCTTTGGTGGGTTCTAAAAGGTGGTGAGTACTCTTACTCTATATCTCTAAGGATTAGGAGTTCCTTGAATTGGTGAACTTAATCTATTCAACCTCATTCTTAGATTTTTTCTATTATCAAACCATTTCCTATTTGGGGTCAGTTTTAATCCATCTAAATCTCAATTTGGGTATGTGATGAGTTATTTTTGTAATATGATATCTCATCTTCCATTTCAATTTTGACATCTCTACACAAAGTTATTATAGAAACAAGGCTTGCTCTCTTCAACCTGCAATCTATCTTCTCATCGACTTTTTTGGTTATCCTACATCAGCCACAAAGGCAATGTCATGGAAAAGGTCATACCTAGGACATATCTTGGCCATTTTGCATGAAATGGTTGCCAAAATCAGGAAGATGCGAAGATGAATGGAAAAGCGACTATCGAGGGCAAAAAGAGCAAAATTGTAACTACCATTGGATTTCCTCTCCATCTTGAGAATCAAAATCAAAATATTGATGGAGTCTATTTTACTGCTGACTTCGGTCTGAGAGATTTTTTGAGATTACAATCCATTAGCCCACTTGCAGAAAGACATCGTAAAAAATATCATTGGAAACTCTCTGACGATAGTCGTTTCGATACTCAATTCAATTAAAATCTCACGATTATAGGGCAAAAAAATAACTGGACATTAGTTCTTTACTTTGTAGATGTGGTGTTATTTATAGGACGAGGAGGTGGTTAGTTGTATTCAAGTCTTCATTATTTCAATCCTAATTTCACTGATCTCAATCTCAGATTTCCCAAGGGCCATCATTGGAGATTATTATTTGTTAGTTTACATAAATATTTAATAATTTCTATATATAGACTGAATTTACCTTGCTTTCTTAATTATCTCAGAATGAATATTCACTAGATGACTAAAACTGAAGGCGCCAAGTTGACTTGGCTAAAAAATATCTTAGTGTTGTTACTTCAATTGGTGGCCTTGGCACTTGAACCTCAGTCATCTTGGTTGGTGGCATCTAATGGAAACTTGATTTGCAAATTATGTGAGATTCATTTTCCGAGGATTAGAATAGAATAGAAAAACAAAAGAGGTAGCAAAGAGACTTACAAAATTTTCGAGTGCTGGAAACCAATTTTCCCTTTATCTTATTTGGACATTCTTATGACCGTATACAATGGTCGACGAGAAATACACTGTACAAGTTTTATGATTTTACTTGTGCTCTCACAATCATTTATAGTTTATTCTTTTTATGCTTTTTGATAAACAAACTGCTCCTCTAATTGCAAACACCTCGGAATGCATGTTTTCAAATGTCTAAATATGCAAGTGAAAAATATGTTTAATAGGGTCTCCTCCTATCATTTTACAACCAAAACTTCAACAGACAACATTCTCCAGCAGAAAAATTCAGAAAAATTAAGCAAGGATTATAAATATTACATATATATTTTTATCGTAAATTGCAATGAAAACTGATGAACTCCACGTACAATGGATGAGAGGCTCCAAGCACTGATAACATTAGCTCTCCAGATTCTGGAGCTTCTCAAGGCAACTCTCAGCTAAATGAGCCAACCCAGGTTTGACGAAACCACCAGCAGCAAGCTTGTACTGTTCATATTTTGCTTTGTCGCAATTCACAGCAGCAGTCTTACATGCTCTCATGCTCCCTGATTCAGAAACAGGAAAATGATAAACAATGACTTTCATAAATCGGAAAGAGTATTACTTCATAAATGCCTCCATTATAACTAGCATTTGGCGTGTTTGCAAGTAGGAAGAAGTTTGTTTATCAAAAAGCATAAACTATAAATGATTGTGAGACCACAAGTAAAATAATAAAAATTGCACAGTATTATTCTCATCCATCAATATACATGGTCAAAAGAATGTTGAAATAAGATAAAAGCCACATTTGACCTGAATTATTCATAACACAGCAGAAAATGTAAAGGGGCAATTTTGAAAAGAAAGTCACTCAGAACTTTTACCTGATGCAGTGGCAGTGAGGTACCTGTTTGCAACATGTCTCCACAAGAAATGGAACATACAATAAGCAGAGGATGGAAGCAATGTGGTATTTTAAATTTGGGACTAAAATAACACCAAAATGGCTAAACCAATGAAGTCTGAATAGAAAAAGAAAGGGACAAAACCCCATTTCATGGATGTCATAAACGTACATAAAGATTTAGCATTTGCTAGCCAACAGTAATCAGACAAATATTTGAAACTTATTGGGTTCAATGAGATACATAAATAATAGACCTGAGTGAGATTCTAGTAAGAAATAGGTCATCAGTAACTTGAATCAGACTGAATCATAAGGAAAGCTAGCTTTCACTTTCACATGAAACTCTAAGTTCAACAGTAAATTAGGGAGATTCAGCAATATTAAAATATAAATAAGATTTTATCGTTATATTCTTCAGAAACTTGTGAAAGCCTACTAATTTGAACTTTGTGCTGAAACATTTGCATTTGGTACTATCCTCTCTCAATTTTAGAGGCTTTTGACAATTGGTTTCAGGTAACCTAACTCTGACACAATTTAGACATGTTGGGACACGCTTTGCTCATTATTTTCTAAAATTCTTCTAGTGACTTCTACCTAAAGGGTCCAAGAAGAAGATGATATCCCAAATGCAGAATGCAGGTGTTTGTTCATTTTTCATTACAAAAGTATTAACATATAATATAAAGAGTATCAACTACCAAGCATCGACAATGAAAAACGGAAATCTTAAGTCAACGTGACTAGTGAGGTTGAGACTTCCATGCATTTGATACCCTAAGGAGAATTTCTTGTCTGGCAGTGTGCTACATCAATCATAAAATTAAATGAAATAAAACTCATAACTTCAGTTAAGATTTTTGGCTCACCGCTTAGGTCCAAAAGGTTGAATGTTATTGGGCACTTTCCAATACTCCTAACCATTGTAATGGCAGACCATACTTTCTGGTAATCCTCACGAGATGTTCTAACAATGCACAACTTTGTTACCGGGTTGATGTACTTAACTACAAAACCACATGTATTCAATCCATGAGAAGCAAGTTTGAATAAAAGTCAGAATGAATGGAAATGCCATTTTCATAGCTAATGCAAACTTATACAGAAGCATACCTTGGAGCGAGCGAAGCGATACGGCCAGACCGCATTCTCCAAAGTTCAATAAAAGACTGTCTTTGATAACTCTTAACAAATTATATTGGCTAAGAATGATCGGTTCGTTCCCGCCTAAATCTTTGTTAGGGTCTATAAAAACTTCCATAAGAAGATATCTATTTTTGAACTGCACCATCGTACTTCACTTCAAGCAATCACCTACACTTAACATGTACAGCTACAATGAGAGATTCATTCGGTAATCAGTACAAAAACAGCTGCAACATCTGCTGCGCAATTGACAAATCCAACTTCAGAACATAATGAAATCAAGAGAAGTTCTGAAATTTCATAATCAGACAGCACCAAGAAAAGTAATAAAAAAAAAGATAGCCATCAAAATTTTTAATCACATTCGACCTGCGGTCTCGAACATGGAACCGAAAACAGAACTTAACAGAGAAAGAAAAAAAAAACTGCGATCTCAAGCCCAAATCCACAGTGGGGACGGGATGAACAAAAGGAGGGAGACGGTGTATAATTTGGGATTCTCGAAGGGGGGGAACGGAACAGCTCCACCGTTGAGAGAGACGGCTACGGAAAGAGCAACAGAGATAGCAGGAGCAGCAGGAGGAATAGGAGGGAGGAGGGAGACCGTGATTTTCGAAGGATGGGGTCGGGAAGGCGCCACCGGAGAGGAGAAGCCCGAGGAACGGATGCAAGACCGAGACGATCGTGGATTTGGGATTTTAGGGTTTATATATTAGTTTGGTTTTTCCGTCGGTTCGTTGATGAATTTCGAAGAGCCGAAACTGAAACATGAATTCTCTGAAGTTCCAAACCAAATCCGCTCGAATTACGGTGCAAACTGAACCGACCGAACCTCAAATTTTGGTTCAGTTGAGTTAGTTCTCATTTTTGAGATAACTAGAGACATAAGTTTTGAAAATGATGATACATTGACCTAGATCTGTCAGCTCAAATCGAGCCACCTACGGAAATAATCGAGGTCTCAAAACGAACTCATTTATGGGTCACTCGTAAAATCAGTCATTCAGTAAAAACCATTTCAAAGTGAACCATAAAGTGACATCGATAGGTCGATAGCTCAATCGGTGATGTAGTATCTTTAAGTATTTTTCAAAATATTTTAAAGGATCATGAATTCTCAGTAATCAGTTATGAAAAATCAAACAGGTATTATGGCTAAAATCAAAAAATTTCGGATACATTAAATCACATCTACTTTAAGATAAAGAACTAATATCAATTTTTTATATGCGCACTTTATTTTGCAATTGTAATTGATTTGGACGTCGAAGTAGTCGTTGATAGAGAACTTTCAATAGTCTTCTTCACAATTTTTTTTTCTTATAGATTAATGAAAAATAGCCTACTAAATTCGATTTTAAGGAGTCTCTTAGATTGAAATTAATAGTAAAGTAGACTCTCATAATAGTTGGTGTTTTTTTTTGAGATCTATTTTACATTTTTTTCCTTTGATCTAGAAGGTTTTTGATAATATTCTAGCAATGCCTCCTATAACTATCAGAGTGGTGGTATCCAAAGATCAAACAAGGGGACATATAACTTCACATCGGATAGAATTATGCTATCCTTCGATTGAAGGATACCTTAGTATGATCCTTAGAAAACCTTTGAATTGAGGTGAAGCCTCAACATCAAGTAGCAAGCATTGGCCAATTGCTAGAGGGCAAGAAGAGATGGAGAGAAAACACTATGACCCAAATTATGGAGACAGTTTCCTCGGTAAAAAGAGTTAAAGGAAGTCTTGATATCCACGAACGCATCATCGCCGTGATACAAAGAATTTGTGAAGAATTTGATACAAAGAAACTTTTTATTCACCTAAGCCTATGATGCAATTTTAATGCTACTTGAATCGTTAAGGAAGAGTTCTTAACATGCAATTGTTTATATTATTGCAAAATTTCTGAAAACCGTCTTTGTTATTACTATTGATAAAAAATTACTTATATTATACTTAAAATTTGTAAACAACCACTCTAACAATATTCCTGATGGAAATTTTTGTGTATATGTCCTTAAAAAAATACTTAATTAGCATCTAGACATTTAAATTTTGCTAATTATAAGGAGTATTTTTTTTGCACTTTTGCCCTTAAAATTAACAAATTCTAGGAAAAAAATACATGCATTATGCAAATTTATAAGAAATCATTTTTTCTATTACTACTAGCAAAAAATCATTTACATTAGAGTTTTAATTTACAATCAACAACATCCTACTCAATATTTTTTTAATTAATTTTTATTATTTAATTTGATAGAAAAATATATCTCTAATTATTTAAAATTTAGTGTAAAACTTTATTATTTCTAGTTATTTTATTCTCTATTTTTGATAAGAGAATTTCAAGCACTCGAACATTGTTTTCTCTACAATTTTACTAGCTGGTGACAACATATATTTTTCAAACTTCTTATATGCTAAAAAATGAAGAGAAAAATTGAGAAGAAAATATTTTTACAATTAATTTTAAATAGTAGGGCGTAATGATCTTTTTATATTAACTTAAATATTATAAAATAAATGAAAAAGATTGATTAGAAGATGGTTATTTATAATTTTTAATAATAATGCAAGTGATTTTTTTATTAATAGGAATATGTGAGGTGCTTTCTCATAAATTTGCAACCACAAAAGTGAATTTTTTCTAAAATTTCAAAAATAAAAAACAAATTTTTTTCTTATAAAATGTCGGATATAGATTTTTATAGATTTATATTCAACCCTTCTTCAAGGGTATATTCTACCTAAGTTTTATTTAATATAATGGGCATAGGTAAGGAAAAAGACGGTTTAGAGAGTACAGAGCAAATTGAAAAGTTTAGTGGAGTAAAGATGCTAGTTAAGTGTTTTTGATGGGTATACACGCAAAAATCTATTCTTTTTTATTTGAATTTAGCGTTTAGATTAAAATGAACATACTATTATACGCTCAATCTTTTATTCGTAAGTGTAACAATTATTTTATTCAATTTTTTCTCCTTTCGCATAAGGTTGAAGAAGTCCTAAGATCATCTTTATTATACCAACTAAAAGAATTAGAGAAAGACAATATTTGGGTGTTCGAAATTCTCTGCTCAAAAAGAGAGAATGAAAATTCGAAAAAATAAGTTTCTAAACTTGAGTTAAAAAAATTAAGACATAATAGTCTTTTTATATCAAATTAAATAATATTCAAGTAAAAAGAGTGTCTAGGTGGCTTGACTTAACACTATGTCAGTCATATTATAACAAAGAGATAACAACTACCAGATGCTACAGTTATATCTGCCATCTTGTGGATGGGCTCACCATCAGACTAGTAACATGGGAATTGATCAAGCCTATGTAGAAAATGCCACTCAAACTTTGGGAGCCCATAGTACAAAAGCATAATGTGAGCATTCACCATTTTAATACCAAGAAGTGCATTTGCACCATCCCACTTTAGGGCAAGAGGGCTCCTTCAAATTTCATGACCCGTCCATTCTAGTGAGCTCTCATTAAAGGGGTATGAACTACTTGCTGAAGGCAATATGGCTATGACAAGAACCTAGACTGATGAGGATATTGAGAAGAAGATTGCGTAGGTAGTTGAATGATGGCTACAAAATTCCATAGGGCAAACTGTAGTACCATGTGACATCATGGGCACCCTAAGCTCCACACCCTTAGCCGAGTCTCCTAATTCAAACTTCCAATAGCCCTCATGGAAAACATATGATGGAACTAAAGATCCACTAGACATCATGAGCTCCTTCAAGGATAGCATGATGTGCAAAGCATTTCTAGCTACTTTGTAAGGTTTGGTGCAGACCTTTTTCTCTAGCTTAATAGAAAGTCCATATCAAGTTTTGAATATTTAGAGCATAAATTCATAAATTAGTTCATCTCACTTGTACTAAGATGTTAAGACTCTTCCACACTACTAGCAATTCGACAATGGTAGTAAGAAAGCTTGCGAAATTACCTAGCAAGTTTCAACATGGAAGAATATAAGTAAATGACCCAAATAGCTCCATCATCTTTGCAACAACTAAGAATAGTCTCTTGGCAACAAGAGCGGTCTAGGACTTGGTGTGTAAACCCTTATGCACTCGATAGAGTTCATAGAGCAAGTCTGTGAATACATTGATGCTAAAGAGATGATGGTAGCTTGGAGAGAGGTCAACTATTCAAGGGCCAAGAGAGAGAAAAGGGACCTCAAACATTTTGAGGCAAAGAGAATAAGGAATAAATTGCTGGATAGAAGAAATGAATATCAAACATACACTCAACTCAACCACCTTTGAGCAGAAATACTAGCCTAGATTAAATATTGAAAGTATTTAAGGAAGCAGCCCAAAATCCATCAAGATAGGAATAAGGTGGATACCTCTAAATGCTGCAGTTTGCACCATGACTAATGCCATAATATGAACTAAAAAAATCTGAAGATAAAAATTGAAAGATTAATTCACGAGGGACATCTTGCCCATTTTGTCTAGGAAGAGTAGTAAACATGGCATAAAGCAAATGAAGAACAAAAAAATAGGCACAAAAAAAAGAAGACATTGTTTGATTAATTTTGAGAAAGGATACATGGCTTAAGTAAGTGCATACCCTCACTTTACAAAGCAATGAATTTAAATTCATAATCATGAAAGAATATAAAATGAGACAAGAAAGTGGGTGAGGCTTCATGTGCCTCACTACCCTGCTCTAGATCACCTTGACCACATAGAGTCTGACTCAAATGGATGCTTGAATTGATCCTCAGTGGATGCTAATAACTTGACTTGATTTCAAGCCTTGATTAACTGTCCTATCTTGTGTCAATTGATCCTGTTGGGGTTTGAAGTGATCATCACCAATAATGATTAGCTACTATAGCTTATGTTAATCATCTTTGATTTGATAACTGATGGCCTTTCTTAGCTTATCATCAATTAAATTTGTGGTGTCATCGACAGCTTAAGCTTGTTGTTAGCTAACTTTAATTGCCTTTAGATCCTACCATGGTTGGGTTCTTATTGGATCCTTAATGGATCTTAGATCTAACCTCGATTAAGTTCTTGATGGATTTTTAATGGATGTTGGATCAACCTTTAGTTCTTGATAGATCCTTAATGGAAGTTGGATCAATCATTAATGGGTCCTTAATGGATCCAAGCTCAACCTATTAATAGGTTTGAGTTTGAACATTAGTGGATTTGGATTCATGTTTAAGTTGACTCAGTTCAACTTGATTACGGTTCAGATTTGACCTGATTTTGGTTCAAGTTTGACCTAATTACTAGTTCAAACTTGGACCTGGTTCTAGTTCAGATTTGACCTGATTATGGTTCAAGTTTGACCTGATTTCTAGTTCAGATGTGGACTTGATTTTGGTTCAGATTGACCTTATTCTGGTTCAGGTTTGACCGGATTTTTGGTTTAGCTTTGATCTAATTTCTAGTTCAGATTTGACTTGACTTTTGGGTTAGGTTGGACCTGATTTCTAGTTTGAACTTGGGTTTGGCTTGACCAAATTTAGGTTTGAGTGCAAACATGATTTAACCTAATTAGGGTTTGAATTTGAACTTGATTCAAGTTTGAATGTGGTTTGATTCAATTGAAGTTCAACTCAAACTTGTTATGATTTAATTCAGTTAGAGTTTAATTTGAACTTGTTCTGATTTAATTCAAATAAGGTTTAACTCAATTAGAGTTTGACTTAGTTTGAATATGGTTTGACTCAATTAGAGTTCAATTTGAAATTATTTTGATTCTAGATTGACTCGATGTGAACCCAATTTTGATCCAATTTGACCACTTGAATGGGACCGATTGAGGCTTGACCCAATTTGAAATCATTTATGTTGGGTCAAAACCAAGTATCATCATTTGTTTTCTAATTGAAATAGGTGACTAGTTGGGCTACCGATCGACCGACTAAGTGGGTGTCATTCCAGGTTTATCAGAACCGAACGGCCAGTTTAGGTACCGATCGTCTAACAGTGTGGGTATCGTTCAGGTATGTTAGAACTAGTCAACCGATTGAGGTACTAGTTGACCGGTAGAGCGTGTGTTGATCCTTGATGGATGTGAATCGATCGACCAATTTGGAAAATCAGATGATTGATAGAAAGTTTTCTGCATGACTGATGACTATTTTTAGTCCATTTCTTTTGTCAATTTAAGTTCTTTTGGTGCTTTGTCCAAGTTCATTCAATTTTATTTATTTGTTTTAGCCAAATTAGCTTGAGTTTAATGTGATTGAGTTAGTTTAATTGATTTATATTTATCAATTTTATTTTAGTTTAAGAATTCTTGGGTTACCATAATAACTTTATGTGAGTTCACAGGCTAACATTGAGTTATTTAGACTTTCAAGCAAGCCTACAGGCTAGCCTTTAGTTTAAATAGACATCCAAATAAGCCTATAAATTGGTCTTTAGTCTGAATAGATATTCAGGCGAGCCTACAACCTTCAATTTGAATAGACCTTCAAGGCTGACCTTTAGTTTAAATAGACCTTTAGGCGAGCCCATAAACTAGCTTATAGTTTGAATAGACCTTTAGGTAAGCCCACAGACTAGCCTTTAGTCTGAATTAACTTTTAGGTGAGCCCACAGGCTAGCTCTTGGTTAGAATGGCTTTCAAACGAGCCTATAGGCTAGCCCTAGGCAGGAGGAGTTGACTTTCAGAAAAGGTTGCAAGCTAGCCCTAGGTCGATTGGCTTTCTGGGGAGCCCACAAGCTAGCCCTAGCTTATGGTTGATGAGAGCTCATTCAATTTCTTTCTTTTTTTTTTGTTTTGGTTTTGCACATGGGATGCTCTTTCTTGTTTTTTTGTTTGTTTCTTCTTCCATGCCTCTCCCTTCTCCCTTCTTCTTCATCTCCAACTTCTCTCTTCTTTAGAGAACCCCATCGTAGACCTCAAGATCTGAGCCTATCAAGTTTGTGAGGAGATGTGATGAGTTTGTAGTTTGACGCCATGGCAGAGATAGTGCCATTGGTGGCCATGGTGGTGATGGAGCGAGGGAACAGTAGGAGCACCAAGAGAGGAGAGAGGGGGGGGGGGGGGGGGGGGGGTGGTGTTGTGTGTGCAGCAAGGAACTCTTAGGAGACAAAAGGAAGAAAAAGAAATAAAACCAAAAGAAGGCAAAGAAAAGGATAGCATCCTTACATCTCCTTGATGCTCTCTTGGTATCCTACTTGATGAGATCTCCTTTGTACTTTTATGCCATTTTTGTGCTAATAATTTGCACTCCCAATCTCCCTAATAATTCATGCCCTAATTCCTATCCCTTTGCATTGCTTTTATAGGATTGAAATGATCCTTAAATTGAATTATTGATTGATTTAAATTTGAGATTTAATTCAATTATATTTTCTTCTTTGGGCAATCAAATCTCATATTTGGATCTTTGATTGACATATTTTGAGATTGCAATTCCCTTTGGAAAAATTTTGTTGATTGATGATGAATTCAAAGAAGGATTTGCTTCCAGATCTACAGATCTTGACCCAAACCAAGTGACCAGTTAAGGAATCAGTCAATTGGTAGAGGACATGCTAGTCCTAGCTTATTAGAATCGGTTGATCTATAGAGCACTACCAAATCTGGTTCATAAGAATTAGTCGACCAATGTGGCTTGATTCAGTATTTGGACCTTAGGTTTCAGCCCATGTTTATTTCAAATTGAACCCCACTCATCATGAATTAGACTCAAAGCTCAAGCTCTAATTTTTGTCAAACTCGAAGTTGAAGTTGGGCTATAAAATCTACTCAAACAATGAGAAAACTGAGGAAGGAACAACTCAAACCATCAAGGATTACCAACAATGGCATTTTAGCTAGTGAAAAATGTGAAACTCTTACTGGGGGGCTAGATAGTACCAAGCATCATAGAGAAGAAAATGACAGTGAAAATGTGGTGGCTAATACTGGACCCCAATCCAAACTCTGAAGTAGCATAATAAAGGCCTACACATCACCACCATGATAGTTGGATATTTGGCTTGAAGGGTGGTGATAGAAACTAGGGCATCTATGAATAATTTATTTGCATGGGCATATGACTAGATTATAGGATTAAAACTGGTGACCCAAGATGGCGAAGACCCTAGGAGTAATCTTGAAACAATAAATCAAAATGTGTAGTGGTTTGAGCGAGTAATCAAGTGTTGTGGGAACATGACTTTCAACAAGTGCAAGCCCTTGTTATTAATTACTCTAACAATCATCAAGAACCTCCTAAGATGAGAAACCTAACTAATAAAATAGAGATACAAAAAAAAAGAAAGCATCATTTAATCGATTTGAGAAAGGATACATGGCTTAAGAAATGACATACCCTCACTTCACAATTTAATGAATTTAAAGACATGATTATGAAGAGAAAATATGAAATGAGAAAGGAAGTAGGAAAAGGCATAATGTGCATTGTTGCTCTGCTCTCATGCTCTAGACCAAATGGAACTTGGATCAAATGAGTCTTGATTTGATCCATGATAGATATTGATAACTTGGCTTGATGTTAGGGTATAGCTGATTGCCTTGGCTTGTATTAGTTGACTCTACTAAGATGGGTTGTCACCCAATGGGACATGAAAGAATGTGAAAATAAGAGGAGAAGTGGGAAAAATCTTGATGTATGTTGTTGCCCCACTCCCATACACTAGACTGAGTGGAATTTCACTCGAATGGTTCTTGAGCTAATTCTTGGCTTGATTTTAGGATGTGACTGATCACCTTGACTCATGTCAATTGACCCAACTAAGATCTGAGGCATCACCAATGGATTTGGGGGTTTTCTTAGCCTTGAAGTGTGGCCAAAAACTTTGAATGTATTGGTAATTAACTTCTTTTGATAGCATTACCAATGACTTATTGGGTTTAGTTTGAAGTGTAGCTGATAGCTTTAAGCGTGCTAGTGATTAACTTCTTTTGATAGCATTGCCAATGGCTTGTTGAATTTAGCTTGAAGTGTGACTGATGACTTTGAGTGTGTTGGCGATTAACTTCTTTTGTTAGTGTTACCAATGACTTGTTAAGTTTAATTTAAAGTGTGACTGATAGCTTTGAGCATATTGGTGACTAACTTCTTTTGATAATGTTACGAATGGCTTGTTGGATTTAGCTTAAACTGTGGTCAACAACTTTGAGTATGTTGTTGGTTAACTTCTTTTGATAGCATTATCAATAGTTTATTGGATTTAGATTGAAGTTTATCTAATAGATTTGAGCGTATTGGCAATTAACTTTTTTTTGATAACGTTACTAATATCTTGTTGCGTTTATCTTGAAGTGTGGCCGACAACTTTGAGTGTGCTAGCAATTAATTTCTTTTGATAGCATTACCAATGGATTGTTGGATTTAGTTTGAAGTGTCATAGATGACTTTGAGCATATTCGCAATTAACTTCTTTTGATTTGATAGCGTCACCAACAGTTTATGGGGTTAGTTTAGCTTTGAAGTGTGACCAATGTTCTTGAGCATGTTGGCGATTAACTTCTTTTTATACCATTACCAACATTTTGTTAGGTTTAGTTTGTAGTGTGGTCCATAGCTTTGAGCATGTAGGTGAGTAACTTCTTTTGATTTGATAGCATCACCAATGGCTTATGGGGTTGGCTTAGCTTTGAAGTGTGACCAATATCTTTGAGTGTGTCAACAATTAATTTCTTTGATTTGGTAATCGATGGCCTTAATGGTACATTGTCAATTAATTTTGAGGCATCATCAATGACCTTGAGCTTGTAGTTGACTAACTCTAACTTGGTTTTGAATCCAATCTTGATTAATGTGTTTGGGTTCAAGCCACATTGAACCCTTGTTGGGTTTGGATTCAAACTTAAATGGACTTGAGTTTAAGTTCAACTTCGTTTGATTCAAATTGGTTTCAGTTCAGGTTTAACCAATTCTAGTTCAAGTTTGACCTATTCTTGTTCTAGTTTCACCTATTTTGGTTCAGGTTTGACCTGTTCTGGTTCAAGTTTGATATGTTCTAGTTTAGATTTGGCCTATTTTAGATTTGACTTATTCCGGTTCAGATTTGACCTCTTTTTATTTTGGTTTGACCTATATTGGTTCTAGTTTAAGTTATTCTGGTTCAGATTTAACCTATTCTGGTTCAAGTTTGAGTTTGGCTTGACCTGATTTAAGTTTGGTTTGAACTTGGTTTAACTCGATTAGGGTTTGGCTCAAATTTGGTTTGAATTTTAATTTGAGTTTGATTTGAGCTAACTAGGGTTTAGGTCAGACTTAGCTCGATCTAGTTGGGACTTGGTTCGAAGTTGGTTAGAATTAATTTTGTTTTGATTCAAATGTGGCTTGACTTAATTAGAGTTTAATTCAAATTTGTTTTGATTTAGTTTAAATGTTGTTTGACTCAATTAGATTTCAATTCAAATTTATTTTGGTTTTAACTCAATTAAGAGTTCAATTTGAATTTTCTTGATTTTGTTCAAATGTTATTTGACTTGATTGAAGTTCAATTCAAACTTCTTTGGAATCCAAATTAACCCAATTAAGGTTGGTTCTAACTAAGATCATCAATTTTCTAATTGAATTGGATGACTAGTTGGGGTACCGGTCAGCTAACCGAACGAGTGCCATTCTCAATGCAATATAACTGAATGACCAGTTTGAGCACTGGTCATCCAATAGAGTAGGTGTCTTTCTTGGTTTGATGAAACTAGTTGACCAATTGAGGTATTAGTTGACTAACAGAGGACATATAGCTTGAAGTTCATTAGGACTAAATGATCGATTAATGAACCAGTCGATCGATAGAGAGCTTTTTTGTTTGTTTGTATTAGTTTCAATCCATTTGTCCTTATCCATTTATGTTCATTTGGTGCTTTTTAAAGTCAGTTTGTTTTTGTTCATCTAGTTTTGCTGAATTGGCTTTAGTTTAATATAATTGAGTTATTTTAATTTAATCGATTCATGTTTATCGATTTATTTTAGTTTGAGAGTCCTCAAGCTGTCATAATGCTTTAGAGAGAGTCTGTAGGCTAACCTTGAGTCATATTAACTTTCAGATCAGCCTACAATTTGACTTTTAATTAGAATTTGGTTTTTGAACAAGCACATAGGCTGCCCTAAATTGTTTGGATTTTAAAGTGAGTCCACAGGCTAGCCTTTGATACGAATAGACTTTCAGGAGAGTCTATAGATTGGCCTTAGACTTTTAGGTAAGCACCCCCCAGATTGATCTTGAGTCCAAATTGGTATTTGAGTGAGTACGCATAATGGCCTTTAGTCGAATTGATGTTTGGATGAGCCTACGGGCTATAAGAATTACTTTCATACAAGCCTATAGGTTGGCCCTATACTAGAGTTGACTTTCAAGCGAGCAGTGGGTTGACCCTAGATCGAATGACTTTTCGGTGAGCTCACAAGCTGGCCCTAGGCGAAAGGTAACTTTTAGGCAAGTATGTAGGCTAGCACTACATTGATAGATGGTAGGGAGTGCTACTATGATGGGGATACTGGAGCCGTGGGTGGCCACAGCAGTGACAAAGGTTGGTGCACAAGAGGTTTAGCTTGGCAATGTGGTTCGGGCAGCCAAACCCTTGAGTTAGTCACCCAAACTCAGGAAGCCAAGGGAGATGCACTAGAGCATTTCGAGCTAGGGTTCTGATGAGATGCAAATGGTGGCTGGGGGTGAGGGAGGCTGTGGGTAGTTGCGAGAGTGGAGAAGATGCCATCCAAACATGGACACAGTGGAGTCAAGCAAGGCTGTGAGTGGCTACAATTATGGGGATTACTTTATACAGGCTAGTTAGAGATGATAGGGCACCAAGTGCATGTGGGGCAGCAGGGACCTCGCAAAAGACAAAGGAAGGAGCAAGAAGAAAATAGAAGAAAGGAAACCAAAGACAAGATAATAGTCTTACATCTTCTTGCCTTCTTGACAATGCTCTCTTGATCTTCTTTCTCTTTGAATTTTGTGCTTTTTTCATCCCAATTTTCATGTTAATAATTCATGTCCATAATTCGTGCTCTAGCTCTAGTTTTATAATGTTGAGATGATGCTCAAATCAAATCATTAATTGATTTAAATTTGTTATTTGATTTGATTATATACTCCTTTCTTTGATAATTAGATATCATATTTGGATATCTAATTGATATATTTAGAGATTGCAATCTCTTCAATCAAAATATTTTTGATTGTTGATGAATTTAGAGAGGATTTATTTTCATTTTTGAAGATCTCAATCCAAACTAGATGACCGATTAAGGAAATGATTGACCAACAGAGGTTGCATTGGTCCCAACTCAACAAAAATGGTTGACCTGTTGAAGAATCGGTCAACTAGCAAAGTGCTACCAAATTTGGTTTATGAGAACTAGTCGACAAGTTCACTAAATGGTCAACTAGTGCTGCAGGATTCAATATTTGAGCTTGAAGTTTTAGCCCATGTTTATTTTGAATTGGGCCCAATCCATCATAAATAAATTGGACTTAAAGTCCAATTCTAATTCTTATTTGATTCAAAGTCAGAGTTGGGTTACAAAATCCATTCAAACATAGTATTCGCTTCGCATCTACTTCTTGAGCTTTCTTGTTGAGGGGAGTGGGTGTGAATAAAAGTGAATATTTGAACTTACATGGCCTTTGCAAGTATTCAATAGGTGGGGTCCTTTATTTCCTTTTATGCCATATTGGCAATAGCTTCTTTCTCCTCCTCTTTTTTTAACTTGTCTATCTCTCATTTTCTTTTGTAGATACTATGGAGCCTCTTGTATTTGAAAGAATTCAAAATGAGAAAGAGGACAGCTTGGTTTTACCTCCCTCCCTTCCTGTCTTGGGAATTGATACTGAAGCGGTTATCATATATTAACCTCAAGAGCATTGAAGACAAGTGTGGTTTGATAAGTACCATCCCATTGCTCACTTTCCCAAAGAGGGGATTCCATGTGTTGATGGTGTTGGAAAGTCCTTTAGATTGGAGCCAGTTGGGCACTTTAGGCAACAAGGGTCTTTAGAGACATTGGGATTTCATATCACTTGCTTGGTAATGATCCTTTCTACTTACTGGAGCAGTATGAGTTTTACAAAATTATTCAAAGTGGATTGATGATGTGTTATCCTAGTTTTCAGCTCAACTTGTAGGTCTCAGCATTTTAGGAGGAGGCATAGCATCCAAGGGGCGGTATGCAAGAGACTCGAGAATTTTATGCAGCATGATTGAGATATGGAATCATGTAACAAACACCTTCCACACTCTATATAGCAAAATTGATATTTCTTTATGGGACATAAGACAGCTAGCTAGGATTCCTATCATTGGGAATTTCTATACTGAATATATCCCTACTAACTACCACATAAGCCTTGACTTCAGTTACATCTTGCATGACCTCTTTAGGATTTATGATTGGATTATAACACACTTTCTAAACAATCAGAAGGGGTGTACTTTAACCATTGGATTTACCCTTTTTATGAGAGAACTTTGATGAGTGAGCCAATTAGGTTCATCCAAGTTATGCATGACATGGGAGATATTCTTCTAGAATTCAGCTGCAAGACTTATTTTACTGCTTTCATCTGTTGTTGGCTTTGCTGCTTTATTATACCACACCATGGGCAGTATATTCATTTGGAGATATTTGCAATAGCCTTTAGCATGGTTCATAGATAAAAATTTTCTCTAGCTCCAATAGTACTAGGATCAATATATGTGGGTCTCAGAGTGATGATGGATAGCCCTACAGGACTAGGCAGTTCTTCAACTTGGTTCCCCATTTATTTTCTTTATGCTTGAATTTATGCCCACTTCTAGAGGACATATATTGAGTTGAAGCCTAGCAATGAAATCAAGAAGCTATGTCGCTCATGTTTGGTCCATATTCTTGAAATGAATTGGATCATGAACAAGGTTACTTCCCCTTATTTTTCTAGAGAGGCTAGGTTGCATGTGCAAAATCCTCAGAATTTTGAGGTGTCGAGCTTACCCTTACACTCTTTCTAATTCTAACATACTAGTGGTTGTGGTTTGTCTTTCATTGCCTCCAAAAGCTTATGAGTACATTATCTATTTAAGACACTGGGTGCTTCCACTCTATTTAGGGGAATACTTGCCACTAGAACCTTATAATCAATATTGGTTCTACTGACAATTTAGGTATGACTAACGCTTTCCTGAGAATGTTCTTGCTCCTTCACTACCATCATGTTTGGGTAGTTAGCAGACAACTGGTTACATCTTATTTATCTCCAAGATAACTCAGAGTATTATATTTCAAATATTGAGTGGGAAGCCAAGACTCTTTGACTATATGTCACAACATGATTTAATAGCATTAGAGCATATCTTTGCATTGATCTAGAGTTTGCATTTAGGAATGAGCTTGATTCATGTAGTAGGCAAAAGCAAGCAATCAATAGCAAAGGGTCAAAGTGGCAGAGGATTCAAGAGATGTGAAAAGCTCTAGCTCATAAATTTGCTCACCCCAGATCAAGTAGAGAAAGGATCATTCTCCCTTATAGAATTGTTGATGGCTATTTTTGAGGCAATGCAATTACTAGATTGAGTCCAAGGCAAGAGGCACTTCGATCCATAGAATCAGGGTTAGTGCCATTGCTCTCATCACCTACACCATCTTGAGATTTGATTTCTTCATTTCCCATGCCTACCTACTAGCCAATTGACATAAATATAGGGCCAGAAGCAACCCTTCCTTTACCAACATCAGTTTACTAGTCTTCTGATATGGATTTGAGTAGAGGGGTTACACCAGCCTTAGCATTGCCCATACCAGCTAGCCATGCATCAGATGTGAGTGTTTACAGGAGGATAGAGCTTATAGGTATTGATAATTTTCTCATCCTATGTTTGTTTTGTTTTGTTTCCTCTTTTCTAGCTAAATACCCATTTCCTTTCAAGTGAACTAGACAAGGATTTTGGAGGCCTTGTTGATGATATTTTAGATTCAAATGGTGAGAGATATCTAAACTTCACCAAGTCTTGCGTTGTATATGTGCTAACGCTAAGCTTGTGTTGCAGACATGGTTCCTAGGTCATGCTTTAATCAAGAGATGCTTGCAATTATGGGTATCTATCCACCATCACAATCATCAGGTGATGATTTAGTCTTTTTCCTTTCTCATCTTAAGGATTTTATTCATAATCTCTTTTGTTAATACAACATTTTCTTCTTCAGATGATAATAGAGGAGCATGAGCAGGTGATTGCTGAGTTGTAATGGCTATCGGGAGGTGCCACTAGACCTCATGTATTTTAAGATTATCATTATCGCCTTTTATCTAGGATTCCCATTTGCTATCATTTCTACCAATTTTTATTTGTAATTTTTTTATCTCTTGTGTCCTAATTCCAAAGTGTCCCTCAATGCAGTGGAAATCGATTTGTCCCCTTTTTCAGATAAAAGTGAGTTAGTTTGCCACTTTGAATGGTTTAACTTGAATTGCTAGTGGAAGTGGACTTTATTTTTCCATATGAGAGTGGACTTAGTTTTTCACGTGTAGTAGACTTGAGTCACCTTATGAAAGTGGACTTAATTTGCCACATGAAAGTGGACTTAAGTTATCATATGGAGGTGGACTTAATTTGCCATGTGAAGATAAACTTAATTTTGCCATGCGAATATAGTCTCAGTTGTCACACAAAATAGATGTATGTTTATGTCCATGTTTTGCCTTGAGAAACATGGAGTGTATGTCCAATTGGACATTCTTTTTGAGAAAGTTAGACATCCTATAATAGATAAACCATAGACACTTTATTTTGTTTTTTGTTGCCCCTAAAGGCTTATGCATAATACTTCCTTAGGAATCAGATATTGATTGGCGACATAGGCCTTTCACCTTTGTCATCAATCAATTGGTAGGATCCCTCTTCAAATATCTTTTTGACGATACAAGGGCCTTCCCAATTGAGTTCAAATTTACTTTTTTATTTTGATTTGGGATTATGGGTCTTCTCAAAGCCAAAACTATTTCTTCCTTCTAGAAAGATTTGAGCTAAGCCATCTTGTTGTAGGCCATAGTCATTTGCATTTGGTATATCTCCATGTTTTCTTAAGCTATAAGCCTTATTTTATCTAAGAAATCTAGCTTATTTAGGCAACGATGGACATTGTCTTCTTTTATGATTTTTTTCTTACAAAGCAATCCTTAGAGAGAGAATTTGTACCTCTAATGATAGGACTGTCTCAATCCCAAACACCAATGCATATGGTGTTGATTGGGTAAGGGTTCAATATATGGTATGATAAGCCTATAATGCCTTAGAAAGCTTTTTGTGCTAATATCTTTTATTTCCGGTAATAACTTTCTTTAATTTTTTTATAGGATCTTGTTGAATGCCTCAACAAGGCCATTTACCCTTGTATTATAGATGAATGAATACCTCTAATCTATCTTATGATAATATCCAAATATCATACCTTGAAGCTTCTAAAGGATAATCTGTTGTTAGAGATGATCCTTCGGAGAATTGCAAATCGGTATAGGATATTTTCTCAAAAGAAGTAGATGATGGTATTCACTTTTACTTCTTTTAGTGGGGTTCACCCATCGAGAGAAATAATCAGTTGTTGCCAATATAAAGTGGTGACCTCTAGAAGAAGATGGCTCGATTAGGTCGATTGTCTCCATACCCTAATACCTCGAATGGCCATAAGGATACCATTGGGTGTAAAGGATTTGGGTATTGATGAATAAATTGACCATAAATCTGAAATAGGTGATACTTGCTTGCATATTTGATGCAATCTCTCACTATCATGGGCCAATAGTAGTCCATACGCTTAATTTTCATTATCATCTTCGGGTCTAATTGATGGACTTCATAAATCCTAGAGTGCACTTCATACATAACCTCTCTCACTAGTTCATCTGAGAGGCAACATAGAAGTAGTTGATGAAAAGACCTTCTATAAAGGGTTTCATTAATGAGACGAAAGTGCACAACCCTCTTCTTGAGTTGCATCCATGCTAATTTATTTCCTTGGAGTTCTCCATTTTTGAGATAGTCGATGAATGGTATCCTCCAATCTGTGGCTTCCTCTATCACTTTAGATCCAGTTTTCTTATGCCTGATGCTAAAGACCAAGTTTATCACTTGTCTATTATGGATTGTGATTAAAATTTTCTCTTGAATAAGATCGGCTAGTGTCTTGTCCAACTTGGCTAAGGAATCAGCTTCCACATTGATGCATCGGGGAGCTTTAATTATTTGAACATGTGAGATTTGCCCCATGAGTTTTTGAGCCTTTTCATGGTATATCAATAGCTTAAATTTATGAATTATATATTTACCTCCTACCTAATTGATGACCAATTGTGAGCCATCAAAAATATGTAAGCATGATATCCTTATGTAGAGGGTCATTTCTAGTCCTGTAATCAGGACTTCATATTCAGCGTCATTATTTGTGCATGATTTTGAGAGGGAGTAGGTGTACCACAAAATGCCCTCATTTGGAGTGACAAATACAAGTTTGATGCCTATTTTAATTTGAGAAAGCTTCAGTCTGATCCATGGTCTGGTAGATGATGCCCCATCAAAGTATAGCATCCTGTAGGGTTCTCCTTCTTTGACAAGAAGAATTTCTTCATTAGGGAGCTTGCAACTCAATAGAGAGTCATCTGGCATCAGGTAAGCTACAAGAAAGTCAACAAAAGCTTTCTCTTTAACTATCTTTTGGGGAGTAAACTTGATATCAAATTCCATGAGGATTAGGGCCCATTTTGCTAGCCTTCTAGTGAATAGGGCCTGGTCAGTAAATATTTTATAGAGTCAACTTTTGATATTAAAATGACCTGATGAGAAAGCAAATAATGTTCGAGCTTTTAACCACAAATATGAGTACCTAAAAATATTTTTTAATGGGAGAATAGTTATTCTCTACCTCACTAGAATTCTACACAAATAGTAGAGTACATTTTCATTAATTTTTTTTATTGTTCTAGATGAGAAGTGCTTCTAAGGACCCTTCCATTATGACTGTGTAGAGAATTAATGGTTTACCAAGCATGGGTGTTGCCAAGACTAGTGGTTTTAAGAGATATTATTGTTTGATCTCTTCAAGAGCTTGTTGATATTCTTAATCTCATATGAATGGAGCATCCTTCTTCATCAAATTGGAAAAGGGTTTGCATTTTCTAGAGAGGTTTGAAAGGATTCTCATTATGTATGAAGTCAGTCTTAGAATGACCTTAATTATTTCAAGTTTTTGGGTGTTGGCATATCCAAGATGGCATTGATTTTAGACAGATCAATTTTAATCCCTCAATGTCTGACAATGAAGATAAGAAAATTTTTCAGATGATACCCTGAAGGTGCATTTCATAGGATTCATCTTTAGATTATATTTTCTAAGGTGGTTGAAGACCACTCTTAGGTCTTGGATGTACTTATCCTTGGATTTAGTTTTAAATACCAAATCATCCACATAGCACCTAACCAACTGGTGTATAAGGTCATCAAAAATTTAGGTCATGGCCCTTTGATAGGTGGTGCCCACATTCTTAAGGCTGATGGGCATCACCTTGTAGCAATAAATGCCAATTGGAGTTCAAAAGGCCATATGCTTTTCATCATTAGGATCTATTTTGATTTGATTGTACTCTAGAAAATCATCCATAAAGGAGAATAATTCAAAATTGACCATATTATCGATCATGATTTCCATCATTGGTAACAGAAAGCATTTTTGGGATGTGCTTTATTCAAGTCTTTGTAGTCGACACAAATAGAGATTTGATCATTTTTCTTATTGACTGGCACAATACTTGCTATCTAATATGTATATTTATCTTCCCTAATGAAACTTGCTTAGATCAATTTCTTTGTTTCTATTATCAACTTTTGATCAAGGTGGAGCTTCATCTTCATAGGCGCTTGTCTAATAGGTGAAAGTTCAAGATTAATAACCAACTCATGGACTGCAAATTTAGTATCTAATCCAAGCATCTACTTATAGCTTCATGCAAAGTAGTCAATGTATTTCTTGAGCATTGCCTTAAGTTGGGCTTGGCTTTCCTCTAAGAGCCATATGCTGATAAAGGTTGGCCTCTTCTTCTGAACTTAGGTTGATTTTCCATTAGTTTGTTGATTATGGCTTTTCCCCATCTTCTAGTTTTGGTGGAGCTTCTTTTGGTTTGAGGATCATGTCTTCACCAGGTGGTTCATCATGTTAAATGGGGCATGGCAAAGGTTCCTCTTTTGATTTTGAAGGTAGTTTAGCTACATTGTGCCTCTTTCTTCAGGTTTTGCTAATGACTTCAACCTTCTGGAGATGTTTGGAGAACCATGGTTTGCTTGATACTTGTGGTTTGTGTGTTAAAAGCTATCGAGGATGTTTGATTGGCCTTCCCATTGGACAGAGATCTAATGGTGATCATAAGACATGTATGGATATTCAGAGTGATGTAGCCCAGTCCTTTGAAATTTTTATTTCTCTTTTTAGGAATATAAGCACATCCTTGAGGCTGCTCACATAGGTTCTTAAAGAAATAACTTTCTTTCTTTGTTTGTTGAAGTTTGTAGTTAGATTTCTTGATTATTTGATGAAGGTTTTCTAGAAAATAGTTAGGTATGACCACTAGATGATAGTCACCATTATCTTTTGGTTCCTCAATTTTTAGGATTTCATGTATGATTGGGATACAAGGAATTGCCTTATAAAACAACATCTCCTTTCCTCCCTTATGTCATGGGGGAATATAGAAGGTTATTAATTTCTCCAAAACATTGGTGTATAGCTCATCTAATGGCTTAAGTAAACCTTTTGGAACTTTAGTAATAAGGAGAGTATTTTCCATTTGTCCCCCATTGCCATCTTCATTAGAAGAATAGCCACCCAAGTGAAATTGTAGTGTTTCTTCATCTAAAGAGTTTGTGTTATTCCCTAGATAAGGAGGGATGAAGATCAGGCTAGCGATCTTATTTTTTACTTAATTAATAGAACCAGACTCTTTATCAGCATGGGAATTTTGATAATATTTTATATCATCATAGTGTACTTTGTGAACATCAAAAGGATGTACATCTCCATCAATTTAATATTCTTCACCATCATCGAAGTATTTGAGACATTGATGTAGGGTTGATGACACCACTTTATTTTCATGTAATCATGGCCTCCCTAATAATTCTTTGTATGACGCATCAACATCAATCACAAAGAACTTGGTGTTAATAATTAATTTTCTTAATATCAGAGGTACAGTTATAGCTCCTAGAGCTATTTGGCTATTCTGATTAAACCCATGGATGCTTATAATTCTGAACAATAGGTGGCACATGTCCAAAATTAGAACTCTTAGAATATAGAGAGTTATCAAATTGACTAAGGAACCTGGGTCAATTAGGATGTGGTTGATTTTGATCCCACCACTACTCCCTAGACATATAATGGCTTGTTATGGTTTGTCATTCCTACTAACATGTCATCATTTGTGAAGGTGATTGTAGGAGTCTGACGAGTATACAAAAACTCGTTCATTTTCTCTTCAATGAGGTATACTTGATAATCATTTGTGTTTTGCAAGATGTGCACCAATGTATCTCTAAGTTCTTCTGATATTATTAGAGCACCTAACACATTTAGCATGGAAAGGATTTTCTTGAGATAAGCTACTATATTGTATTCCACCTTCTTGGGTCTAGGTTTAGCTTGTGAAGGCTCGATGCCCTCATTTATTTTAATTTTCCTTTTTTGTCCTTTTCCTTGGAGATATTTTTGTTTTTAGGCAACGAATCTTGTCTTTGGGGTAGTATTTCACTATGCCTGAGTTGTACTTGGTTTGCATTCTTTAGTTGAACTGTAGCATTGTGAGACCAACAAGGCTCTTCTTTGGAGTCACTACCAAGACTAATCATGTGATTGGAAGTAGTGAGTTCTTGCTCCTGATTGGTAGTTTTCTTGATGTCTTTGGAGGACGTAACTGGTTGACAATCATCCCATTCAATATCAAAATTAGGCATGTGGGGCTTTCTTGTAAAGAGACTTTAAAGACTCTTTGGATGAATCTTTCTATTTCATGAGCTGGCATGACCTTCTTCAAGACTTTGTATTTGGGACTTTTCTTTTGTGGATGTTTGGATTGGTTCAATAGAGTTGGATGAGTTCCAGTGTTAGGCTATTTGATCCTTTCTTGAAATGCCTACTTCTTCTTTTAGTGCTTACTATGTAGAACCTCTCAAAGCAGTCATAAAGTTATTCTAACTCAAACATAGAGTCATATTCATTGTCTATTTCTTGTATGTGCAATTTTTATAAAGTTGGTAGAGGGCAACCTTCCATAGTTTCTAGGACTGCGACTTCACCAAACCTAACAGGTTGATAATTTGCCACTAGGTTGCTACATGGTGATCAGGATGGTTGCTCATTAGTGTCTACCCTAGCTGTGTGAGTTACTATGCAACAAGAGGCAATGGACTCAAATGATTGTTCTTGATAATGTTTATCTTCCTTGACCCTTTTTTGGAGAAAATGGCGTAGATGATCATCTTGGTCTCAAGAAGGGTTGGTAGGCAATTTCCTGCCACTTGTGTAGGGTCTTTTGTGTACCTTCGCCTTTTCAGCTACTATCTTTTTCATATTCTCAATTTTTTGACAAAGATAGTAGTTATACTTGACATACTTTCCATATGGGAGGCCATAGCCTGCATATAGTCATTCAACACTTGCATTTGTCCCCTAACATATTTCATGTTAGTTATGGCTAGATCTTTTACAGTATCTTACTATAGCTTAATCATGCCATAGTCGCACTTGTGAGAAAACCACTCTTTAATATAGTTATCTTGGTGATAGCCTACTGGAAGATGGTGGGAATCTCCATTTCATCAGTGATACACTCGATGAATTTGTTTGCTTCTTCTTGCCCTATGCTCTGAACTTTGTCATCATCAAATGATGAGAAGCCTCTGATGATTGGCTTGACTATGAGCTTCCAATAGTAATAATGGCAGCACACATTGCCACTAGAAGTTCCTCTTCCCTATTCTCAGTGTTAGGGCTTTCAAGCAAAGCTCTAAGTTCACCAGAGAGGAACTTCTTGAGAGTCACTTGACTTCATTTCCCTTTGACATATTCTTCCATGACATTAATGTATTCTTAGATGGTTGATTTTTTAATCGTGTACTCCATAGTTAAACTAGTTTCTTCTTATTATTTCTATTCTTTTTCTTCTTGATGTTTTGAGCAAGTGGGGATGCTTGTTCTAATGAAGCTTTTTTTATCACCATCCTTGACTTTTCAGGATTCTTGGCTATCTTCTTTATTAGTTTCTTTAGCATTTTAGAGATACATCTCCCATAGGCACTCTTGTTTGAGTGTACATTGTGCTCCTTCCCCCAAAAGGAGTTTAGCAAGTGGCTCATTTGTCTTGAGCATAGTAATGTGGTTGATGTGTTCGATGGGTATCTTAAACAAGGCTGACTTCGAGAGAGTCAGCTTGCCTTCTCAATATTGTATTTCAATCTTGTCCTTAAACATGTAGTAGTCTTTAATGGTATGTTACAAGATTATCGTAAGGATAATAATTTAGATGGTCTTTTTTGTTAGCCTCATTTAGCCTTCTATATTATGACAGTTGGAGGCCTAATTTCATACCATTCTAAAAAGATTTTATCTACACTCTTTCTTTTGAAAGAGTATTTCTACCTAAGTTTTTGCTAGAAATCACTGAATGATTTTGTTTCCCTATCTCCTCCAAGAGTTGGTAGTTTCTGACGATTACCTCTATTCATGGTGGGCTTTGTAGGCTTTTTATGTTTATTTATTGTGAATGTTGCTCTCACATTTTTAGAAGGCTCCCTACACTTTATTTTTCTCTAGTTTGAAATTTTGTGAACTACCTAAGGCTGGTAGACTAATTCTCTCCAATTTCTTGACTTACATAATGAGGTATTGGAAATTGTGGATAGAAGAAATGCTTAAGTACGGTGCCATCCAATCTTTCCTTTTATTACCAAGGACTAGATTGACAGCCTAAAATTGGCTCATGGATTATTCATACCTAATACTAAGATTTCTCCATAGTGTGATATAATCCAACACTGATTCATTATCATGCCTTGGTGTTGAGATGAGGCTTGCAATGATCACCTTGTCATTGACTCCTCCAAACCTGATTTGAAAAACCTCTTTCATTTGTAACCAAATTTGTATGGATTCTAGTTATAGACTAGCATACTACTCAATTGCTGCTTAGTTAAGCTTGCTTAAAATTGGAGGAGTAACAATGAGGGGTTATTGCCTAAATCCCCACATAAAATCACAAAGTGAGCTATATGTTATTTAGTGTTATGAAGGCCATTAAATTGTATAAAGATAGGAACTATATAGCCCTTGGGATATGACACTCGATCGTGATGCCTAGGATATAGTTTGTCTACATCCTTCATCACACTCATGTCACTTTCTTGTCTTAGTTGTGTAATCACCATTCATTGCACTTGCTATTGTATATATGTTGGAAACTCCATATTATTAGGAATCCCTTAGATTGGGGATCGGGTATCGCTTGCTGGTGGGGGAGGCATTTGTGAAGGTTCTGTATTTTCATGAATTTCATCTATAGGAGATGCATCTTTTGCAACCTCTGCAGCTTGAAATGACTATAGAGATTACTCCAGTTTGCCAAGCTTTTGTCTCATTTGTAATATAATCTCCATTAATTCCATGATCTTCTTTTGAGTTTCATCTTTCTCTTTCCCTTGTTGTCTCAACTATTCTTGCAGTGCTTCCTCCTCATTAGAGTCTTTCAGTTATGACCAAGGCATTTGTTAGAATGTAATGGTCCACATCTTGAGCATCAGATCTATATTTAGTGTGTTTTGGATCGAGGCTAACTTCTCTAATGAGCCGGGTTACCTCATTCAAAAGCTTACTCATGGAGAGAGTAGCTACACCTTCTCTTTGATATGGTAGAAAGGATTGGCTCACAAGAGCCTTTTCTTCCTCAATCTCTTTATTTGTGATCCTTATCCATGTAGTCTTCTTTTGGCACTTGGTGGGCTGAGGTGTAGGTTTGCGGCCCTTTCCAGAGTTATGATAGAAAATGACTCAGACAATGTAGGTGGTCTCCCTTTTTTGGGTCTTATGCTGGGTTGTAGCCTTATGGTGGCTCTTGTTATTTTATTTAGCTATGTGTCACTTAGCTATGGTCTTGAGGTAAGACTGTACCACCTTTGACTTGCTTTCACCCTTCTTTAAGCAATATAATGGAACAAAAGAGTTAGAAATGGGAATGGTGATGATTATCTTCAATTGAAAGCCAGACTTCCCAAGTTGGCTGAAGACTCCAATAGTCTTTCCATTGCTTGTGATAGTCAGGATGAGTTCTTTTTTATCCATGCATATGTTTGGACTTGCTTTTGTTTGCTTTTTATTGGGAGTGGGGTGAAGGTGATCGAAAATTGAGCTTTGCTTTAGGCTTAACCTTTAGAAGACAATTATCCTTGCTGGTTGAGGCATACCTTCTGGCTTTGCATCAAATTGACTCTTCTCATTAGGAATGATAACATTGGGTCTCTTTTCCTATGTTGGAAGGCAAGAAGCAGATTTGTCTTGTAAGCCTACCATATTGGTTGGAAAACTAGTAGGTGCCTTTTTGAATTGGATGACCTCAAAGGTGGTTCTAAACTTGATTGTGGTGTATGTCAGGGTGGGGATGTTCTTATTTGATGCCATTTGATGTTTTCCTCTACATAAGAGAATACAATTGATCAGTTTTTAATTATAATTTTTTTGGTGATGTCTTTATTATATTAGCTAGGTTTTTATATTTAGAGGAGAAATCATGTCTCACTAGATATGCTAGAATTTATGGGATGAAATTAATAGTGCAGGATGGCGAAGACCATGGGGTGCAATCTTGAAATAATATATCAAAATGTACAGTGGTTTGAGTGTGTAATCAAGTAGTGTGGGAACATAATTTTTAATAGGTATAAGTCTCTATTGTTAATTACCCAGACAATTATTAGGAATGTCTTAAAGTGAAAAATCTAGCTAATAAAATTGAGACACAAAATAAAAAAAGTATCATTTGATTAATGTGAGAAAGTGTTCATGCCTTAAGGAAGGGCATACCCTCACATTATAATTTAATAAATTTAAATCAATGATTGTGAAATGAAAATATGAAATGACAAAGGAAGTAGGAAAAAGCTTGATGTGCACCCCTGCCCCACTCTCTTCTGCTGGACCAAGTAAAACTTTGCTCGAATAGGTCTTGATTTGATCCTTGGTAGATGCTAATAATTTGACTTGATTTTAGGATGTAGCTGACTATCTTGGCTCACATAAGTTGACCCTACTAAGAACTGGGGTGTCACTTGGTGGGATATGAAAGAATGTAAAAATGAGAGGGGAGGTGGGAACAAGCTTGATGTACGTTGTTGCTTGACTCCTATGCACTAAACCAAGTGAAATTTTACTCAAATGGGTCTTAAGTTAAACCTTAGCTTGATTTCAGGGTGTGGTTGACTGTCTTGACTCATGTCAATTGAGCCTACTGAGATCTAAAGCACCTCCAATGGCTTTGGGTGTTGGCTTAGCCTTGAAGTGTGGCTAATAGATTTAAGCATGTTGGCAATTAACTTCTTTTGATAGCATTACCAATGGCTTATTGGATTTAGCTTGAAGTGTGGCTAATGGTTTTGAGTGTGTTGGCAATTAACTTTTTTTGATAGCGTTACTAACAGCTTATTGGGTTTAGCTTGAAGTGTGGACAATAGCTTTGAACTTGTTGGCGATTAATGTCTTTTGATAGCATTACCAATAGTTTATCGAATTTAGCTTGAAGTGTACCTCACAACTTTGAGTGTATTAGCAATTAACTTCTTTTGATAATGTTACTAACAGTTGTTGGGTTTAGCCTGAAGTGTGGTTGATAGATTTGAGTATGTTAACGATTAACGTTTTTTGATAGTGTTACCAATGACTTGTTTGATTTAGCTTGAAGTGTGGTTGACAGCTTTGTGTGTGTTGGTGATTAACTTCTTTTGATAGCATTACCAATGGCTTGTTGGCTTTAGCTTGAAATAATTTTAAGCATGCTGGCGATTAACTTCTTTTAATTTGATAGCATCACCAATGACTTATGGGTTGGTTTCGCTTTGAAGCTTGGCCGACATCCTTAAGTATGTTGGCAATTAACTTTTTTTTAATAGCATTGCTAATGGTTTATTTGGTTTAGCTTGATGTGTAGTCGATGGTTTTGGAGAGTGTTGGTGATTAACTTCTTTTGATTTGGTAGTATCACCAATGGCTTATGGGGTTAGCTTAGCTTTGAAGTGTGGCTGACATCCTCGAGTGTGCCAACAACTATCTTCTGTGATTTATTAATCGATGGCCTCACTGGCATGTTGTCAATTAAGTTCAAGACATCATCGATGACTTTGAGCTTGTAGTTGGCTAACCCTGACTTGATTTTGGATCCAATCATGTTTGGTTTCTTGATGGACCTAGGTTTGACCCATTAATAGGTTTGGATTCGAGACACATTGAAATCTTGTTGGGTTTGGGTTCAAACCTTAATGGACTTGAGTTTAAGTTGAAGTTGGTGTAATTCCAAATAGTTTTAGTTCAGGTTTGACCTATTTTGGTTCAAGTTTGACCTATTCTAGTTTCGATTTGGCCTATTTTGGTTCAGATTTGACTTATTCTAGCTCAAGTTTGACCTATTTTGGTTCAACTTTGACATATTTTGATTCCATTTTGACCTCTTCTAGTTTAGGTATGATCTATTGTGTTCTAGTTTGACTTGTTTTGGTTTCAATTTAACCTATTCTAGTTCAAGTTTGACCTCTCATGGTCCAATTTCGAGTTTGGCTTAACCCAATTTAGGTTTGATTTGAACTTGGTTTAACCCGATTAGGGTTTGATTCTAACTAGATTCAAATTTAAATTTGAGTTTGATTTGAGCTTCACCTAGTTGGACTTGGTGTGAACTTTGCTTGACCCAGTTAGGACTTGGTTTGAACTTGGTTTGAATTAATTTTTTTAAAATTTGAGTGTTGCTTGACTCAATTAGAGTTCAATTCGAATTTATTTTTATTTAGTTCAAATGTTATTTGACTTAATCAAATTTTAATTCAAATTTCTTTTGGTTTAACTCAATTAGAGTTAATTTGAATTTATTTTTATTCAGTTTGAATGTTGTTTGACTTGATTAGAGTTTAATTCGAACTTCTTTGAATTTCATATTGACTCAATTTGGACCTAAATTGATCTAGGTTTTGGTTGTTCAAAGCTTGATCCAATTTGAACCTAATTAAAGGTTGGATCTAAATTAAGATCATCAGTTTTTTGACTGAAATGGATGATTGGTTGGGGTACCGATTGACTAGTCGAATGAGTGCCATTCTCAGTTGAAGAGAATCGGATACCAATTTAAGTACCAATCATTTGACAGAGTGGATGTCTTTCTTGGTTTGATGGAACTAGTCAATCGGTTGATCGAAAAGGAGCTTTTTCATTTACCTATATTAGTTTTAGTCCATTTATTCTTGTCCATTTAGGTTCATTTGATACTCTTTTTGAGTTAGTTTGGTTTTGTTCATATATTTTATTCGAATTGGCTTTAGTTTAATATGATTGAGTCATTTTAATTTAATCAATTTATGGTTATCGATTTATTTTGGTTTGAGAGTCCTTAGGCTATCATAATGACTTTGGGGTGAGCCCACAGGCTGACATTGAATTGTGTTGACTTTCAAGCGAGTTCGCAGGCTGGTCTTTAGTCAATTTAGATTTTCAAGCAAGCCCCCAACCTGGCTTTCAATCAGAATTTTGATTTTGGGCAAACTCGTAGGATGGCCCTAAATCATTTGGACTTGCACATGAGACTGTAGGCTAACCTTTGATCTAAATAGACTTTCAAGTGAGTCCATAGGCTATTTTTTAGCTGATTAGATTTTTAGGTGAGCTCGCAGATTGGCCTTATATTCAAATTGATATTTAGATGAGTCCACAAACTAATCCTTGGCCGAATTGACATATATATAAGCCTGCAGGCTAGCCCTTGGTTAGAATGGCATTTGGATGAGCCCATAGGCTAGCCCTAGGCCAGAGTTAACTTTTGGGAGAGTCCACGGGCTGGCCCTAAATCAAAACCCTTTTAGATGAGCCCACAGGCTGGCCCTAGACTGAAGGAGGCTTTCAGGTGAGCTTGCAAGCTATCCCTAGGTCGATAGATTATGAGGATGTGCTGCTATGATGGGAATACTAGAGCCATGGGTGGCCAAAACAATGATGGAGGTCGGTGTAAAGGAGGTTCAGGCCAGTGGCAGGGTTGTGCGCATGTGTGATTGTTGGTGGTGGTGAAGTGGAAGAGGTGCTTGCAATGTGGTTTAGACGACTGAATCCTTGAATCTTGTCACTTGAACTTGAGCAGCCAAGGGAGGTGCTCTACAAGGTTTCAAGCAAGAGGGTGTAGCAGCTAGGGTTTTAGCGAGATGCAAATAGTCGCTAGGGGTGAGCAAGGTCATGGGTGGCCGTAAGCATGGAGATGACCTAGTGTAGGCTAGTCGGAGATGGCATGGTAGGAGGTGCATTGGGGGCAGCAGGGACCTCGTTGAAGACAAAGGAAAGAGCAAGAAGAAAATAGAAGGAAACAAAAACAAAGACAAGATAGTAGCCTTACATCTTCTTGCCTTCTTGACAATGCTCTCTTGATCTTCTTTCTCTTTGAATTTCATGCTCTTTTCACCCCAATTTTCATGCTAATAATTCATGCCCATAATTCATGCTCTAGCTCTATTTTTATTGGGTTGAGAGATTGCTCAAATTGAATCATTGATTGATTGAAATCTGTTATTTGATTTGATTATATTTTCCTTTCTTTGGTAATCAGATCTCAGATTTGGATCTCTGATTGATATATTTCAAAATTGCAATACCCTTAATAAAAAATTTTGTTGATTGTTAATGAATTCAGAGAGGATTTATTTCTGTTTCTATAGATCACGACCCAAACCAAATGACTGATTAAAAAATCGTCGATTGGCAGAGGTTGCACTAGTCTCAGCTTAACAAAATCGAACCAGTTGACTAGCAAAGTGCTACAAGATTTGGTTTATAAGAACTGATTGATTGGTTCACCAAGCAGTCAATTGGTGTGGCCTGATTCAGTGTTTGGTCTTGAAGATTCAGCCCATGTTTATTTGAAATTGGTCCCAACCCATCATGAATTGGACTCAAAGTCTAATTCGAATTCTTGTCAGACTTAAAGTCAGAGTTAGTTTACAAAATCCACTCAAACAAAGATGAAGTGTGATCAACCTCTACATCCTCACAAAGGTCATCTTATTGGTTTCACGGGGTACTCTCTATATCCAAAGGGTGTAGATTGGATCCTCATAATTGTTGGAGAAGGCCAAAGGAATTTGACTTTCTTTATTAACTTCTTGGCGGTATAAATCAGATCTCCAAATAATATAGTTTTAACAATGCAAGTCATAAAAAGATGTGTGTGATGATATCTATGCATTAAATAGTCATGTAGTTCCCCACGAAGTTTGGAATGGGAGAAGCACATGGGGACAAAGTAGCAACTTGTCATTTCTACACAACTTATTGGGAAGAAGAAAAAGATAAAGACAAGGAAAAGCTAGAAGCTAAATTCAGGAAAAGACCCAAGGCTGTGGAGTACCTCATGTGCATAGTCCTAGATGAAGCCACAAATTGATGAGTTCAAGTGGGAGTAGGATTGGCAGACTTGACTCTTGAATGATAGAAATTCATTGCAAAAGAGGTAAAGAAGCCCCTGAAAGCAATATTTATCAAGGAAATCTGCTATCTAAAATAAAGAAGCTCCTTAAAGCAAGATATATCAAGGAAATCTTCTATCTAAAATGGCTAGAAAATGTGGCCATGGTTAACAAGAACAATGGAAAGTGGAGGATGTATGTATATTTCACCAACGTCAATAAAGCTTACCCCAAGGATAGTTACCCACTTCCCATAAAAGAGTAGTTGGTGGATTCTATAGCTAGACATCAATTTTTAAGATTTGTTGATGTCTTCTCTTGATATCATCAAATCTGGATGAACTCAAAGGATGAATAAAATAGTTCATTTATAATAGACCAAGGGACATTTTGTTATGTAACCATGTTCTTTGGCCTAAAAAATAATGGTGTGACTTATCAAACAATGGTGGACTGGATATTCAAGCTATAGTTAGGCAAAATATGGAGGCATATGCTAGTAAAAGAAACATCTATAATTCGGGACATGTAGCAAATCTACAAGAGACATTTGACACACTTAGAAAGTATTAGATGAATTTAAAGCCTGAGAAGTACACTTTTGGGTAGCCACTAAAAAATTCCTAGGTTACATTATTTCAGAAAGAGCATAAAAGGAAAATCAAGAAACGATCAAGATAAGATAAAGTCCCCAACCTCAGTGAAAGAGGTATAGAGACCCATAAGTTGCCTAACAACACTTAGTCATTTTCTTTCCAAATCTAGAGATAAGTCCTTACCCTTCTTTAAAGCACTAAGGAAATAGGGTCATTTCTAATGAGATAAGAAGTGTGAACAAGCCTTCAAAGAGTTGAAGTTATACATTGCCTCACCACCACTATTAGTGAAGTCGAATTGTGGAGAGGTCCTACAACTCTACATTGCAGCAAGTGGCACCTTAATAAGTTTTGTGTTGGTAAGCAACAAAAATAGAAAGAAGTACTTTGTTGTTATGTTAGCCATGTCCATACAAGGGCCAAACTATGTTACCCACTCCTAGAGGAGCTAGCCTATATTATCATACTCTCATCTTGAAAGATGTGACCATATTTCCAAGCTCATCTAGTTACAGTCCTCATGAAACACCTGCTTTGATAGTCCCTCTAGCAACCAAAAGTTTAGAAGATTGATGAAGTGGGCTATGGAGCTTGGTCAATATGACATCCACTTTGAAGCACAAACAACTATAAAAGCCTAGACACTCACAAACTTTCTTGCGAAGCTTGAGGCACCTGACCTAAGAAAAGATGGGAGGGCTAGTCTAGAAGGTTCACATCAATGGTTTTGTGGAGTCATAATCAACCACCCAGGATAGCTAAAAGATTCGGAGAAACAATCTTGAAACAAAAAAAAATAAATAACATTGAGTTCTAATGGTTTTCAGTTTATTATGGATTCATGACTTCTAAAAAAGTGCAAACCCCTATTGTTAATTACACTAATAATTGTCAAGAATCTCTTAAAATAAGAAACATAGTTAATATGAGACAAAGACAAAATAACACATAATTTTGTTTAATGACTTTTGTATTATATGGCTTAAGCAAGGGTAGATCCTCACTTTACATTTGAATAATTTAAGTGCAGGACGTGAAGAAGCAAAATGAAGGGATTGGGAAGGCTTTGTGATTGGCGTTGCCCCTATCTCATGTGCTTGATTAAGTGTGACATGGTAGGTGACCTACTGGATTTGATGCTGGGTTTGACTAGACTTTCCTAGATGCTAGAAGGATGTTGGTAAGCTTGGGTCTAGGGTGTTACTAATTGCTTTGTCCTATATCAGTTAACCTTATTTGGTTTTGAAGTGTCATTGATAGTTTTTTTCTTATTATCGGTTAACTCCTTTTTTGTTTGGATTTGAACTTAGTGTTTGGTTAACTGTCTAACTACGTATAAGTTTACCTTAGCTCGATTTTGTTGAAAGGAGTTATCAGTGGCTTTGACTTGTGCTAACCATCCTTGTTTGGACTTAATTTGGTTTGAGTTTCATTTAAGGATTTGATTTTTGTTCAAACTTGATTATAGTTCAACTTCAATTTCATTCAAATTTAGTTTACATAAGACTTGGTTTTTGTTCAAGTTTGATTTTTGTTTGAACTTGCTTCACTTCACACTTGGTTTTGGTTTAACTTTGGTTCTGGTTTGACCTTTGGCTTATTTAGACTAGACCCACTTTGAGATCAAATTCAAACTTGATTCAACCCGATTAGGATTTTGGTTTAAATTAGATTTGGCTTGATTAGAATTTAAACCTAATCTAGACCCATTTTGGTGATTAGGTTCAAACTTGATTCATCCCGATTAAGATTTGAGTTCAAACTAGGTTCAATCCAATTAGAGTTTGAACTTGATTTGGACCCACTTTAGTTATTAGGTTTGAACTTGATTCAACCCAATTAAGATTAGGGCTCGACCCTTATTGGATCTGAATTATATTTAGGTTCAACTCTTATTAGGTTTAGGTTTGTCCCTTTATTGGGTAAGGTTTGAATCTTATTGAACCCTTTTTGGGTTCAATATTTGATCCTTATTGGATCCCTTTTGGACCCTTATGGGATTTGGATTTCACCTCGTATTGGATCCTTAATGGATTCAGTTCAACTCTTATTGAGCTTGGGTTTGACCCTTATTGGATCCTAAATTAGGTTAAGGTTTGAACCTTGATGGATTCCTACGAGATTCTAGTTCAATCCTTATTAGACCCTTAACTAGATTTGGATTTGGCTGTTAACAAATTCTTAATTAGATTTAGGTTCTCCCCTTAATTGATTTGGGTTCAACCCCTATTGGGTTTGGGTTTACCTCCTTAATGGGTTCGAATTTGACCCTTAATGGGTTTGGGTTGACTCAATTAGACCTGATTAAACCCAAGTAGGTTCATGCCTAAATTGATTTGGTTCTGGTTTGACTTGATTAGACCTGATTAGGGTTGGAGTCTGAACCATTTGGTTCTAATTCAACATGATTAGGCCTGATTAGGGTTTGAACCTAATTTGATTATGGCTTGACCTTATTAGACCTGATTAGGTTTGGGTCCAAACCAATTTGGTTCCAATTTGATCCGATAAGATCTTATTAGTGTTTAGGTCTGAACCAATTTGGTTCTGATTCAACATGATAATACCATATTAGGGTTTTGGTATGAAATGATTTGGTTCTAGTTCAACCTAAATAGACCTGATCAGGGCTTAGGTTTGCACTAATTTAATTCCAATTCAATTTGATTCAACCCAATTAGGATTTAAGTTTGAACTAATTTAGTTCAAGTATGGCCCAATTAGACTCGATTAGGGGTTTGGGTCTGAACCAGTTTAGTTCTGGTTCAACCCAATTTGACCATATTAAGATTTGAGTTTAAACCAATTTGGTTTACATTAATTTGATTAATTGATTGCCATCTATGTGATGGTTTGTTCAAATTAAATTGATTCTTTTTTAATTTAGTTAGACCAAGCTAATTTGGTTTAATTCAAACTTATGATTTAATTGATTGACTCAGTCAATTGTCATTAATTAGAGCCTAAGGGCTGTTCCTTAATCAAAATGGCATCTAGAAGAGCCTTACGGATGTTCCATGACCTAAGATGAATGACTTGAGATGACATTTGAAAGAGTCCAAATGTTGTTCCATAAGTGAAAGGGCTTTTGAAAGAGTCTAAATTGGCACAGGATAGTTTCTTGAAAGAAACAAATGATAGTATCTACTTTTACTTCTTTAAGTAAGATTGTCTCTGCCTATTGAGAGGAATAGTTAGTCACTACTAATATGAAGCAGTGACATCTGTAGGAAGATGGTTCAATTGTGCCAATTATATATATATACCATTAGATGGAAAGGATTTGGATGTTAATGAATGAAGTCATTGCGAATTTGGAATAGGGAATATTTTCTTGCATATACGATATAATCTCTCACTATCATGGGCCAATAGTAGCCAATACACTTAATTTTCATTATCATTTTTAGGCCTGATTGATGGGCTCTGCAAATCTTAGAGTCTACTTTGTACATGACTTTTCTTTCTTCTTTATCTGAAAGATAACATAGAAGTAGTTGAGTAAAAGACCTCCTATAAAGGGTGTCATTGATGAGCAAAAAGCGCATGGATCTCTTTCTGAGTTCTTATGTGCCAATTTATTCTCTGGGAGCTCTATTTTCGAGATAGTTGGGGAATAGTATCCTCCAATATGTTACTTCCTTTATGACTTTAGATTTAATCTTTGTATTTGATGCTGAAGATCGATCTTATCACTTGTCTGCTATGGATCATGACTAGAATTTTCTCTTGGTCAAGGTCAGCTGATGCCTTGGCTAACTTGACTAAGGAATCTACTTCTGCATTGTTGGACTAGGGAACTTTAGCTATTTGAATATGTGCGATTTGCCCCATGAGTTTTGAGCCTTTTTATGATATTTCAATAGCTTGAATTTATGAGTTTTATATTCACCTCCTACTTGACTGATGACCAACTATAAATTACCAAAAATGTGTAAGCATGATATCCTCATATTGAGCACCATTTCTAGTCTTGTAATTAGGTCCTCATATTCAACTTTATTTTTTATGCATGGTTTTGAGAGGGAGTAGGAATATTGTAAGATGCCCCCATTTGGAGTGACAAATGCAAGTCCGATGCCTACTTTAATTTAGAGAAGCTTCGGTCTGATTCCTAATTTGATGGATGATACCCCATCAAAGTATAGTTTCTAATAGGGTTTCCCTTCCTCGATAAAAAGGATTTCTTCATCAAGGAGTTCACAACTTAGTGGAGAGTCTTCTGGTACCATGTGAGTTATAAGAAAATTGGCAAGGACTTGCTCTTTAACTACCTTTTGGGGGGTGAACTTGATATCATACTCCTTGAGAATCAAGGCCCATTTTACTAGACTTCCAATAAGTATGAGCTTGGTCATCAAGTATTTTTTGGGGTCAACCTTTGATATTAAAATGACTTGGTGAGAGCAAATAATGTCTGAGCTTTTTGACTAAGGATATAAGCACTAGATAATCCTTCTCAATGGGAGGATAGTTATTATTTTTTCCCACTAACATTCTACTCAAATGGTAGAGTGTGTTTCTTTTTCTTCCTCATTATTCGAGGTGAGAGAACCCCCAAGGATCCTTCCATTATGACCATTTAGAGGATTAAGGGTTTGTCAAGCACAGGTGTTACCAAGATTGGTAGCTTTAGGAGATGTTGCTTAATCTCTTCAAAGGCTTGTTGGTATTCTTGATCTCAAATGAATGGATCATCCTTCTCCATCAATTTGGAGAAGGGCTTACATTTTTCAAAGAGGTTCGAAATGAACCCCCTTATGTTTGTGAGTCACCCTTGGAATGACCTCAACTATTTTAAGTTGTTGGATAGTGGCATATCCAAGATGGCTTTAATCTTAGAAAGATTGATTTCCATCCCTAGATGTCTGACAATGAAGCCAAGAAATTTTTCAGATGATGCCCTAAAGGCACATTTTGTGGGGTTTATCTTTAAATTATATTTTCTAAGCTAGTAAAAAAAACACTCTTAGGTTTGGGATGTTCTTGTCTTTGGACTTAGTTTTGACTATCAAATCATCCACATAGCATTCCATTAACTTTTACATGAGATCATTGAAAATTCAAGTCATGGCCCTTTGATAAGTGGTACCCACATTTTTTAGCCCAAAGGATATCACCTTGTAGTAGTAGATACTAATTGGAGTCTGAAAGGACATATGCTTTTCATCATCAGGACTCATTTTGATTTGATTGTATCCTAAAAAACCATCTATAAAGGAGAATAATTCAAATTTGACCATATTGTCAATCATGATTTCCATTATTGATAATGGAGTTATCTTTTGCACATGCTTTATTCATGTCCCTATAGTCTATGCAAAAATAGATTTGTCCATTTTTCTTCTTGATTGGCACAATACTTGCTATCCTATCTGGGTATTTTTCTTTTTTAATGAAGCCTACTTCGATCAATTTCTTCATTTTTTCTATCATCTTTTGTTGTAGGTCGAGTTTCATCCTCCTAGGCATTTTCTTGACTAGTAAAAGTTTGGGATCAATAGCTAGCTTGTGGACTATGACTTTAGGATCTAGTCTAGGTATCTCCCTGTAGCTCCAAGCAAAGCAATCAATATATTCTTTGAGCACTGCTTTAAATTGGGCTTGGCTTTCCTCTAAGAGTTGTATGCTAATAAAGGTTGGCATTGGATCTTTCTCTAAATCTAGGTTGATTTCCATTAGCTTATTGATTGTGGCTTCCCTTAATCTTCAAGTTTTGGTGGAGCTCATTTTAGTTTGAGGATCATCTCTTTACCTAGTAGTTCATCATATTGAATTAGACTTGGCAAAAGTTCCTATTTTTGTTTTGAGGGCATTTTGGCTACGTCATGCCCCCTTTCTTCAAACTTTGATGAAGCTTTGGTGATGTTTTGAGAACCATGGCTGACTTGATGCATAGGGTTTGCATATCAAAAGGCGTTAAAGATGTTTGATCAGCCTTATTATCGAATAGGAGTCCAATATTAACCATAAGGCATGTATAGATATTTAGAGCGATGTAGCCTAGTTCTTTGAAATTCTTATTTCCTCTCCAAGAAATATAAGTATGCCCTTGAGGTAGATCTTACAGATTTTTGAAGAAATGACTTTCTTCCTTTGTTTGTCGAAGTTTATAGTCAGATTTCTTAATTATTTGATGAAGCTGATCCCAAAAATATTTAGGTATGATCATTGGCTGATAGTCACCATCATCTTCTAGATCCTTAGTTTTTAGGATCTCATGCATGCTTGGGACATAGGGGATTGCCTTATAAGATAACATCCCCTTTTTTTCCTTGCGTCATGGGGGAATATAGAAGGTTGTTAATTCTTACACAATATTAGTGCTCAACTCATCTAATAGATTAAATAAGCCTTCTAAAACTTTTGTAATAATGAGAATACTTTATATTTGACTTCCATTGTCATCTTCATCAGAAGAATAGCTACCCAGGTGGAATTATAGAGTTTCTTTATCTAAAGAGTATATGTCACTTCCTAGATGAGGAGAGGCAAAGATCAAACTAGCAATCTTCTTCTTTACTTGTTTGATGAAAGTAGACCCTTTATCAATATGAGATTTTTGATAATATTTTGCATTATCATAATGTACCTCATGAACATCAAAAGGATGTACATATTTATCAATTCGATATTCTTCACCATCCTTGAAGTATTTGATGTATTGATATAGGATTGATGGCACAACTTTATTTTCATGTAACAATGACCTCCCTAATAATGCTTTATATGATGTATTGATGCTGACCACATATAACTTAGTGTTAGTTATTAGTTCGCCCACTTTCAGCAGTATGGTTGTGGCTCTCAAAGCACTTTGGCTATTATAATTAAACCCTTGGATGGTTATAATTTTTTATGAAAGGTGGCACATGTCCAAAGCTAAAGCCCTTAGAGTATGGAGAGTCACCAAATTGATCGAGGAGCTTGGGTTAGTGAGGATGCGATTGATTTTGATTCTATCACTATTTCCTGTGACATATAATAGCCTGTTATGGTATGTCATTCTCGGTAGTAGGTTGTCATTTGTGAATGTGATGGTGGGAGTCTGACGAGTATACAATAAGTCTTTCATTTTCTTTTCAGCGAAGTCTGCTTGATAATTAGTTGGGTTTTCAAGATATGCACTAGTGTATCCTTAAGTTCTTGTGATATCATTAGTGCATCAAATACACTTAGCATGATAGGAATTTTCTTGAGATAAGCCTTATAAAACTTTTGTAATTAGGAGAATACTTTATATTTGACTTCCATTATCATCTTCATTAGAAGAATAGCTATCCAGGTGGAATTATAGAGTTCCTTTATCTAAGGAGTCTATGTCACTCCCTAGATGAGGAGTGGCAAAGATCAAACTAGCATCCTTCTTCTTTACTTGCTTGATGAAAGTAGACCCTTTATCAATATGGGATTTTTGATAATATTTTGCATTATCATAATGTACCTCATGAACATTAAAAGAATGTACATATATATCAATTCAATATTCTTCACCATCCTTGAAGTATTTGATGTATTGATATAGGATTGATGGCACAACTTTATTTTCATGTAACAATGGCCTCCCTAATAATGCTTTATATGATGTATTGATGTTGACCACATATAACTTAGTGTTAGTTATTGGTTCGCCCACTTTCAGCGATATGGTTGTGGCTCTCAAAGCACTTTGGCTATTATAATTAAACCCTTGGATGGTTACAATTTTTTATGAAAGGTGGCACATGTCCAAAGCTAAAGCCCTTAGAGTATGGAGAGTCACCAAATTGATCGAGGAGCTTGGGTTAGTGAGGATGCGATTGATTTTGATTTTGTCACTATTTCCTGTGACATATAATAGCCTGTTATGGTATGTCATTCCCGGTAGTAGGTTGTCATTTGTGAAGGTGATGGTGGGAGTCTGACGAGTATACAATAAGTCTTTCATTTTCTTTTCAGCGAAGTCTGCTTGATAATTAGTTGGGTTTTCAAGATATGCACTAGTGTATCCTTAAGTTCTTGTGATATCATTAGTGCATCAAACACACTTAGCATGATAGGAATTTTCTTGAGATAAGCCTTCTAAAACTTTTGTAATAAGGAGAATACTTTATATTTGACTTCCATTGTCATCTTCATCAGAAGAATAGCTACCCAGGTGGAATTATAGAGTTCCTTTATCTAAAGAGTCTATGTCACTCCCTAGATGAGGAGTGGCAAAGATCAAACTAGCAATCTTCTTCTTTACTTGCTTGATGAAAGTAGACCCTTTATCAATATGGGATTTTTGATAATATTTTGCATTATCATAATGTACCTCATGAACATCAAAAGAATGTACATATTTATCAATTCGATATTCTTCACCATCCTTGAAGTATTTGATGTATTGATATAGGATTGATGACACAACTTTTTTTTCATGTAACAATGGCCTCTCTAATAATGCTTTATATGATGTATTGATGTTGACCACATATAACTTAGTGTTAGTTATTAGTTCACCCACTTTCAGCAGTATGGTTGTGGCTCTCAAAGCACTTTGGCTATTATAATTAAACCCTTGGATGGTTATAATTTTTTGTGAAAGGTGGCACATGTCCAAAGCTAAAGCCCTTAGAGTATGGAGAGTCACCAAATTGATTGAGGAGCTTGTGTTAGTGACGATACAATTGATTTTGATTCTATCACTATTTCCTGTGACATATAATAGCCTGTTATGGTATGTCATTCTCGGTAGTAGGTTGTCATTTGTGAAGGTGATGGTGAGAGTCTGACGAGTATACAATAAGTCTTTCATTTTCTTTTGAATGAAGTCTGCTTGATAATTAGTTGGGTTTTCAAGATATGCACTAGTGTATCCTTAAGTTCTTGTGATATCATTAGTGCATCAAACACACTTAGTATGATAGGAATTTTCTTGAGATAAGCTTCTATGTTGTATTCCACCTTCTTTGGTGCGAGTTCTACTTGTGAAGGCTTAACATTCTCATTTATCTAAATTTTATTTTCTTTATCATTGTCCTTAGAGATATTCTTGTCTCTAGGTACTAGAGCTTATCTTAGGGGTAATAATTTACCACTCCTGATTTGTATTTGATTTGCATTTCTCAGTTGAACTCTAGCATCGCTAGACCAACAAGGCTCTTCTTTAGAGTCACTACCAAAGCTAATCATATGACAAGAGGCAGTGGATCCTTGCCCCTAATTGGTAGTTCTCTAGATTTTTGGAGGATGTAGCTGGTTGATAATCATCCTATTCAATATTTAAATTAGGCATATGGGGCTTTCTTGAAGAGAAATCTTCAGAGACTCTTTGGATGAACCTTTGTATTTCATCAGTTAGCATGACATTCTTCAAGACTTTGTATTTAGGGTATTTTTTTCATGGATATTTGGATTAGTCTGACACAGGAGCTAAGTGAGCTCCAACATTGGCTTGTTTAATTCTTTCTTGAAATGCCCCTTGCTTCTTTTGGCACTTACTGGTGTAGGACCTCCCAAAATGGTCATAAAGTTTTTTTGACTCAGACATAGAGTCATATTCATCATTGTGTCCTGTATATAAAATTCTTTTAAAGTTGGTAGAAGACATCCTTCCATAGGCTCTAGAACTGGGACTTCACCAAACCTAATTGGTTGATCATTTACCACTAAGTTACTTGATGGTGATTGGATGGCTGATCATTAGTGTCTATTTCGGTTATGTGAGTCACAATGTGACAAGAAGCAATGAACTCAAATGATTGTCCTTGGGACTGTTTATCTTCCTTGACCCATTTTCGAGGAAGGTAGCTTAGATAATCATCTCAATCTTGAGGATGGTCGGTAAGTGATTACTTGCCATTTTTGTAGGGTCTTTTTGTGTGTTTTTGCCTTTTCAACTACCATCTCAATTGCTTCACAAAGCAAGGTAGTCACACTTGACATACTTTCCATATAGACAGTCATAGTCTGCATGCATTCATTCAACATTTGCATTTATCCCCTGACATACTTCATGTTAATTATGACTAGATCTTTTATAGTATTTAGTTGTAGTTTTATCATGCTATAATCACATTCTCGGGTGAACCACTTTTTAATATAGTCATCTTAGTGATAGTCTGCTGGGCATCCCATGGGAATCTCCATTTCATAAGTGATATGCTTAGCAAATTCATTTGCTTCTTCTTGCTTGTGCTTGAACCCCATCATTATTAGAATGATGAGATGACTATGGTGATTGGCTTGATTGTGAACTTTCAACAGTAAAAATAGTAGCACATGTTAGCACTAGAAGTTTATCTTCTCCATTCCCAATGTATTTCACTAAATGGGTTGAAGCTGAATATTTTCAGGAGCTTAAAGTAGCGGATGTGGTTCAATTTATTAGATGCAACATCCTGCCTTGGTTTAGAGTGCCAAAAATAATTGTGATAGGCAATATGCCACAATTTCTCTTACAGCAAATGTAAGACAAATGTAAGTATTTTTTTTTATTTGGTTGCACCATTCATCTCCCTACTACTTTCAATGTAATGGTCAAGTTAAAGCCACTAACAAGACTCTAATTAAGATTATTAAAAAGATAGTAGAAACAAGTAAAAAATCAGATTGAATAGATAACATAGATGAAGCTCTATAGACCTATCGTACTCTTATATGTACCCCAATTGAACAACCCTTGTCCACAATAACATTTAGAATGGAGGTGATAGTATTATATAAAATCCAAATCCATCACTTAGAATAGCAATGCAAAATGATTTAAACATAACCAAGATGTAGGAGTCTCTTTTTAACTTGCCTAAACTACTAGATGACAAATGATTGAGTGAAACCAATTAAGCATAGGCTTACCAGTGACGACTATCCTAATTCTACCAAAAGAAGGTGAGATCAAACATAAGTTTGAGATAGGAGACTTGGTGCTAAAGTGTATCACCCGCTGAATGATAAAGCAAAGCTAAAGCCCAACTAGAAAGGACCATCTATGATCACATGAGCCTATCCCAGTAATGCTTATTAATTGACTAACTCTTAAGGTGAAGTACTTTGTGACACTTGGAAATGCTGTGTACTTAAAGAAATATTCCCTTGAGAAAGACAGAGACAAAACCCTTTTTCTCTCCTAAGGGCAAGACCTTCGAAAGATAGGTGATGCTAAGAGTTAAAGGAGAGTCAGTGATAAGGTGAAGTGGCTTTGAAAGCCCTAGACCTATCTTTCACACTCAAGCTCTAAGTTGACTTCAAAATTCAAGCTCGAGAGAAGATGGTTAATCTTATAGTGACCTGGAGCTCATCAAGGAAGTCACCTCTCAGGCTAAGTGCAAAAGTCAAAGGATAACCTCTTGGGAATCTTCTTTTAAAGACAAAAGATCAACCCCCCTCGAAACCAAAAAAAAGTGAAAAGCATAGTCCTGAAAGGACAAATCTCATATAAAAGATCAAACCAAAAGAGGCAGACGTAAAAAGTAAGAATTGATTGGCCTTTGCTAGTTCGCAAACCTTAGATCCTTAAAAAGGAATGAGATTGCTAAAAAAGGGAAAATAAAAGAAAATAAAACGGGAAGGGGAAGGGGAAGAAAATTGGATCATATGTTAGAATTAGGACGTCTAACCTAGCCTCATCTTAGTGCCTTACTGACCAAGAAAGACTATCCAATGCATTCCAAAACTAAAGCCAAGTCAAGAAGGGTTAATCAACTACTAGAGAATGGCAAAAATAGACTAATCATTTGAAATGAATTCGTAAAGAAAACATCACACTAGAGCAAGAGATGGAAGAAAGTCCAATTGGTCAACCACCCACATTCTAAGATAAAAATTCCAAAGCTCAAGCTAACCTAATCAAGTGGAATATTGCATCCAGGATATAGGAATAAGTACATCAAACAAAAAAGAAAAGTGAGTCAAATAGGTGAGGATGAGTCATTCCTGACGACTGAAGGAGGATCCAGTCTCAGAACCTATGCAGGAGTGATAATGAGTTGGGCATGAAAATGGAGAACAAGAACCTGAATGGCTTACTCTAAGAAGGCTAAAAAGTTCTTAATCTCATTCAAGCATGACATGTTGAACATCCAACTCACACTTAGATGTCACCAGTTTGGACCTCAGATCTATAATGTCAGCTTCAAGCTACCCCAAAAAGGATCATCAAAAGCCCTAACAAGAAAAAAGAGAAGGGAGAATACACCATAGCAATGTGGTCATCCCAATCCACTTGGCGCTTGTCAAGATCGAGATTGCAAGAAGAAGAAGCTCATAAGATGATGCACTCCTGACATTGGAAAAACACACAAAGCCTGGTGAAAATAATAATAAGGAAAAATGAGAGAAGAAAATGTAAAGAAAAAACTTACTATCTGATCCATTTGGCTCTTTGTTGTTCCAAGCTCTCCACAACGACTTCAAGATTCATCACTTCTATACCTCAAAGTTCTACATGGAGCATCATTTAAGGAAAGGTAATTAGAGTCTAAAGAAAAGAGAGTATTTGATATTTAAAAAATAAAATGATACCTCAATAGGAGCTAGTAGCCTCTGATGTATATGTCCAAAGTACCAAGGAAAGGTGAGGGATTAAACTATAACTATTCCCAAAAGTCAATTGATACCATCTCCTGTACACAGCAACTTACTCAACCCCCACCTCTCAAACCTTTGTGCCTCCTCTCAATATATCTCATAAGCCCGGCAAACGCAAGTGGGTCCTCTCTAAAAGGAAGAAAGCTCTTTGGAGAATCAAGAGAAATGTGAAGATGAAACTTGAGCTACAAGCTATGCAGCTTGCAATTGTGGTGCAATCAAAGAAAAATATATCATCAGCACATTCTACTAAAAAAGGGTGCAGCTATACGCCACTAGTGGATCATCCCACATAGGATACGAACACCACTCGACCTATAAAAGAGGGGCTCAAATCAAGATGAATAATAGGAAGGAATGTACACAAAACACATAACAAAAAAAGAAAAATTGACCTGATACTATCAAAGGCTCTCAAAGAAGCCACGACTATGGTGCCCATTAGCTCAAATTGCTAAAGAACCAAAAATACCCCCTAATCTAGCAAACTACCTGAGGAAATGAAAGATAACATTCCACCAATGGAATGAGCCTAAATATTAGGAAGTGCTTAAGGCCCATAGCTGCAAGAGAAGGGAAAAGATATGTTCGATTAGTCATTGCACACCTGGGCCATGTGATGATAGAGATGAGATAAGGTAGTCAAACCCCAAGAGTATAACCCAACTATCTCAAGGCCCACTAAGAGAGAAAGGAGGTGCAGGCCCACAATTGCATTCACAATGTAAAATAGAACCCTATCTACAAAATACAAAAGGAACACAATCAATTACAATTATCTCTAAACCTAGATAATTAGCAACAAGTAGCTCTCGAGTATGATTGTCTTATATCATACGTATTACAAAGCCATCTTAAAGGAACATGGGGGCAGTCCCCTAAGATGCTATCCCCAAAAATACTAGCAAAAACCTCCATATCAAGGACCTCGGATCAGGACATAAGAGGATGGTTGATTACTAATAATCCAATCAAATACACCGTGTCCTAAAGGGTGACCAATATCTCCCGTATCAAAAGATAAAGGTACAACATGAAGAATCAAATCTCTCATGTAGACTCACCATCAAGCCAGGAAGGAGCTCCATGCATCCCATATACAAAGAGTGGCCAAAGCCAATCTAATCAATCTGCTCTTGTTGGGACAACGGAAATGCATTCAATCATTTGACCACATAAGACCACCAAAAGAGGGATCGAGCTTACATTGCTCCCTAAAAGGAGAAAAGAGAATACTTAGAAAAGAGGAAGGCTGGGGTGGGTGGGTGGGGGGGTGGGGGTGAGGGTGTGACTGGTTCCTTAAAAGAAAATTTTCAAGGACCAAAAGCCGGTGCCCAAAATTCAAATTTTGGCTATATATATATATATATATATAATATTTGGTGGTATTGTTTTGGCACCTAAAAAAATATTATGGTTTACTAACTAATTAACATACTAATAGCAATTAATCAATATACTAATTATTTCACTAATCTTTAACAATAAAGATTTACCTCTCCATGAGCAGCCCAAGACTAAGGTGAACCACTACTCGTCGTTCACCAATAACGATCACCTCCCCCTCTTGTTGGGACCACCTCCTCATTTTCTAAATTAAACCAAACATTCTCATCCATGAAGAAAAGTTAGGAAGAAGAGGTAGAAGAGGCCACAGCTAATGAAGAAACAAGGGAAGGGGAAGAAATGAAGAAGGTGGGTCTAGGCCAAGGCAAGAAGGGGTTTAAGAAGAGACGGAAACATAAAAATTAAGAAGGAAAAGCATGGAGAAGGGAGCCTTGACCAGATGAGGAAGAGCATTTCTCTTCTCCATGCCCACACACTCCAAGACACACATGTGATCCAAAAAAAATCTGAAAAATTTAGGCACTAGGGACCTAACACCAGGAATAAAATCTGTACTCCAAGTCCACAGCATATAAAAAAAATCATGCACTAAGATCTTGGTGCATGATGTCGAAAGTACGCACCAAAATTTTAGTACCCTAAGAAAAAAAGGGAACATAGGAGGCAACTAGTTTAAAAATAAATTTTTATTTGGAATAACTAATATGTTTTATATTTAGGATAACTAGTTTAATGTAGAAAATTAACAGTGATGGCTATGCTTGTTAGAAGAGTAATCTTCTTTATGTTTCAAAATGTTCTCGAGGGCATCACAGCCACACTCAATTAGATTAATCATGGTGCTTTCATAAGAGGAAGCCAACAAGAGAAGAGAAAGACAAGTCGAATACCAAACTAGATAGCCTTTAATCTTAGGAGAATGAACCTCTATAGGAAAAGAAGATGCAGTAGCACCCAAAGACCACACCAAGTTTACTTCAAGGAGTCGATGATAATTGTCAATGCCAAAGCATCTAGACTCCATCGATGGAATGAAAGAAAGAGTGAAAGGAATCATCACTGCAAGGCCAATCATCCTCATGTGTCGATGAATCAAATAAGCTACAACACTATAACTTCCCATAAGCACAAGTTTATTTTGTACACCCTCGAAAGTTAATGGAGAGTTGACTAAAGGTAGAATAAAATTAACTTGGCATTCATAGACAATATCGAAGAAGCACCTCCACCATTCCAAAGTAATCTTATTTGAAATATTCCTTATAATAAGAAAGTGATAAGCAAGCCATAGTTGAAGGAACCATGCACTCCCAAAAAAGGGTTTGCCATATGTAGCAAAGTCAAGGCCTTTGATTAAGTAGGCTAGTAAGGGAGTAATCAAGGAATGACCAAAGTAAAGGAGACCCCCAGTAATAGTATCAGCATCAAGATTGCTTAGAATATCCCTGCCATTTGAAAAGAGAAATAGTTCACAAAATATAAGAATGGTGCCAAGCATATCTTGATAGCACAACTTATCAAAATATAGGAGGGGCTAGCTTTTCAACTATACTTGCTAAAGAAAAAGCTCTCCAGCATTATTATAAAGAACAAGAACCTCCTCTTTCATCACAAGATGCTTAAGAAGAAGGGTAATAAGGATATTTTGTCCAAAACTGATGCTACTTCCATCAAAAAAGGTAAAATTTTCCAAATTATTAAAACCCATTAAGTGGCTCACTTCCTCCATGGTCGACAGCATCTACCTAAGAGGGAAGAAAAACATGTAGGTGGCAAGTTCCGACAATCTATGATAGCACCAAGGAGAGCTCAGTCCAGCTACATATGCCATAAGTTGTTCAACATTGGGAAGTTCACATAGGTGATAAGGAACTCATAGAGAGTTGTAAAGTGCTTCAAGAATTTCTTAACCTAAAAAGGATGATTGAAGCAATGCTCATTGGGAATATCAAGAATCACCTACAAGAATTCAAAATCAAGGCCAACTAAAAAAAAAGAAGAAAAGGAAAAAGTTTACCTCTAGTGTAATAAGATAATTGGTGATTTGAGTCAATTGTCTCCTAAATGAGATATGAGATCAGGGAACAAATTTAGATTTATTATTAACAACAACCAAGAAGACTACAAAGAAAAAATGGAGATACTTTGTCTTATATAGGAGGGATCTCAAATTCAAAAGGGGAAGTGTGACAAAGTCACACCAAAAATGGACCCGCAAAATCAACACCAATTTGGAAGCAAAAAATCAAGTAAAAAATTTAGGATTTTTTTTCAAAGATCTAGGTTCCAAAAATCTAGCACCCAAATTTATAAGTGGGACCCAAGATGTCAATGTGCAAAATAAAAAATATGAGCACCAATAACCTAGCATCTAGAAGTAAGGACATACTCCAAATCCTTGATGTGCACAAAAAAATGTAAAATTTTTCTCTTTTTTTGCAGGATTTTTAGCCACATCCCACTATATGCAACTTCATTAATTAGAAAACTACCATGAGTTAGGATATTTTTTAAACAAAATCTCTACTTGGGAAAAGTCAAGGTGGTCTACAACCCTCCTTAGTAAGAAGGACCCTTTAGCTTGACTAGTAGTTGACAATCTTTTATTTTTTGCATTCAAAGTTTTGCATTCTCTAGAACCATAATCACATTTGCATCAGCTTAGCATACATTCATTCTCTTCAATATCCCCTTGTTGCTTCAGTAAAAATTGAGTCAATATCTTTAAATCGCTTGCTATGTTCAAACTTTGACTAGATTGGGAACTTCAAAATTTAATCCCCACAACCCCCCTTTGACTTGACCAATTGTTGATAATATTTCATTTTCTACATTCAAAGTTTTACATTCTCCAGAACCATCATCATCCCTAGATCAATTCAAAGCTTCCAATATATTTAATCAACCTCTTAACTCTTTTTGAAGCCAACAAATTAGCCAACAAGTTGATCAGTTTATCCTCAAACATAATCATCAATTTACCCTTCTCTCACACTTTATTTTAGCATCATGCCAAGGGAGCGGCATATGTAAATACTCATCATTTTGGTTCTTTAAAACCTAACCGTGAACTAACCCAATTGATCAAACCCTATGGTTCAAACCCTTATTTATTTTACAATTTTTGAGGACTTTAGTTGCAAAGATACGATACCCCAATCACCCTTCTCATATTTTTAACAGTCCTAAATTTGTATTTTTCAAGAAAAGTGGTGCTTTTATCCTTAAAATGGGTTACTCATAATTTTTCAAATTTTAGAAACTTATTTATAAAATTACATATTTCGAGAGTTTATCTGTAAAATATATATTTTTTGCTACAAAATATCTTGAATGTGATATTTTAAAGCCCACAAAATCACATTAAAACAAACTTATCTATAAAAAATTAATTTTTAGGAACTTATTTATAAAATTATAGTGCATTTGAAGATTTTAACTTTTGTGCAAAAATGCACCAGGAACATGGATTATGAATCCATGAGAAAATAAGCTAAAAATAAATTGAAATGGGCTGAAAGTATATTAGAATTTAAAATTTTAAAAATTTTGGGCATCAAAATTTTGGCACATAGAATTTAGGGTACCACCTTTTTGGCAAGGGTGCCAGGATCCTGGTACCCATGATTTGGGGCACCAGTTTGTTAGCACCTCCATTTTGGTGGGGTTCCAACTAGCTAACATCCAGATTTTCCTCCAAATTTTTTTCATCTAAATTTTTTCCATTTTGAATCGATGACATGGCATAAACTCAACTTAGAGTTGTTCCCTTATGCATCAATCTTACTTATTCCTGATAAGTAGGTGGAGAAATAGGCATCATTCTAATCACCTCTAGAGTTTTCATGCCTTGAGCATATTGAATTAGATTTCCCTACATCAACAATTAAGCCGAATACAAAGTGCTTATAACTAGCTTGCATCTAGTGCTTTCTCTGAGAGTCAAGTATCTCAGGATCAAAGGGAACTTGAAACTCATCATCTTACAAGTTTTTGGCCAAAACTATATGGAATATGCCAAGTGTTTGGAATATTGAGACCTAACCTTCTTCTTGGCTAAGAAACTTAGGAAGGTTACTATCGCCCATGTCCTTAGAACCAACAATGTGCTAAAAGCTGCCTTGGCCTCATTAGGATCAATGTTTCATAACCCCTTTAGTATTTGGCTAGACCTAATCCTTCTCCAAAATAACCTGCAATCAATACTCAAGTCAAGTGTCCCACCTATTCAAAGATTAAAAAAGTCACACCATCCCAAAGTTGAATCTCACATCCTCCTAATAGAGCTGCAAAATATCTATGATGATGGGAACCCATAGTTTTATGACATCAAAATGTTTTTAGAGAAAAGAATTTTTTCTAAATATGCTACCAAAAATGATAGTGAAGTGGTTTGAAGGATGGCAACCTGATATGTGATCCTAGGTAACACCCTTTATAAAAATCATCCAATAGGATCCTATTAAGATACCTATATGAGAAGTGAGTCCACCTAGATCTTTGAAGATCATCAGAATGGGATAATATTGGCCAATGATGGAGAAGGATTATAGGGACCTTGTAAAGAGATGCCAAGAATGTCAACTCCATGCTGACAAGATCCATGGTTCTACATCCTTCCTCTATATTCTATTAGAACCATCGATGCGGGCCATGGATGTGGTCAGATCATTTTTAAAAATGCCACTAGTGCCATCATTGACATTGAGTATTTTTAAGAGCTCAAAGTAGTAGGCATGGTGCAATTTGGTAGGCACATCTTTGTTCAATTTAGAGTACAAAAAATGATCGTAACAGATAATGTGCCACAATTTCTCTCACAACAAATGTGAGACTTATATAAGCATTTTTCTATTGGGCTACATTATTCATCTCCTTACTATCCTCAAGATAATGGTTAAACTGAAGCCATTAATAAAACTCTAGTTAGGATTATTAAAAAAAATAGTGGAAGCTAACAAAAAATCAAATTAGATAGATAAAATAGATGAGGCCCTATGGATCCATCGTACTTCTATATATACCATAATGGGTCAAACCCCATTCACATTAACATATGGAATGGAGGTAGTAGTGTCATATAAAATTCAAATTCCATCACTTAGAGTAGCAATGCAAAGTGACATAAGTCTAATTGAGATGCTGGAGTCTCTTCTTAGCTAGCTTGAACTACTAGATGAAAGACAATTGGGTGTAGCCAATCATGCACAAGCTTACCAACAATGATTATCTCAATTCTACTAGCAAAAGGTGATTGAGCATAAGTTCAAGATAGGTAACTTAGTATTAAGTGCGCCACCTTGTTGAAGGACAAATAAAAGTTAAAACCCAACTAGAAGGGACCATATTTGATCACAAAAGCCTATCTCAATAATGTTTATCAATTGGCAAACTCTAAAATTGAAGTGCTCTATGACCCTTGGATTGCCATGTACCGAAGGAAATAGTTTTCTTAAAAAAAAAGAGACAAATCCTCTTCTGTCCTAGGGGTAGGATCTTTAAAAGAGAGGTGATGTTCATAGTGAAGGAAGAGTTGGTGATGATATGAAGTGACTTTGGAGGCCCTATACCTATTTTTTATACTCAAATTGTAAGTTGACCTTAGTAATGTAGGTTGAGAGTAAGTGGTCAATTCTCAAAGTGCCTAGAAGCTAGTTAGGAAGTTTTCTCTCTGGCGCAAATGCAAAAGTTGAAGGATAACCCCTTTGATAAGTCCATCTTAAAGGCAAAAAACCACCTCTCAACCAAAAAAAAGGAATGAGATGGCAAAAATATAAAAACTGAAGGAGAAAATTGACTCACTTACCAAAATTAAGATGGATTTTCAACCTCATCTCTATGCCTACCAACCAAGAAAGACTACCCAAAGAGTAGTTTTGGATGACATTTGTGAATCTATAAATCTTGGAGATTGAGGTCAAGGGCATCCAAAAGAGGGTGGCAAAAGGGGTCTCACCCACTAGGAGAGAATGGCAAAGACAGACTGACCGTTTGAAACAAGTTTCTAAAAAGAAACATCACACTAGGGTAAGGGATGGAAGAAAGTCTAATTGGTCAACCACCCACAATCAGAGACAAAAAAATTTCCAAAGCTTAGGTTGATATAATCAAGTAGAAGATCGCATCCAAGGGGAATAGAGAAATTTATCTATGTTCAAAATAACTACTACTACTACTAAAAAATAAATAAATAAATAAATAAAAGGGGGAGAAGTTAGATGCATTCTTGTGTAAATAAAAGTGCTACTTAACCATTTCTTCTCCAAAGTATATAATACAAGCATAGCGAAGTATATCTAATAGAAAGAAAGTATACCAAACCAGGGAGAATGCTTTATTCTTGATTAGTAAAGGAGGACTTGACTCAAAACCTATATGAGAGTAGCGAATGGTTGAGCATGAGGATGAAGAGCTAGAGCTTGAGTGGCTTACTAGAAGGAGATTAAATAGTTCATGATCTCATTCGAGTATGACATATTGATTATTAAAGTCATGCTTAGATGTTGTCAAATAGGACTTTATATCCATAATTTTGGCATCGAGTTTTAAGAAAAAGAAGAATCGTCAAAAGCCCTAAAAAAATTTGGGCATCCGGAGGTTGGAGCCGAATAAGAATTCTAGGAGCCAATTCTTTTACACCTAAAATAGGAGGCCTAATTTTTCAAAAAAATTGCTCTAAATGATTTGCTAATCCATATACTTATGCTAATGCAATTTGCTCATCCTTCTTTCATTTGGAATTCATAACAAAAAATGTTATCCCTCCATAGGTGGCTCGAGACCGAGGTGAACCACAACTTGCCATTCACCCGTGAGGACATTCATTATGACCACCATCACCTCCACCACCAACTAGACCCAACTCCTTGTCGGCAATGCCAAACCAAATGGTCTCATCCATGTTTAAGAAAAAAAAGAAAGAGGAGAGGAAGAATGGCTAGGGAGAAGAAAAAACAAGGAAGAAGAAGTGAGAGAAATGAAGAAGAAGATGAGGTCTTCGCCAAGGATGAAGAAATGGAGGGGAATAAGAATAGGTGAAGCTAGGGAAACTAAAGAGGAACTTTGACTACATGGGGAAAAGGAAGAATCCATCCTCTTACCCCCCACACACACATACAAACCAGAAAAAAGAAAAACTCAGGCGCCAATGTGCTAATTCACCATCTTTGAAATTTGAACCAAGATTTTGGTACCAAAAAAAAAAAATTCAAGTTCCTATAATCTAGCTCCCAAAATCAAAATTGGGCTCTAGGTCTATAGCACATAACAAAAATCCAAGCACTAGGAACCTACGTCCTAAGCTTAAACAATGTTTTTTGCACGATCTTCAACCACACCCCACTGTGTGTAGATTTTTCATTTTATCAAGTGACATCAATTTAGAAGATGCCTTTTTGAACCTCCACTAACCCCCTTTGTGAGACATACCACTTAACCTGACTAGTGGTTAACAATCTTTTATTTTTTGCGTCCAAAATTTTGCATCTTTAGAGCTGTCATTATATTTGCATCATCCCAACATGCATGCATCATTTTCCATCATCCTTTTGAGGCTTGAGTAAAATGGGTTAAAAGCTTCAATTGCTTGATCTACTCAATTTTGACTAGCTTGACAACTTCAAAACTTGATACCTCCTTGCAGGAATAGTGGCCATTTCTTGGCCCACAAGTAGGCATCGCATTCTTGGCATGCCCCCATCAACCCCTTGCTTCTTTTCCCTGTGTGCATGATAACTTCAAGCAATCTTATGAGCCCCTAGATCAATCTAAAACTCATAATATGTTAAACCAACCCCTCAACCTATTTTGAAGTCAACAAGTCAGTCAAAAAGTTGATCAGTTTATCTTGAATAGTGGCCATCGATTTACCCTTGAGTTCTGCTTTATTTTAGCACTTGCTAAGAGAGAGGCATTTGTAGATAACCACCTTTTCAATTCTTTAAACCCTAGATATGTAGCCTCAAACTGACCCAATTGGCCAAATGCTACAATTCAAATCCTTACGTGATATCACAATTTTTGAGAATTTTATTTGCAAAAGTACCATGCCCTAATCAACTTTCTTATATTTTCAAACATCTTAAAGGTATAGTTACAAGAAAAGTAGTACTTATAACCTTTAAAATCAAGGTTAATCAAAATTTTATAAATTCTAGAAATTTTTTGATAAAATTATATATTTTGTGGGTTTACTGATAAAGAAACTATAATTTCTACTACAAAATACCTTGAATTTGATGTTTTAAAGGTGACCACTATAAAATCATATTAAAATAGATTTATTCATGAAAATTTAAAATTTAGGATTTATTTACAAACTTGTAGTGCAATTAGACTTTTTTAAAACTCAAACTTTTGTGCAAAAAGTGCACCAAGAACATGGATCACAATCCATGAGAAATCAAGTTAAAAATGGGATGGATTTTAGCCCAAAACTATGAAAAAATGGGCTAAAAATTTAAATTTAAAAAAAATCAAAATTTTAAGTTTTGGGTGGCAAATTTATAGTGACCAAAAATTACTCCCCTTTTTTGATAGTGTGCCAACCAGCTGGCATCCTAATCCTAAAGTCCTTCTAGTCCTCGATCTTAGTTTTCTCTAGTACAAATTGATGACATGGCACAATCTCTATCACCCAATTCTTGTGCCCTTCAAAGGTAGCCATGCTCCCACCACATGTCTATAATTAAACAAAAATTCATCCAAAATTAGCAACTGAAACCTCTCCTAAATAGCTCTCTTGTTAACCTATAAATACTACCTATCTCCACTAGCAAAAAGGACTAGAAAAATTATAATAGAAATTGTTATCTTGTGAGAGAGGTTGGAGGATGGTAATTTTGATACTCTAAAGAATGAGTTCCACTATGACCATGAGGCTCTGCTGAGAGCCAAAGTCTAAATCTTCATTGACATCAAATTTCTCATCAAAGAATTAACATTCGACCACCATCTCTTTTCAATGACATAAGCTACATCCTTGCACTTTATTTTCTATTTTTCCTTTTTATTATTATGTTTGATACATTTAGAATAGAATTCTATTTTCTTTCATTATATTTCAATTTAGATTCAATCCTTAGACACTAAAGGAGGTAGGGAGGGACATTCAGGTCCTTCTTTATTGAGATAGTGGGAAGTTTTAGACTTATTTTTTTCTATAACATTATTCATTCTCATGAATTGGATACTACACCCAAGAAGCTCATGAGTTTCTCTTTTTTTCTTTCATTTGTACATAAGTGCAAAGGCAAGACTACTAGAGTGGGTATACCCAACACCTAGAAAGGAGGCTCCTACAACCTTCTTGGGGACCTCACATATTTTGTTGGTTGGGCGTGCAAACCATTGAGCTGCATGCAATCACAAAAAAAGAATCGAGTCAAATCAAGCTGAAAAACTAACTTGATGTATAACTCAAAACTAAAATCAAACTATAACAGGCCGGAGAGACCTACACTCTCCACAAAGGTGAAAGGTTTGCAATGACAATACCCACTTGATATTTTTCTGGCACAATTATCTTAACTTGTGGGATTTTTCCTATAATGACTAGAATCTCATGTGTTTGTTCAATCATAAACTTACTATCTATCATTCGATAGTCATGATATCTATCAATTATGTACATATCTTTGCTTATATTAGTAACACTATACTTCCTCTAAAGAGACTCCTAAAGCTCTCACACACTTGGATAACGTAAATAGACATTAAATAGTTTATCATTCAACATACTTAGAATTTTACCACAACAATGATAGTTTCTTTTATTGAAGATTCCTTGATTAAGCAAAGAAGAAACGATATTTTCTTTTGTATTGGATCTAACTTAGTAATGACCCAAAAGAGGTCAAGAGAAGTGTGCCAGTAGCACATCATTGTTCGCCAATGCTTGAGGATTTTCCCATTGAAATTCTTTGACTTAGTGGCATCAACGCTTGGATTTTCAGTAGCCATCAAGAACATGATCGGCTGCTTAAGTGGAAATAACATTCTGAAATTGTTGGAGTGTACACCTCACAACAACACAACAATAATAGAGATGTAGGAGAGACCACATCAAGAGTTGAGAATAGAACTTTTGTATAAGAAACTAAAAAAAAAAATTTGATGAGAAGCACACTCTAGTGTGCTGTCTTCAGCGAGTTATTTCTCATGTATTGATACACCATCTTTGGAAGTACTCTCCAATTATATAGGATTAATCTCCCAATATTCTTGTGCTGAACATTGGTATGAGAAACCCACTTTTAGTGAAGCATGTCCCATGAAAACACAAACTTTTGAAAAGATGCAACTATTGGAAAAAACTAACTCCAAAAAATATGTAGTTGTTGGCAAAAATAACTCTAAAAAAATATGCAACTATTGGGAAAAAAAACTAACTTTGAAAATAGTCAACTATTGGGAAAAATGCTTCAGATTTAGATTTCAAACACAAGTCAAAATTGAGACCAATGTGACAAAATAATCATCCAATATTTAAAACTATTGATGGAGCCCGATTTACCACTAATTTTGGTTCAAGAGGCTCCTAGAGATTGATCTACTAAGACACTCTTTTGCTAATCTGCAACATAAGAAAAGTCGAAGAGGACCATTGGGAGTTCTTTGTGGTGACAACTCCAATGCTCAAGTGAATTATGTGCATATAAAGTATAGTGGAGAGAAAAAAGGCATTAGTTTCTACCTTATTAGAGATGGCAGTATTTATAGAGTATAGAGAGTATTCAAATCCCATGATTTGTAACACTGAGACACCTACTAACTATGATTTTGCTTATTCTCTCAAATCTTCCAAAGATGATTGGGGGGTTCAATAGAGGCTCCTAATTAGCCAAAGGATAGTTAGGATAGCATGAACTTTCTTTTGTAACTAGCCCTTTGCATCAACATAATGACTCTTTAGGACTTATAAGAATTTTTTCTTCTCATTCACCTTTTTGCACTAATATCATTTTGATGGAGTATTTTTTTTAGTCATTACATATTGATTGTCTTGTTTCCCTAAGTGAAACAACTCAATTCTTATGCATGTTTGAGTCAAAATAAGCTTCAAGCCTGACTCACATTTCGGGTAGTGAAGATGAGCCGATGCTTAGTTCAACACATTTGGGGATTGGTGTTCTAACCTTATCTTAAGGAGAATTATATTGATGATGGCATTTTCTTGATAGTTATCCCACATGGTTCAGATAAATTTTGGGATGGGAACCGAATACCCATATTTAATAGAAGGGCTATGACTTACCACATAAGCCCAAAGTTTCAAATCTTTGTATCAATTAAGGTTTTATGCATCATGTGGAACAAGGTCTTTATGCCTAGCACAGAGCCTAGGTCTTTCACCTCATGCAAAACAAGGGAATGAGATTCTATGCCTAATGCAAAATGAGGTCTTTGTATTTGACACAAAGTTGAGGTCTTATATCTCTTGTGTAATGAGGTCTTTATGCCTACTATAGAGCCAAGATCTTATGTCTCGTGTGGAATGAGGTCTTATGTCTCATGTGGAATGAGGACTTTGTGCCTAACATAGAGTTGAGGTCTTTGTGCTTGATGTAAAGCCAAAGTCTTTTGTCTTGTATGGAATGAAGTCTTTTATGCCTGACATGGAGCTAAGGACTTATGACTAGGGTTGTGCATTATTCGGTCAAAATCGAATTAACTGACCGACCGAAACCGAAAAACCAATTCGGTTCGGATTATTCAGTTCTCGGTTCGGTTCGATTTTGGAAAAAAAATTTAAAATTTGGTTCGGTTTCGGTTTTTGATTTTGAAAAACCGTAAAAATCAAACCGAACCGAATTATATATACACCTATATACTGCGGTTAGGTTTCGATTTTGGGCTAATCGGCTCAAACAGCCCTATATATTATCGTGTTCTCTCAGAGCGGTTCGTCGCTCTCGCTCTCGCCTCTCATTTCAGCCCTAACCCTAATCCCAAATTCCCGATTGCCTCTCGCTCTCGGCGCTCTCACTCTCGCTGCTCTCGCTCTCGGCGCTCTCGCCGCTCTCGCTCTCGCCGCTGTGGACCTGTGGTGTTGCGCCTTCATCCCTGCAGCTGCGGTGCTGCGCCGTGTCGGTGACATCGCTTTCGTCCACCCTCGGACCCCCCTCCTCCTCTGAGGCTCTGAGTCCCGATGCCTCTCTCTGGTCGACGCTCTGAACTTCAATCTCTCATTTTTTTATGACGAATTAAGCTGCAAGGTGAGTGTATTTAGGAAATTATGAAATTTAGGATTGATTTTTTATGAAATTAAATTAGGGCTTTTTGATTTCATATGCTTTTATTGTTAGATCAGTAAATCCTCAGTTCCGAACTGACGATTTTTCTTCTCCTTCATCCCTACAGCTATGGTGCTGCGCCGTGTCAGTGACATTGCTTTCATCCACCCCCGGACCCCCCTCCTCCTCTGAGGCTCTGAGTCCCGATGCCACAATATCTCTCTGATTGACGCTCTGAGCTTTAATCTCTCATTTTTTTACAACTGATTAAGCTGCAATGTGAGGGTATTTAGGGTTGATTTTTTGTGAAATTAAATTAGGGTTTTTTGATTTCATACGATTTTATTGTTAACCCTTTCGTCCACGGTCCACTCCCGGACCCCCCCTCCTCTCCTCTGAGGCTCTGACTCTCTGAGTCCCAACGCCTCAATATCTCTCTGGTCGATGCTCTGAGCTTCAATCTCTCATTTTTCTACAACGGATTAAGCTGCAAGTTGAGAGTATTTCAGAAATTATGAAATTTAGGGTTGATTTTTTGTGAAATTAAATTAGAGTTTTTTTATTTCATATGATTTTATTGTTAGATCAGTAAATCCTCAGTTCCGAACTCCCGATTTTTCTTCTCCTTCATCCCCGGTGGCATCGCTTTCGTCCACCCCCGGACCCCCCTCCTCCTCTGAGGCTCTGACTCCCGACGCCTCAATATCTCTCTGTGACTAGCCTTCGAGGCTCTGAGCTTCAATATCTCATTTTCTACAACGGCATCATCGGGATCAAATTGCAAGGTTAGGGTTGAATTTTGTAAAATTAAATTAGGGTTTTTTGATTTCATACGATTTAATCTGTAATTCTGTATTTTTCTATTGACAGATGTTGAACGAGGATGACAGTCAGCAGCTTTCAAACACAAATCTAGTTATTCCAAGTCCAATGCCAATTTCTGCTTCTCAGGAAAGTTCTACGCCTATGGCTATCGAAGTTTCAAATGAGGGCAATGCATCTATGTACAGTACAAAGTCTCCAATGCCAAGAAAAAGAATGGCAGCACGATCAGGTGTATGGGAGCATTACACAAAGTTCACAGACTCGGACAAGTCAACCAAAGCCAGATGCAACTACTGTGGTAATGAATTCTTTTGTGATTAAAAAAAAATGGTACTTCTTCTCTTAGACATCACATGAAACATCAAACATGCTGGAAGGCTTTAGTATTGATACACATCAAACAAAACTTGCTATGCAACCTATTTAGAAAGAAGCAGCAAATGAGTCTGTGCTAACTAGCTGGAAGTTTGATCAAGAAAAAATTAGAAAAGCACTGGCACACATGGTTGTTGTAGATGAACTACCTTTTAGTTTTGTGCAACATGAAGGCTTTCAATACTTTATGTCTCAAGCTTGTCCTAGATTTTGAATGCCTTCACGTTGGACTATGACTAGAGACTGTTTTCACCTCTACCATGATGAAAAGGTAAAGTTGAAACAGTATTTCAGAGAGTCCAAACAGAGAGTTTGTTTGACCACTGATACTTGGACCTCAATTCAAAACATAAACTATATGTGTATCACAGCACATTATATTGATATTGATTGGAACTTGAAGAAAAAGCTTTTGAATGTTTGCAAGATTACAAGTCATAAGGGTGAAGTTATAGGAAAACTAATTGAAAAATGCCTCTCTGAATGGGGAATTGATAGTGTTTTGACTGTTACTGTTGATAATACCTCTTCAAATGATACTGCTATTTCCTATTTGAAGAAAAAAATTTTGAATCGGGGCACTTGTTTGGCACAAGGAAAATATATTCATATGCGTTGCATAACACATATCATTAATCTTGTGGTGAAAGATGGTTTGAAAGAGATGGCAGATTCCATTGCTCGGGTTAGATCTGCTGTTAAATATGTGAGATATTCTCCAGCAAGATGGCAGAGGTTCAAAGAATGTGTGGAAATTGGAAAAATTGAAAGAAAAAAATGTCTTTGTTTGGATGTATCGACAAGGTGAAATTTCACCTATATGATGCTTGAAGTAGCTCAAACTTTTGAGCGAGCTTTTGAAAAATTTGAAGAGGAAGATAGCAATTTCTGTCATGAGCTTAATAATGAAGATGGAACTCCTCTGTCTTTTGACTAGCAGAATGTTAGGCGACTTGTTACATTCTTAGAGCATTTCTATGAGTTGACTCTTAGAGTTTCTGCCTCTATGTATGTTACAAGTAATTTATTTTTTTATGAAATTTGTCCAGTTAACCTTCTTTTGAATCTATGGAAAGCCAGCTGTGATACAAAAGTCCAAGATATGGCTGTTGTGATGAAAGACAAATATGACAAGTATTGGGGGTGAGCTAGAGAAGATTAATATGCTTCTCTTTGTTCCTGTTGTCTTTGATCCAAGACGCAAGTTAGAATATGTTGAGTTTGGATTTGAAAAAATGTATGAAGGTGAAAGAGGTGTTATGATGAGGAGAAAGTTGTATGAAGTTGTATATGATTTGTTCAAAGAGTACAGAATGCGACTACAGCCAGGAGAAATGCCATCTGGTGAAGGATCAAGTATGTCAAAGCAATCAGGTAAGTACATCTTAAGCAGTCTATTTGCTGAGTATAGAAAAAGTTTCATGGGTGATGAAATGAAGTCTAAGCTAGACAAGTATTTGTTAGAGAATCTTGAGAAAAATGAGCCAAACTTTGATGTTCTGGGCTTCTGGAAAGTGAATAGCTGCAGATTTCCTATTCTATCACATATGGCTCATGATATATTAGCTATACCTATCTCTATAGTGGCCTCTGAATCAGCTTTTAGCATAGGAGGGTGCATACTTGATCATTTTCGTAGCTCTTTGACTCCTACACTAGAACAAGCTCTCGTTTGCACTCAAGATTGGATTAAAAATTCAAAAATAGAAATCAATGTTGAGGAAAGTTTGGAAGAACTTGAAAAGATTCAAGAGGGTAAGATTTGCATTGCTAATATTTTTATTATTGCATTGTATATTTCTTTATTATGATCAAATAATCATTGAATGGTTTTTTTATTTCAGAGTTGATAAAGATGAAATTGGATGTCACAACCATTGAATTTTGAGAAGTCATCTTAAGGTTTGAATATGCTTACTTATTTTTTATGCATTTATTTTCATGTTTCTAACTTTCTATGGTCATCTCTTATAGATTCATTCTTATATATCCTTATCATTCATGTGC
>RXID01014414.1:0-22539 GCA_005019695.1 Trichopus zeylanicus subsp. travancoricus | reverse complement strand
AACAATTTGTGCTAACATTGATCATTGAAATTTACAATTCGAACTATCTATGGAGTATTAGGCGTTAAAATTCGGATATTTGTAGATGAGGACTAATGGACCTTTCTTTATTTGTTTTGCCATTCTGGTTCTGACTAGTGTCTAGCAATAGAAACAAATGTGTTTTTTCATTTATTAACTTGTTCTTTCATTTATGAAATATGATATGAAAATAGCAATTGGATTCTAGTTCTTTAATTCTATAGGTTGAAATAAAAATTTGATTGACCATTTCTTTTCAGAGTAAAATTGCTGTGCTTAGTGTGTGACTCCTTCTTTTAAGTAACTTTAAAGTTTAGAGTTGGGTTAGGATTTCATAGATTATTGAACCCCTCTTTAAACTTAATAACTATATATAATATAAAAAAACCAACTTATTGCTTCATTTTTTTGAGATCCCAAGAAATAGTCACTATACGACTGGATCGATCATATACTTGTAGCAAATGAAATTTCTACCATAACATAAAAAATCTAATTATGAGTTGTAAAACACAATAAGGGCATGTGGATAATTGAAAGATGATCGAAAGAGAAAACAAAAAATCTAATTCTTGCAGAATATATAGCTTGACAATTTAAAAATATAGTTTCATTTCGAAAGGCAATGAGAAAGGCGATTGAATTAACTGAAGAAATGCACACAAAAGGAATTCAAGTGCAAATAGCAAGGCGTATCGACGGAAAAGAAATTGCACGTGTCGAATGGATCAGAGAAGGGAGGGCTCCTCTACAAACAATTTGTGCTAAAATTGATCATTGAAATTTACAATTCGAACTATCTATGGAGTAGTAGGCGTTAAAATTCGGATATTTGTAGATGAGGACTAATGGACCCTGTCTTTAGTGTTTTTTGGCCATTCCTGGTTCAGACTATGTCTAGCAATAGAAACACAGTTTGTTTGTCTTTATTAAAACTGGTGGTTTCTTTCATTTATAATATGAAACAAAAGATAGCCAATATCGATTCTAGCTCTTTAATTCTATAAGGTTGAATAAAAATTTGATTGACCATTTGTTCAGAGTAAAATTGATATGCTTAGTGTGGTGACTCCTTCTTTAAAGTAACTTTAAAGTTTAGAGTTGGGTTAGGATTTCATAGATTATTGAACCCCACTCTACACTTAATAATTATATATAATATAAAAAACCAACTTATTACTTCGTATTTTTGAGATCCCAAGAAATAGTCACTATACGACTGGATCGATCATATACTTGTAGCAAATGAAATTTCTCCCAGAACATAAAAAATCTAATTATGAGTAGTAAAATACAATAAGGGGATGTGGATAAATGAAAGATGATAGAAAGAGAAACCAAAAAATCTGATTCTTGCAGAATATATAGCTTTACAATTTAAAAATATAGTTTCATTTCGAAAGGCAATGAGAAAGGCGATTGAATTAACTGAATAACTGCACACAAAAGGAATTCAAGTGCAAATAGCAAGCCGTATCGACGGAAAAGAAATTGCACGTGTCGAATGGATCAGAGAAGGGAGGGCTCCTCTACAAACAATTTGTGCTAAAATTGATCATTGAAATTTACAATTCGAACTATCTATGGAGTATTAGGCGTTAAAAGTCGGATATTTGTAGATGAGGACTAATGGACCTTTCTTTATTTGTTTTGCCATTCTGGTTCTGACTAGTGTCTAGCAAAAGAAACAAATTTGTTTTTTTATTTATTAACTGGTTCTTTCATTTATGAAATATGAAACAAAAATAGCAATTGGATTCTAGTTCTTCAATTCTATAAGGTTGAATAAAAATTTGATTGACCATTTGTTTTGAGAGTAAAATTGCTATGCTTGGTGTGTGACTCCTTCTTTAAAGTAACTTTAAAGTTTAGAGTTGGGTTAGGATTTCATAGATTATTGAACCCCTCTCTAAACTTAATAACTATATATAATATAAAAAAACAAACTTATTGCTTCGTATTTTTGAGATCCCAAGAAATAGTCACTATACGACTGGATCGATCATATACTTGTAGCAAATGAAATTTCTCCCATAGCATAAAAAATCTAATTATGAGTTGTAAAACACAATAAGGGGATGTGGATAAATGAAAGATGATCGAAAGAGAAAATAGAAAAATCTAATTCTTGCATAATATATAGCTTTACAATTTAAAAATATAGTTTCATTTCGAAAGGCAATGAGAAAGGCGATTGAATTAACTGAATAAATGCACACAAAAGGAATTCAAGTGCAAATAGCAAGGCGTATCGACGGAAAAAAATTGCAACGTGTCGAATGGGATCAGAGAAGGGAGGGCTTCCTCGACAAACAATTTTGCTAAAAAATTGATCAGGTGAAATTTTAAACAATTCGAACTATCTATGGCGTATTAGGCGTTAAAATTCGGATATTTGTAGATGAGGACTAATGGACCTTTCTTTATTTGTTTTGCCATTCTGGTTCAGACTAGTGTCTAGCAATAGAAACAAATTTATTTTTTCATTTATTAACTGGTTCTTTCATTTATGAAATATGAAACAAAGATAGCAATTCGATTCTAGCTCTTTAATTCTATATGGTTGAATAAAAATTTGATTGACCATTTTGTTTCAGAGTAAAATTGCTATGCTTAGTGTGTGACTCCTTCTTTAAAGTAACTTTAAAGTTTAGAGTTGGGTTAGGATTTCATAGATTATTGAACCCCACTCTAAACTTAATAACTATATATAATATAAAAAAACCAACTTATTGCTTCGTATTTTTGAGATCCCAAGAAATAGTCACTATACGACTGGATCGATCATATACTTGTAGCAAATGAAATTTCTCCCATAACATAAAAAATCTAATTATGAGGTTTCAAACACAATAAGGGGATAGATAAATGAAAGATGATCGAAAGAGAAAACAGAAAATCTAATTCTTGCAGAATATTTAGCTTTACAAATTAAAAATATAGTTTCATTTCGAAAGGCAATGAGAAAGGCGATTGAATTAACTGAATAAATGCACACAAAAGGAATTCAAGTGCAAATAGCAAGGCGTATCGACGGAAAAGAAATTGCACGGGTCGAATGGATCAGAGAAGGGAGGGCTCCTCTACAAACAATTTGTGCTAAAATTGATCATTGAAATTTACAATTCGAACTATCTATGGAGTATTAGGCGTTAAAAGTCGGATATTTGTAGATGAGGACTAATGGACCTTTCTTTATTTGTTTTGCCATTCTGGTTCAGACTAGTGTCTAGCAACAGAAAAAAATTTGGTTTTTCATTTATTGACTGGTTCTTTCATTTAGAATATAGAAAAATCACCGAAGAATTCGCTCTTCTGGGTTTTGAGTTCATCCTTTCTTTCTTCTAACTTCACACTTCCGCAACTCTCTCACAATCAAGAGCTTAGTTGCTCTTTCACAATCTGGTATCAGAGCTTAGTTGCTCTCTTTCACAATCTGGTATCAGAGCCTAGTTCCTTACCTGGCTTAACACCTTCCATGGCTGAGTAGAAACCCCTTTCTAGGTACTCATCGGGTGATGTGTGTGATGGTTTCTGACCTTATGGCCGTTGATAACCAGACCATAGCATGCCGAAAAATCCTGGATTGACCCCTCGGGTGGCACAGAGGCTGGACCTAATAAGTCCACCGCAAGGTCGATATTGGGAGAGAAGTAGGTATTCGTGGCCTTGGTGAGAAGGAGACTCAGGAATTTCTTACGCCGATCACGGTGTCTGAATTGCAAAAGGCCGCAGTGCGCGTAAATCTGCAAGAGGCAGTAGCTGCCAGTCGGATGAGCATGACAGATACTAGGGTGAGCGTCTGAAGTTCTCGGAGTGCTCGTCTCTTGTTCGATAAGGTAGGATATATACCTCACACCCTGAACCCAGAGTACCTAGACCTTCATCAATTGTTATACACCTCCCGGTGAATGAACACGTTCCTTCCAGCCAAAATAACCTCCTCATACCAAGAAGCCTTACAAGCCGTTGAACCCATAGAACACCCAGCAGTTGGATTCATCAAACCCAGTGATTATACGAGTGTTTCAGCTCAAAATATAGCCCTTCTAAAGCAAAATAATACCCAAATCCAGCTTCTAGTTCAAATTGCTGAAGCCCTACGGGATATCCAAGCCGATATCCAGCTCCTCAGAAAGCAGAAAACAAAGAGTGACAGTCCAATTCTCCCAGAAACTTTACTCACAAAGCTAGAGAATCTGTCCCTCCATCCTAAAACCAGGCCTCCCGAACCACGCGGGAGACTCCTTATTTTTAAAGACCCCTTGCTAATTTTGCAGGAGGAACAAGCAAAGCTAAATGGCAGCAGTAGTCGTGTTGGAAAAAGCGCCCCAGCCCCTGGTCGAAGACCAAATTCGGGGGTATAGGCGAAATCAGCGACGACTCTACACTGCACAACAAGCAACACGGCGGATCGTCCGTCGCCTGACGGGGCAACCTGCCCCTCAACACGTCTTAGAACAGCAACTGGACCCGCAGGAGAAATTGCGCCAATCCATGCGAAAACGCGCGGCTATAGCTCCTGCCGAAGTCCTTTATCATTCCAGAACAGATGATGAGCACCACCGAGTATACATCCACCGCTCGGAGGAGTCCATCAGTTGCGTCGGCGACGCACAGGTGGACCGGAACTTCATCCAAGATGACAGTTACCAACAGCTCAGAAAGAGCGGTATGAAGTTCATACACATTGGTGTTATGCAGGTACGCCTGCAGGTGCTCCATCGACACGAAGAAGGAACACTGGCGCTTGTCGTGTTCCGAGACAATCGGTGGCAGGGTGATAAATCACTAATTGCCACCATGGAAGTTGACCTCACGCAGGGGAGCCAATTAGTTTACATTATCCCCGATATTATGATGACTATTGGAGATTTTTGCAGGAATGTTCAAATCTCCATTCTAACTCGGGGCTATGATACATGGCACCATGGTGAGGCCAACTTACTCGTTACCCGAGGACTGATCGGAAGGCTGTCAAACACACCAAACGTGGCCTTTGCATATGAAGTCGCAGGAGTCACTGACTATCTAGCAAGTCACGGTGTTCATGCCCTCCCTGGACGACGGTACTCGACGGCACAGCTGTGTGGGATAAACTGGCTCCTGAAGCCCCCTCAAATCCTGCCTATCCTGACACCCACCGAAGTGTCCAGTACGACACTCCTAGATGGAAGGATCTCACTCAGCTTCAACCATCATGCCTCTATTCCTGACACCACTGAGGATGAGATTGTTGCCATCCTCACTCAAGAAGAGGCTCCAGATGAGACGACGGAGGAAGTTTGGGACACCTTGGGCGAACCAAGCGGAAAATATGACTATTATGTCAAGTATTCTGCTCCTCCGTCCTTCTTCACGCCCTTTCCAACCACACCAACAGGATGGGACGATCTGGAAGATGACCTACCAGGACAGCAGCCTGCCATAACAGGATGCAAGCAGCCTCAGCATCCGGCTCCTCGAAAGGTGATGCCAGCTAAGAAGTGGCGACGCCGCTTTGCCCAACAACAGCCAGCGAACGGGCATCTTACGTGGCGACCCAAAGGACGGGAGAGCCAGCGTCCAACTTGCGGAACCCATGCAGGAGATACACGCCCAGGGGCCTCTGTACTCCGGTCCATGGAACCTCTGCAGGAAGGGACTGGTGACAACACCCACCTTCTAGCCACGTGGCGTCTGACCAACCAAGAAGGCAACTCTGATGCTGAACATGACCCAGATGAGTATTGTGAGTATTTGCAATATTATACTTGTTTGGGAAATACAGATGGAGAAACAGAACTCGTTGCCACTTTAGAAGAAGAAGACTGGGGTATGGAGTATCCCCAGCGGGCACCACCGGCACCACCTCAGCAAGCAAAGCCAACGGAGCGGCTTTGCTCCTCTTCCATTGTCTCCGAATACAGGCCCCCAGTGGAATCAACCATGGGCCCTGTTAACTACCCCCCAGCGGCGAGACCTACTGAGCCTGGTCCAAGCCAAGGACCAATCTTTGGCGACTACCAACCCAAGAATCTGAGGTTCAAAGCCAGGAATACCTCAGAATGGTGGAACCTCCCTTCTGCCCAGCAGCAATCAGGGGCTATCTTTGTTATGCCCCCCCAGATTGGGCAATTCAGCGACGTCTTCATGCGTTGGGAGTCCATCACCAAAAATTCGGTGGCTCTACAGGGTTTCACAGATTCCCGGACAAAGACTGAATTCATTGAGAACTTGCTTGGGGAGTCTGAAAAGCTCGCCTGGATCCAGTGGAGGATGGCCTACCCCATGGAATACCAGCACCTGTTGGATCATGCAGATGGTGCTGACGGTACGCAGAACATCCTCTCACAGATTCGGACCATATTCGCCCTGGAAGATCCCTACCAAGGCTCAACAACAATGCAAGAAGAAGCCTACAGGGATCTGGAACGGTTATCCTGCCAGAATTTACGGGATATCGTTCCTTTCCTTAATGACTATATGCAGGTAGCATCTCGGACTGGCCGGTTATTCACTGGCCCGGAGCTCTCAGAGAAACTCTGGTCAAAGATGCCTGGCTCTATTGGCAAGAAAATCAAAGCAGCATTTGAAGCCAAACACCCAGGTAACACCATCGGAGTTTATCCTCGAGTCCTATTTACTTACAAGTACCTGGAAGAAGCATGCAAGGAGGCAGCCTTTACCCGGGCCCTCAAGGATTTGTCGTTCTGTCACGACATTCCAATCCCGGGGTATTATCAGCGACCCCAACGAAAGGTTGGCGTTCGGCGGTCGACAACCTATAAAGGGAAGCCACATCCTTCGCATGCCCGCATCGAGAAGAAGAAGCACCTCATCCGCAACAGGAGGTGTAGATGCTTTCTCTGCGGAGAAGAAGGGCATTTTGCCCGAGAATGCCCCAATGAGCGACAGAATGTCAAGCGCGTCGCCATGTTCGAGCAGCTTGACCTTCCTGCCGATTGCGAAATTGTGTCCGTTCAAGAAGGCGATGACCCTAGCGATGCCATCTATAGCATTTCTGAAGGGGAGGAGGACACGGCAATCTTACAGGAAGAAAAGATTTTCATGTTTCGGGAAGAAGACAGGACCTGGTGGATTGGCCCGACAGGAGGCTACCGCGCCATGGTCAAAGTTTCACAGCAACAGTACGAGTGTAGCCACACTTGGGAATTACATCAAGATGTGCCTGACGCTTACGAAAGATGCTCTTGCTGCCAGGCACCCTCCCAAAAGTGCTACCGTATGCACTGCCCAAGCTGTAAGCTGACAGTATGCGGCAGATGCAGCTGGTACTACTTCAGCAAAAGAGTTCCAGTGGCCCAGACATCCCTTCCAAGGTATGAGCCCAATGACTTACTACTTGAACAACAAAATTACATTTCTACTTGTGAAAGGGAAAAGCGGCAGCTGCAACAACAGCTCACTCTCGCCCGTGAAGAGAAGGAGGCCCTTCAACAACGCCTCCTCCTTGCCCAAGAGGAAAGCCATCACTGGCAACGTGAGTCTGAAAACTGGAGGCTGAAGCACAAAGAGCTCGAAAATACCACCATGGAGCTTGACCGCATGGTGCTCGAGCGAAGTGATTTGCAAAAGGAAATCCAAAAGCTCCAATGGGAAAAAGGAGCACTCAAGCAGCAGGAGGATGAGCCAGCGGATACCGACGACCTTAACGTACTTCTCGTCGACACTACTCAGCGGCTCCTCTCAGCTGAAATGAGGGTGACAACACCACCCCGGCGGACGAAGAATATGCTCTACAACATTAAGGTGAAGTTCGATATTCCCCGTATAGTGCCATTTGAAGTCAATGCAATCCTCGACACAGGGGCTACAACTTGCTGCATTGACCAAGGAACGGCTCCTGCCAATGCCCTGGAGGACAACCCCTTCCTCGTGCATTTCAGTGGCATCAACTCCCGCACTTCGGCCAATAAAAAGCTTAAATTCGGCCGCATGATGATTGGGGAAAACGGCTTTCGGATCCCTTACACATATGCCTTCCCGATGAAGTTGGGGGAGGATATCCAGATGATCCTTGGCTGCAACTTCATCCGCGCCATGCAAGGCGGCGTCCGCATCGAAGGAAATACGGTTACGTTCTACAAAAACGTAACCACAATTCATACTCTCCCATCTGTACCGACTGCAGCAGCTATTGAAGAGCTGGACCTAGATGAGGATGAGTACATTCAGATACAAGAGCTAGTGCAGTATGCAACGGACCAACAGCCATCACGGAGCTTCACCAGCAGCGTTGGCTCCCTGCTTGAAGAACTCAAACGCCAGGGATACATTGGTGAGGACCCACTGAAATATTGGTCCAAGAACCAGGTGCTCTGCCACCTGGATATCAAAAACCCGGATTTCACTATCGAAGACCGGCCCTTAAGGCATATTACACCACAAGCCAAGGCTACGTATGCAAAGCATGTGAAAGCACTACTAAATCTTGGCCTTATTCGCCCCAGCAGAAGCCGGCATCGCACCACTGCAATCATTGTGAATTCCGGTACAACAGTTGATTCCCGAACGGGCCAGGAGATCAAAGGCAAGGAGCGGATGGTCTTCAACTATCGGCGCCTAAATGATCTCACCAACAAGGATCAGTACAGCCTGCCTGGGATCAACACCATCTTACGGAAGGTAAGCAGAAGCCACATTTACTCAAAATTTGATCTGAAATCAGGTTTTCATCAAGTGGCTATGCATCCTGCCTCCGTGGAATGGACGGCATTCTGGGTACCAGAAGGCCTCTATGAATGGCTCGTAATGCCATTTGGCCTGAAAAATGCACCCGCCGTATTCCAACGGAAGATGGACAGTTGCTTCAAGGGGACAGAAGACTTTATTGCAGTATACATTGATGACATTCTGGTCTTCTCCTCCTCTGAAGCGGAGCATGAACGACATCTGAGGGTCATGCTCCAGATCTGCCAAACCAATGGGCTAATCCTGAGCCCAACAAAGATGAAGATAGCAGTCTCGGAAGTAGAATTCTTGGGGGCAGTACTCGGCAATCAGCGAATCAAGCTGCAGCCCCACATTATCAAGAAGATTGCAAACTTCCAGGAACAGGAACTGACCACCATGAAAGGCCTCCGAGCCTGGCTCGGGATCTTGAATTACGCCCGAAGCTATATCCCTAATCTAGGGACTCTACTCGGGCCACTCTATGCAAAGACAAGTCCTACGGGAGAAAGGCGCTGGAACTCCCAAGATTGGGACTTAGTCGCAAAAATCAAGGCCTTGGTGCAAAAGCTGCCGGATCTCGAATTACCTCCAGAAGCCAGCTATATGATCCTTGAGACCGACGGCTGTATGACGGGATGGGGCGGAATTTGTAAATGGAAGCCCCAAAAGTATGACCCCAAGTCCATGGAGAAGGTATGTGCCTACGCTAGCGGCAGGTTCCATCCAATCAAATCCACCATTGATGCGGAACTCTATGCCGTCATGAATACGCTGGAAGCACTAAAGATTTACTACCTGGATAAGGCTGACTTGACTATTCGAACAGACTGTCAAGCAATCATAAGCTTCTTCAACAAGTCAGCTAACAACAAGCCTTCCCGCGTACGCTGGCTCGCCTTCACCGACTACATTACTGGCACGGGACTCGCCATCCAATTTGAACACATCAGCGGAGAGGATAACCAGCTGGCGGATACTCTCTCCCGCTTAATTACTTCACTTGTTATTTCAGGATGGCCTGCACCCGAAACTCTGGAAGGACTCAGCCTCGTAGCAACCCGGTTACAGGAGGCACACCAGACACCCTCTCAGAAGGCAAAGGAGGAACACTTGGCGGAAGCCCAAGCCTTGTGCTACAATATGAATCACAACTGCAGCTCCTACAGAGCCTTCCAATGTCCCTCGATACCTACGACGCCATCAGGCGGCGGCTTCAACAGCTGGAACGACAAAGTGCCCAGGAAGCACTTACGGCTGTTCGACAGTTCCGGGACCTCCATGCCCTGAAGCTATCCGAAGCCACAAAGCGCGCAGGACGCAAGACCACGGGCAACTTCTGGGCCCAGTGGCATCCTGTTGTAACCCAGATTGATGTCCAGCTTGAAACAGCAGTCAAACTCACAACTGACGCAGCCCAACGACTGCCTGCCTTCATGTTCTGAGCACAGCAGAAAGCCTGCGCAAGAAGAAAGCGGTAGCATTCGGCCCAACAATCCAGCCCAAAGGGTCCAAAGTTGCTTGGACCAGACAGTCCAAAGAATAACCAGCCCGGCCCAGTCCAAAGGAAATCGTATCCTGATGGTGTAAAGTAAAGTTACTTTTATAAAGTAGCTTTTAGAAAAGCCACTTTATAAAAGAGACTTTTGTAAAGTAACTTTAGACTTTTGTAAAGTAGCTTTAGGAAAGCTGCTTTTGAAAAGCAGCTTTAGCTTTTATAAAGTAGCTTTAGGAAAGCTACTTTTGTAAAGGCAGATGCGATCTTATCGCATCTGCTAGGTGTAAGGCTTCCCTATAAAATGGGAAGCATATCATAGAACTGAATATAGAAGAATCACCGAAGAATTCTCTCTTCTGGGTTTTGAGTTCATCCTTTCTTCTAACTTCACACTTCCGCAACTCTTCCACCACCTATCAGAGCTTAGTTGCTCTTTCCACAATATCAGAGCCTAGTTTCACAATCTGGTATCAGAGCTTAATTGCTCTCTTTCACAATCTGAGCCTAGTTTCACAATCTGGTATCAGAGCTTAATTGCTCTCTTTCACAATCTGCTAGAGAATGAGAAAGAGAGCAATTAAGCTCTGATACCAGATTGTGAATGAGAGCAACTAAGCTCTGATACCAGATTGTGAAAGAGCAACTAAGCTCTGATACGATTGTGAATGAGAGCAACTAAGCTCTGATACCAGATTGTGAATGAGTTGCGGAAGTGTGAAGTTAGAAGAAAGGATGAACTCAAAACCCAGAAGAGAGAATTCTTCGGTGATTCTTCTATATTCAGTTCTATGATATGCTTCCCATTTTATAGGGAAGCCTTACACCTAGCAGATGCGATAAGATCGCATCTGCCTTTACAAAAGTAGCTTTCCTAAAGCTACTTTATAAAAGCTAAAGCTGCTTTTCAAAAGCAGCTTTCCTAAAGCTACTTTACAAAAGTCTAAAGTTACTTTACAAAAGTCTCTTTTATAAAGTGGCTTTTCTAAAAGCTACTTTATAAAAGTAACTTTACTTTACTACCATCAGGATACGATTTCCTTTGGACTGGGCCGGGCTGGTTATTCTTTGGACTGTCTGGTCCAAGCAACTTTGGACCCTTTGGGCTGGATTGTTGGGCCGAATGCTACCGCTTTCTTCTTGCGCAGGCTTCTGCTGTGCTCAGAACATGAAGGCAGGCAGTCGTTGGGCTGCGTCAGTTGTGAGTTTGACTGCTGTTTCAAGCTGGACATCAATCTGGGTTACAACAGGATGCCACTGGGCCCAGAAGTTGCCCGTGGTCTTGCGTCCTGCGCGCTTTGTGGCTTCGGATAGCTTCAGGGCATGGAGGTCCCGGAACTGTCGAACAGCCGTAAGTGCTTCCTGGGCACTTTGTCGTTCCAGCTGTTGAAGCCGCCGCCTGATGGCGTCGTAGGTATCGAGGGACATTGGAAGGCTCTGTAGGAGCTGTAGTTGTGATTCATATTGTAGCACAAGGCTTGGGCTTCCGCCAAGTGCTCCTCCTTTGCCTTCTGAGAGGGTGTCTGGTGTGCCTCCTGTAACCGGGTTGCTACGAGGCTGAGTCCTTCCAGAGTTTCGGGTGCAGGCCATCCTGAAATAACAAGTGAAGTAATTAAGCGGGAGAGAGTATCCGCCAGCTGGTTATCCTCTCCGCTGATGTGTTCAAATTGGATGGCGAGTCCCGTGCCAGTAATGTAGTCGGTGAAGGCGAGCCAGCGTACGCGGGAAGGCTTGTTGTTAGCTGACTTGTTGAAGAAGCTTATGATTGCTTGACAGTCTGTTCGAATAGTCAAGTCAGCCTTATCCAGGTAGTAAATCTTTAGTGCTTCCAGCGTATTCATGACGGCATAGAGTTCCGCATCAATGGTGGATTTGATTGGATGGAACCTGCCGCTAGCGTAGGCACATACCTTCTCCATGGACTTGGGGTCATACTTTTGGGGCTTCCATTTACAAATTCCGCCCCATCCCGTCATACAGCCGTCGGTCTCAAGGATCATATAGCTGGCTTCTGGAGGTAATTCGAGATCCGGCAGCTTTTGCACCAAGGCCTTGATTTTTGCGACTAAGTCCCAATCTTGGGAGTTCCAGCGCCTTTCTCCCGTAGGACTTGTCTTTGCATGGAGTGGCCCGAGTAGAGTCCCTAGATTAGGGATATAGCTTCGGGCGTAATTCAAGATCCCGAGCCAGGCTCGGAGGCCTTTCATGGTGGTCAGTTCCTGTTCCTGGAAGTTTGCAATCTTCTTGATAATGTGGGGCTGCAGCTTGATTCGCTGATTGCCGAGTACTGCCCCCCAGAATTCTACTTCCGAGACTGCTATCTTCATCTTTGTTGGGCTCAGGATTAGCCCATTGGTTTGGCAGATCTGGAGCATGACCCTCAGATGTCGTTCATGCTCCGCTTCAGAGGAGGAGAAGACCAGAATGTCATCAATGTATACTGCAAGAAAGTCTTCTGTCCCCTTGAAGCAACTGTCCATCTTCCGTTGGAATACGGCGGGTGCATTTTTCAGGCCAAATGGCATTACGAGCCATTCATAGAGGCCTTCTGGTACCCAGAATGCCGTCCATTCCACGGAGGCAGGATGCATAGCCACTTGATGAAAACCTGATTTCAGATCAAATTTTGAGTAAATGTGGCGTCTGCTTACCTTCCGTAAGATGGTGTTGATCCCAGGCAGGCTGTACTGATCCTTGTTGGTGAGATCATTTAGGCGCCGATAGTTGAAGACCATCCGCTCCTTGCCTTTGATCTCCTGGCCCGTTCGGGAATCAACTGTTGTACCGAAATTCACAATGATTGCAGTGGTGCGATGCCGGCTTCTGCTGGGGCGAATAAGGCCAAGATGTAGTAGTGCTTTCACATACGTAGCCTTGGCTTGTGGTGTAATGTGCCTTAAGGGCCGGTCTTCAATAGTGAAATCCGACTTTTTGATGTCCAGGTGGCAGAGCACCTGGTTCTTGGACCAATATCTCAGTGGGTCTTCACCAATGTACCCTTGGCATCGGAGTCCTTCAAGCAGGGAGCCAACGCTGCTTGTGAAGCTCCGTGATGGCTGTTGGTCCATTGCATACTGCACTAGCTCTTGCATCTGAATGTACTCATCCTCATCTAGGTCCAGTTTTTCAATAGCTGCTGCAGTCGGTAGAGATGGGAGAGTATGAATTGTGGTTACATTTTTGTAGAACGTAATCGTATTTCCTTTGATGCGGACGCTGCCTTGCATGGCGCGGATGAAGTTACAGCCAAGGATCATCTGGAGAGCCTCCCCCAACTTCATCGGGAAGGCATATGTGTAAGGGATCCGAAAGCCGTTCTCCCCAATCATCATGCAGCCGAATTTAAGCTTTTTGTTGGCAGAAGTGCGGGAGTTGGTGCCACTGAAATGCACGAGGAAGGGGTTGTCCTCCAGGGCATTGGCAGGAGCCGCTCCTTGGTCAATGCAGCAGGTTGTAGCCCCTGTGTCGAGGATTGCATTGACTTCAAATGGCACAATACGGGGAATATCGAACTTCACCTTAATGTTGTAGAGCATATTCTTCGTCCGCCGGGGTGGTGTTGTCACCCTCATTTCAGCTGAGAGGAGCCGCTGAGTAGTGTCGACGAGAAGTACGTTAAGGTCGTCGGTATCTGCTGGCCCATCCTCCTGCTGCTTTAGTGCTCCTTTTTCCCATTGGAGCTTTTGGATTTCCTTTTGCAAATCACTTCGCTCGAGCACCATGCGGTCAAGCTCCATGGTGGTATTTTCGAGCTCTTTGTGCTTCAGCCTCCAGTTTTCAGACTCACGTTGCCAGTGATGGCTTTCCTCTTGGGCAAGGAGGAGGCGTTGTTGAAGGGCCTCCTTCTCTTCACGGGCGAGAGTGAGCTATTTTTGCAGCTGCCGCTTTTCCCTTTCACAAGTAGAAATGTAATTTTGTTGTTCAAGTAGTAAGTCATTGGGCTCATACCTTGGAAGGGATGTCTGGGCCACTGGAACTCTTTTGCTGAAGTAGTACCAGCTGCATCTGTCGCATACTGTCAGCTTACAGCTTGGGCAGTGCATACGGTAGCACTTTTGGGAGGGTGCCTGGCAGCAAGAGCATCTTTCGTAAGCGTCAGGCACATCTTGATGTAATTCCCAAGTGTGGCTACACTCGTACTGTTGTTGTGAAACTTTGACCATGGCGCGGTAGCCTCCTGTCGGGCCAATCCACCAGGTCCTGTCTTCTTCCCGAAACATGAAAATCTTTTCTTCCTGTAAGATTGCCGTGGCCTCCTCCCCTTCAGAAATGCTATAGATGGCATCGCTAGGGTCATCGCCTTCTTGAACGGACACAATTTCGCAATCGGCAGGAAGGTCAAGCTGCTCGAACATGGCGACGCGCTTGACATTCTGTCGCTCATTGGGGCATTCTCGGGCAAAATGCCCCTCTTCTCCGCAGAGAAAGCATCTACACCTCCTGTTGCGGATGAGGTGCTTCTTCTTCTCGATGCGGGCATGCGAAGGAGGTGGCTTCCCTTTGTAGGTTGTCGACCGCCGAACGCCAACCTTTCGTTGGGGTCGCTGATAATACCCCGGGATTGGAATGTCGTGACAGAACGACAAATCCTTGAGGGCCCGGGTAAAGGCTGCCTCCTTGCATGCTTCTTCCAGGTACTTGTAAGTAAATAGGACTCGAGGATAAACTCCGATGGTATTACCTGGGTGTTTGGCTTCAAATGCTGCTTTGATTTTCTTGCCAATAGAGCCAGGCATCTTTGACCAGAGTTTCTCTGAGAGCCCCGGGCCAGTGAATAACCGGCCAGTCCGAGATGCTACCTGCATATAGTCATTAAGGAAAGGAACGATATCCCGCAAATTCTGGCAGGATAACTGTTCCAGATCCCTGTAGGCTTCTTCTTGCATTGTTGTTGAGCCTTGGTAGGGATCTTCCAGGGCGAATATGGTCCGAATCTGTGAGAGGATGTTCTGCGTACCGTCAGCACCATCTGCATGATCCAACAGGTGCTGGTATTCCATGGGGTAGGCCATCCTCCACTGGATCCAGGCGAGCTTTTCAGACTCCCCAAGCAAGTTTTCAATAATTCAGTCTTTGTCCGGGAATCTGTGAAACCCTGTAGAGCCACTGAATTTTTGGTGATGGACTCCCAACGCATGAAGACGTCGCTGAATTGCCCAATCTGGGGGGGCATAACAAAGATGGCCCCTGATTGCTGCTGGGCAGAAGGGAGGTTCCACCATTCTGAGGTATTCCTGGCTTTGAACCTCAGATTCTTGGGTTGGTAGTCGCCAAAGATTGGTCCTTGGCTTGGACCAGGCTCAGTAGGTCTCGCCGCTGGGGGGTAGTTAACAGGGCCCATGGTTGATTCCACTGGGGGCCTGTATTCGGAGACAATGGAAGAGGAGCAAAGCCGCTCCGTTGGCTTTGCTTGCTGAGGTGGTGCCGGTGGTGCCCGCTGGGGATACTCCATACCCCAGTCTTCTTCTTCTAAAGTGGCAACGAGTTCTGTTTCTCCATCTGTATTTCCCAAACAAGTATAATATTGCAAATACTCACAATACTCATCTGGGTCATGTTCAGCATCAGAGTTGCCTTCTTGGTTGGTCAGACGCCACGTGGCTAGAAGGTGGGTGTTGTCACCAGTCCCTTCCTGCAGAGGTTCCATGGACCGGAGTACAGAGGCCCCTGGGCGTGTATCTCCTGCATGGGTTCCGCAAGTTGGACGCTGGCTCTCCCGTCCTTTGGGTCGCCACGTAAGATGCCCGTTCGCTGGCTGTTGTTGGGCAAAGCGGCGTCGCCACTTCTTAGCTGGCATCACCTTTCGAGGAGCCGGATGCTGAGGCTGCTTGCATCCTGTTATGGCAGGCTGCTGTCCTGGTAGGTCATCTTCCAGATCGTCCCATCCTGTTGGTGTGGTTGGGAAGGGCGTGAAGAAGGACGGAGGAGCAGAATACTTGACATAATAGTCATATTTTCCGCTTGGTTCGCCCAAGGTGTCCCAAACTTCCTCCGTCGTCTCATCTGGAGCCTCTTCTTGAGTGAGGATGGCAACAATCTCATCCTCAGTGGTGTCAGGAATAGAGGCATGATGGTTGAAGCTGAGTGAGATCCTTCCATCTAGGAGTGTCGTACTGGACACTTCGGTGGGTGTCAGGATAGGCAGGATTTGAGGGGGCTTCAGGAGCCAGTTTATCCCACACAGCTGTGCCGTCGAGTACCGTCGTCCAGGGAGGGCATGAACACCGTGACTTGCTAGATAGTCAGTGACTCCTGCGACTTCATATGCAAAGGCCACGTTTGGTGTGTTTGACAGCCTTCCGATCAGTCCTCGGGTAACGAGTAAGTTGGCCTCACCATGGTGCCATGTATCATAGCCCCGAGTTAGAATGGAGATTTGAACATTCCTGCAAAAATCTCCAATAGTCATCATAATATCGGGGATAATGTAAACTAATTGGCTCCCCTGCGTGAGGTCAACTTCCATGGTGGCAATTAGTGATTTATCACCCTGCCACCGATTGTCTCGGAACACGACAAGCGCCAGTGTTCCTTCTTCGTGTTGATGGAGTACCTGCAGGCGTACCTGCATAACACCAATGTGTATGAACTTCATACCGCTCTTTCTGAGCTGTTGGTAACTGTCATCTTGGATGAAGTTCCGGTCCACCTGTGCGTCGCCGACGCAACTGATGGACTCTTCCGAGCGGTGGATGTATACTCGGTGGTGCTCATCATCTGTTCTGGAATGATAAAGGACTTCGGCAGGAGCTATAGCCGCGCGTTCTCGCATGGATTGGCGCAAGTTCTCCTGCGGGTCCAGTTGCTGTTCTAAGACGTGTTGAGGGGCAGGTTGCCCCGTCAGGCGACGGACGATCCGCCGTGTTGCTTGTTGTGCAGTGTAGAGTCGTCGCTGATTTCGCCTATACCCCCGAATTTGGTCTTCGACCAGGGGCTGGGGCGCGTTTTCCAACACGACTACTGCTGCCATTTAGCTTTGCTTGTTCCTCCTGCAAAATTAGCAAGGGGTCTTTAAAAATAAGGAGTCTCCCGCGTGGTTCGGGAGGCCTGGTTTTAGGGTGGAGGGACAGATTCTCTAGCTTTGTGAGTAAAGTTTCTGGGAGAATTGGACTGTCACTCTTTGTTTTCTACTTTCTGAGGAGCTGGATATCGGCTTGGATATCCCGTAGGGCTTCAGCAATTTGAACTAGAAGCTGGATTTGGGTATTATTTTGCTTTAGAAGGGCTATATTTTGAGCTGAAACACTCGTATAATCACTGGGTTTGATGAATCCAACTGCTGGGTGTTCTATGGGTTCAACAGCTTGTAAGGCTTCTTGGTATGAGGAGGTTATTTTGGCTGGAAGGAATGTGTTCATTCACCGGGAGGTGTATAACAATTGATGAAAGGTCTAGGTACTCTGGGTTCAGGGTGTGAGGTAGATATCCTACCTTATCGAACAAGAGACGAGCACTCCGAGAACCTCAGACGCTCACCCTAGTATCTGTCATGCTCATCCGACTGGCAGCTACTGCCTTTTTTTCACAATCTCTGATACCAGATTGTGAGAGAGCAACTAAGCTCTGATACCAGAATTGTGAGAGAGCAACTAAGCTCTGATACCAGAATTGAGAAAGAGAGCAACTAAGCTCTGATAGGTGGTGGAAGAGTTGCGGAAGTGTGAAGGTAGAAGAAAGGATGAACTCAAAACCCAGAAGAGAGAATTCTTCGGTGATTCTTCTATATTCAGTTCTATGATATGCTTCCCATTTTATAGGGAAGCCTTACACCTAGCAGATGCGATAAGATCGCATCTGCCTTTACAAAAGCAGCTTTCCTAAAGCTACTTTATAAAAGCTAAAGCTGCTTTTCAAAAGCAGCTTTCCTAAAGCTACTTTACAAAAGTCTAAAGTTACTTTACAAAAGTCTCTTTTATAAAGTGGCTTTTCTAAAAGCTACTTTATAAAAGTAACTTTACTTTACACCATCAGGATACGATTTCCTTTGGACTGGGCCGGGCTGGTTATTCTTTGGACTGTCTGGTCCAAGCAACTCTGGACCCTTTGGGCTGGATTGTTGGGCCGAATGCTACCGCTTTCTTCTTGCGCAGGCTTTCTGCTGTGCTCAGAACATGAAGGCAGGCAGTCGTTGGGCTGCGTCAGTTGTGAGTTTGACTGCTGTTTCAAGCTGGACATCAATCTGGGTTACAACAGGGTGCCACTGGGCCCAGAAGTTGCCCGTGGTCTTGCGTCCTGCGCGCTTTGTGGCTTCGGATAGCTTCAGGGCATGGAGGTCCCGGAACTGTCGAACAGCCGTAAGTGCTTCCTGGGCACTTTGTCGTTCCAGCTGTTGAAGCCGCCGCCTGATGGCGTCGTAGGTATCGAGGGACATCGGAAGGCTCTGTAGGAGCTGCAGTTGTGATTCATATTGTAGCACAAGGCTTGGGCTTCCGCCAAGTGTTCCTCCTTTGCCTTCTGAGAGGGTGTCTGGTGTGCCTCCTGTAACCGGGTTGCTACGAGGCTGAGTCCTTCCAGAGTTTCGGGTGCAGGCCATCCTGAAATAACAAGTGAAGTAATTAAGCGGGAGAGAGTATCCGCCAGCTGGTTATCCTCTCCGCTGATGTGTTCAAATTGGATGGCGAGTCCCGTGCCAGTAATGTAGTCGGTGAAGGCGAGCCAGCGTACGCGGGAAGGCTTGTTGTTAGCTGACTTGTTGAAGAAGCTTATGATTGCTTGACAGTCTGTTCGAATAGTCAAGTCAGCCTTATCCAGGTAGTAAATCTTTAGTGCTTCCAGCGTATTCATGACGGCATAGAGTTCCGCATCAATGGTGGATTTGATTGGATGGAACCTGCCGCTAGCGTAGGCACATACCTTCTCCATGGACTTGGGGTCATACTTTTGGGGCTTCCATTTACAAATTCCGCCCCATCCCGTCATACAGCCGTCGGTCTCAAGGATCATATAGCTGGCTTCTGGAGGTAATTCGAGATCCGGCAGCTTTTGCACCAAGGCCTTGATTTTTGCGACTAAGTCCCAATCTTGGGAGTTCCAGCGCCTTTCTCCCGTAGGACTTGTCTTTGCATAGAGTGGCCCGAGTAGAGTCCCTAGATTAGGGATATAGCTTCGGGCGTAATTCAAGATCCCGAGCCAGGCTCGGAGGCCTTTCATGGTGGTCAGTTCCTGTTCCTGGAAGTTTGCAATCTTCTTGATAATGTGGGGCTGCAGCTTGATTCGCTGATTGCCGAGTACTGCCCCCAAGAATTCTACTTCCGAGACTGCTATCTTCATCTTTGTTGGGCTCAGGATTAGCCCATTGGTTTGGCAGATCTGGAGCATGACCCTCAGATGTCGTTCATGCTCCGCTTCAGAGGAGGAGAAGACCAGAATGTCATCAATGTATACTGCAATAAAGTCTTCTGTCCCCTTGAAGCAACTGTCCATCTTCCGTTGGAATACGGCGGGTGCATTTTTCAGGCCAAATGGCATTACGAGCCATTCATAGAGGCCTTCTGGTACCCAGAATGCCGTCCATTCCACGGAGGCAGGATGCATAGCCACTTGATGAAAACCTGATTTCAGATCAAATTTTGAGTAAATGTGGCTTCTGCTTACCTTCCGTAAGATGGTGTTGATCCCAGGCAGGCTGTACTGATCCTTGTTGGTGAGATCATTTAGGCGCCGATAGTTGAAGACCATCCGCTCCTTGCCTTTGATTTCCTGGCCCGTTCGGGAATCAACTGTTGTACCGGAATTCACAATGATTGCAGTGGTGCGATGCCGGCTTCTGCTGGGGCGAATAAGGCCAAGATTTAGTAGTGCTTTCACATGCTTTGCATACGTAGCCTTGGCTTGTGGTGTAATATGCCTTAAGGGCCGGTCTTCGATAGTGAAATCCGGGTTTTTGATATCCAGGTGGCAGAGCACCTGGTTCTTGGACCAATATTTCAGTGGGTCCTCACCAATGTATCCCTGGCGTTTGAGTTCTTCAAGCAGGGAGCCAACGCTGCTGGTGAAGCTCCGTGATGGCTGTTGGTCCGTTGCATACTGCACTAGCTCTTGTATCTGAATGTACTCATCCTCATCTAGGTCCAGCTCTTCAATAGCTGCTGCAGTCGGTACAGATGGGAGAGTATGAATTGTGGTTACGTTTTTGTAGAACGTAACCGTATTTCCTTCGATGCGGACGCCGCCTTGCATGGCGCGGATGAAGTTGCAGCCAAGGATCATCTGGATATCCTCCCCCAACTTCATCGGGAAGGCATATGTGTAAGGGATCCGAAAGCCGTTTTCCCCAATCATCATGCGGCCGAATTTAAGCTTTTTATTGGCCGAAGTGCGGGAGTTGATGCCACTGAAATGCACGAGGAAGGGGTTGTCCTCCAGGGCATTGGCAGGAGCCGTTCCTTGGTCAATGCAGCAAGTTGTAGCCCCTGTGTCGAGGATTGCATTGACTTCAAATGGCACTATACGGGGAATATCGAACTTCACCTTAATGTTGTAGAGCATATTCTTCGTCCGCCGGGGTGGTGTTGTCACCCTCATTTCAGCTGAGAGGAGCCGCTGAGTAGTGTCGACGAGAAGTACGTTAAGGTCGTCGGTATCCGCTGGCTCATCCTCCTGCTGCTTGAGTGCTCCTTTTTCCCATTGGAGCTTTTGGATTTCCTTTTGCAAATCACTTCGCTCGAGCACCATGCGGTCAAGCTCCATGGTGGTATTTTCGAGCTCTTTGTGCTTCAGCCTCCAGTTTTCAGACTCACGTTGCCAGTGATGGCTTTCCTCTTGGGCAAGGAGGAGGCGTTGCTGAAGGGCCTCCTTCTCTTCACGGGCGAGAGTGAGCTGTTTTTGCAGCTGCCGCTTTTCCCTTTCACAAGTAGAAATGTAATTTTGTTGTTCAAGTAGTAAGTCATTGGGCTCATACCTTGGAAGGGATGTCTGGGCCACTGGAACTCTTTTGCTGAAGTAGTACCAGCTGCATCTGCCGCATACTGTCAGCTTACAGCTTGGGCAGTGCATACGGTAGCACTTTTGGGAGGGTGCCTGGCAGCAAGAGCATCTTTCGTAAGCCTCAGGCACATCTTGATGTAATTCCCAAGTGTGGCTACACTCGTACTGTTGTTGTGAAACTTTGACCATGGCGCGGTAGCCTCCTGTCGGGCCAATCCACCAGGTCCTGTCTTCTTCCCGAAACATGAAAATCTTTTCTTCCTGCAAGATTGCCGTGTCCTCCTCCCCTTCAGAAATGCTATAGATGGCATCGCTAGGGTCATCGCCTTCTTGAACGGACACAATTTCGCAATCGGCAGGAAGGTCAAGCTGCTCGAACATGGCGACGCGCTTGACATTCTGTCGCTCATTGGGGCATTCTCGGGCAAAATGCCCTTCTTCTCCGCAGAGAAAGCATCTACACCTCCTGTTGCGGATGAGGTGCTTCTTCTTCTCGATGCGGGCATGCGAAGGATGTGGCTTCCCTTTATAGGTTGTCGACCGCCGAACGCCAACCTTTCGTTGGGGTCGCTGATAATACCCCGGGATTGGAATGTCGTGACAGAACGACAAATCCTTGAGGGCCCGGGTAAAGGCTGCCTCCTTGCATGCTTCTTCCAAGTACTTGTAAGTAAATAGGACTCGAGGATAAACTCGGATGGTGTTACCTGGGTGTTTGGCTTCAAATGCTGCTTTGATTTTCTTGCCAATAGAGCCAGGCATCTTTGACCAGAGTTTCTCTGAGAGCTCCGGGCCAGTGAATAACCGGCCAGTCAGAGATGCTACCTGCATATAGTCATTAAGGAAAGGAACGATATCCCGTAAATTCTGGCAGGATAACCGTTCCAGATCCCTGTAGGCTTCTTCTTGCATTGTTGTTGAGCCTTGGTAGGGATCTTCCAGGGCGACTATGGTCCGAATCTGTGAGAGGATGTTCTGCGTACCGTCAGCACCATCTGCATGATCCAACAGGTGCTGGTATTCCATGGGGTAGGCCATCCTCCACTGGATCCAGGCGAGCTTTTCAGACTCCCCAAGCAAGTTTTCAATAAATTCAGTCTTTGTCCGGGCATCTGTGAAACCCTGTAGAGCCACTGAATTTTTGGTGATGGACTCCCAACGCATGAAGACGTCGCTGAATTGCCCAATCTGGGGGGGCATAACAAAGATAGCCCCTGATTGCTGCTGGGCAGAAGGGAGGTTCCACCATTCTGAGGTATTCCTTGCTTTGAACCTCAGATTCTTGGGTTGGTAGTCGCCAAAGATTGGTCCTTGGCTTGGACCAGGCTCAGTAGGTCTCGCCGCTGGGGGGTAGTTAACAGGGCCCATGGTTGATTCCACTGGGGGCCTGTATTCGGAGCCAATGGAAGAGGAGCAAAGCCGCT
>RXID01014413.1:600000-858174 GCA_005019695.1 Trichopus zeylanicus subsp. travancoricus | reverse complement strand
AGGAGGTAAGGACGATAATAAAATAATTGCCTTGTTTTCATCTTCAATTTTAACATCAATGTTTAACAATTGAGAGACAAGTTTATTGAAAGCATTAAGATGATCAACTATATTCGTACCTTCTGTCATTTGAAAATTGAAAAGCTTCTGCTTTAAATAAACTCGATTTGAGATAAACTTACTCATATACTGTTTCTCCAACTTTTTCTATAACTCTGAAGGTGATGTTTCATCAAGAAACGGATAGAGTACCTCATCGGTAAGAATGAGGATGATTGTGTTATGTGCGCTGGCCTTTTGATTTTCCCAGACACTTTCGGTGACATCTTTAGGCTTGACGTCCTCCAATGTGTGTCTCAACCCTTGTTGAGTAAGAATTGCACGAACTCTTGCTTGCCAAATAGGAAATCCTTGCTTTCCATTGAATTTCTCTATATCGAACTTCGTAGTAGACATATTGAACCAAGCTTTGATGTCACTTGTTGCGGAAAATATCGATGTCCACCACAATTCACAATATAGAGGAAGAACAGAAAAGAGGAAAAGATAGCACACAAGAGATATATGTGGGAAGACGATCCAGAGAATATTGTATTGATGAGGAAGAGAAAAGAGAAGATTACAACGACGGAGACGAAACTCCAATATCACCAACTCTCACTCTCTATTTTCTATATTCTTGAGACCCTTACATCAATGGTGTATTTATAGATGTGGCCTAATGATGTTTGAGTCAAAATAGAAGACTGACTCAAATAAGACTTCTACTAATTTAAGACTTCTAGAAGATAAATCTAGATAAGGATTAGGTCCAGTAATATAATTAAGACTATCCGGAAAATCCGGATTCGAGACACCATAAAGCCAACAGCCAAGTACTATTCCAACGTAAGTTTGATTTGAGCTTACTATCCTTTGGATAGTTTTTCTATTCTAACTTTCAGTTTAGCTATGGATCCTGCAACTTTTCCACTATGCAGGGTGTCATTTTTACAAGTCTCAAGACTAGCATTGGCCAAGAAGAGTAAGGCCAAAGAGGAATTGGATATGCTCCTCTCCCAGCTTGCATCCCTTCAACTTAGCATGGAGGAGAGAGGAAGAAAGCTGAGGAAGAGAAGAACCTCCTTGTGGCTGAGCATGACTTGGCCTTCTCAGGTCTCCATGACCTAAAGGTTTAACATCAGATCACCTTGGAGAATGCCAAGGTTGACACAATTGCCACGTTCATGTGGAGCTTTGAGCACACCAATGCCTTGAAAATGATTGAGATGCAAGCCTTCTCAGAGTTCAAGGCCAGCGATGATTATCTCTGGGATCATGCAAAACTCTCTGTTGAGGGCCTCATAGAAGGCTATTTCGTCTATCAAGACATGATGAAGCAGACTCACCATGATGCTAAGTTCAACCCCAAATATCTCCAAGTTAAACTCTACAATGGCCTGAGGATTCGACACCTTAGATGGGAGTATGAGGTGCTTCTTTGGAGGGAGTCTAAAGTGATGAAGGTGGGAGAAGCTGAAGGGCGGGAGGTGCCAAAGGTCGAGGCTGAATTCAAGGGCCTGACGGAATGGCAAAGTCTTCTCAACCTATAAATATATCTAATTAGTTGTATCTTTTCTTTCTCTAGGTGGTGAAAGAACTTTTGCACTGGTCTCACTTATTAATCAATAAACATTTTTGGCCTTCTTTCTAAACTTTTATCTTTTAAGACCATTCTTCTAACTTTCTTTCTCAAAACTGAACTTAATTGACCTTGTTCTAGTGCTTTAGGCTAGTCAGGGAGACTTACCTTTTGGGATAAATTTCCTTAAGTGTTAGCTCAGTTGGTAGCTCCTAGGTGTCCACAAACATTTCTTCTACACATACCTAAGGTGCCTAGCTCTTCTCTTCTGGTTATTACTTCAATAGGGAGTGCCTTCTAGAGAGGATCACTTCAGCTGAAATACCTAAACACCTGGTTGGATTGCAAGTTTGGTAGAGCCCATCTTTTGATTATTTTGAATTTCTCCTAATATGGTGTTGATGCCCTTTTTGCCCTTGGTGTATAGCTAAGGTCCTTTGCCTCACATGGGTTGAGGTCTTTTGCACATAGTGTACAGTCAAGGTCTTTTGTCTCGGGTGAACTGAGGTCTTTTACACCTGACATATAGCTAAGGTCTTATACATCGAGTGGACCAAAGTCTTTTGTGCCTAGTGTATAGTTGAGGTCTTTTACCATGGGTACAACTAAGGTTTTTTGCATCTGGCATATAGTCGAGATCTTTTGTATCGAGTGGATTGAGTTCTTTTTGTTGCTCTTTGAATTGGTACTTAAAGCTTAAAATTTCTTGCAAAGCATAAACCTTCTAAGGAAATAAATGAGATATAATTTATTTTAGAGATAGAACCTTCTGAGATTATCAATGTGCCATGTTCTCAGAAGCATTTTGCCATTTGGGTGCTCAATTTCGAAGGTTCCTAGTCCTATAGCTCGGGCGATCTTGAATGGGCCTAACCAGTTTGGAGAGAGCTTCCCTGATGCTTGATCAAATGAGTTTAGCTTGGTGAAGTACCCAATTGCCTAGTTGTAGTTCTCGACTATGGACTCGGGTATTGTAGTACCATGCCACCTGCTGTTGATACTCAGTGATCTTAGTGCTAGCCTTTTCTCGAGCTTCTAGTACAAGGTCTTTTTCAGCTTGGATATTTGCCTCATTAACCTCAGGATCATAACTCTTGACTAGTGAAAAGTAAGCTCAATGTCCACAGGGATGATTGCCTCCACCCCATAGGTGAGCATATAGGGTGACTCTTTAGTCGTTGCGAGACATAGTTTGATAAGACCACAAGACATGTGGCTGCTTTCGACCCAAGCGCCTTTTGCTCTCTTGAGGCATTTCTTTATCCTTGTAAGTTAGGTTCGGTTTGTTACTTCGGCCAAGCTGTTAGCCTGTGGGTGTGCCATTGAAGTGAACCTTTGCTTAATATGAAAGGTAGTGCAGTACTCCCCAAATCTTGAACTATTAAATTACTTCCCATTATCGGTAACTAGCACACGTGGTAATCCAAACCTGTAGATCATATTCTACTAGAGAAACTCCTAAATTTTCTTCTTGGTGATTGAGGCAAGCAGATCAGCTTTCACCCACTTCACAAAATAGTCAATCGCTATAATAAAAACTTTATTTGCCTTGAGGCTGCTGAAAAAGGGCCCAGATGATCAAAGGGCCACACCATCTGAGTTTGTTGGAGTTGAACTATAGGGCTATGATATACCAACGCATGCCCCTGGCCCTGTTCATATTTGAACATGAACTCAGATATCTTTGCTATCATGTCAAGCTAGTAATACTCTTGTTTGAGAAGCTTGTGTGCAAAAGCACATCCTCCACCATGGTTCCTGCATATTCCCTCATGCATTTCATGAAGAGCACAATTGGCTTCTTCGGGTTTTAGGGAACAAAGGAGTGGCCTTGTGAGTGGTCTTTTATGCAATATCCCATCTACCAAGATGAATTTAGGGCTCGTTTATTAATCCCTTGAGCCTTTTTTGGTTTCTCGAGAAGCTACCACTTTTCAAGATAAGTGATGATAGGTTCCATCTAATTGGGCTTCTAGTCCACTTCATTCACCTCAAAAACCTTGGAATAACTCAGTTGTTGAAGATTTTTCAGAAAAATTTGAAGCCAATTATGCTATAACATCTACCTCGATGTTAATATTCTGAGTTATGCGACTATTTAAGTAGATTTTGTAGTCCTACTCTGACTCTGAGTCTGACTCATGATGAGCCAAATTTAAACATGGAACCTTAAGTTGGATTGGACCCAAGTTTCAATCAAGGACAAGAATAAGATTTGGGCTAAATCAGAAATCTTGATTTACAAATAAGGCCTTGAACTTTGGGGTTTACACATAAATCCTAAAACATAAAAATTTACAAACTAGACCTTGGGATTCTAACCTTTACAAAGAAGTCCTCACTGCTAATTTTTGCAAAAGAAACCATGATTCAATAAAAATTATGACCGGATCTCTGGATCAAATGCATGTTATAAATAAGTCATTGTCCAAAATCTTTTTACAAAAACTACCTTGAAAGTTTCAAAATTTCATAAATAGGTTTTTTTACAAAAAAACTATAAAATTAATAAAATTACATTTTGATCCAAATATTTTTCAGAAAATTTGCAAATATCCCTCTTAAAAATTCAACATCTAAATATGGTACAAATCTTGAATCTCTTCGTCAAGAAAATAAATTCTAATTAAGAAAATTACATACTAATCATAAAACATGGAAATACCATTTCAATCAAATATTATAACCTCACAATATTCTAAAATCAACCAATTAAATATTTGATTGCAAATCCCCTTGAAGCATGTAAATTGATGGGAAAGAAAGAAAAGAGGTCAACAAACCATTGCAAGAAAGAGGAAAGAGATTAGAAGGAATCATTGGAAGAAGATCTAGAATGGAGTAAGAACAAAAACAGGGGGAACATTTCTCACCTTTCTCTTTCCGTCCCCTGCTCTTCTCTTTTCCTCTTTGCCTTATCATTATTCTCTTCCCTGTGAGGTCTTCGGCCTTCTAATGCTAATGCTGCTTCATCCTACTCCCTACACCTGTGATTCTTGCCAGAGCTATTAATCCGGCCTGTCATCGGAACCCTAGCCCCGCCAAACTAAGCATCGCCCACTGCCCGTGCTCACGGCCAACACAACTTCAGCCCTCCTCCGGTTTACTTTGCTTGTTGGCCCACCTCGTTGCCTGGCCTGCATCGGCGTTGTAGCCTATCTCGTAGCCTGAACCACCGCGCCCTCCATCGTTCACTAGCCTAGCTCACCGCTCAGCCTCCTAGCCCGCCTAACCCACATTGGCACTACAGCCTATCACTCGGCTTGAACCATCGCAACCCTCCACCGTAGTTGGCCCAGCCTTATCCATAGTCATCTCAACCTATAGCTCTCCGTTGCGGCCGGCCCAACGTTGCTCATGCTCCCCATGGCTACAGCCGCCTCCCTAAATGCCACTGGCTTTGCTGCATGCCACCAACCTCCTAGCTAGTTGAGCACCACCGGCTTTACCTCCATACACCGCCAATTTGCAACCCTTCACCTCGTCATCGGAAGGAGAGGTTAGATCCGGCCACTTTCTGCCAGATCCGATCGAGAAAACTCTGGGTAGCCACGACTCGATCGAAGAAAAGAAAGAAGAAGGCTTCAGGCATAAGGAGGAAAGAAGAGAGAGAGAGGGGAAGGAAATAAAAGAAGAGAAGGCAAAAAAAAGGAAAAAAAAGTTGTTGGCAAAAAAGAAGAGGCTTCTCTTATCTCGAATTTTGTGCCTTTTACCACTGGCCAACGACTAGCCCGCAGACTTTCTTAAAATTAATTTTAGACTAAAATCAGTTTGCAAGCTCTTTGATCATCTATTCTGATTAAGACCAGTTTGCGTGTTTATCAAATGTCAGCCCACAGGCTTTCTTAAAATTAATTTTAGATTAAAATCAGTTAGCAAGCTCTTTGATCATCTATTTTGAGTAAGACCAGTTTGCGTGTTTATCAAATGTCTATTTGAATTAAGGCTAGTTTGTGGGCTCGCTGAATATCTATTTGGATTAAGCTAGCTTGTGAGCTCACTGAATATCTAATTGGACTAAGGCAAATATGTGAGCTTGCGGAATGTCTATTTAGATTAAGGACAACTTACAACCTCACCAAATATCTAATTAGAGTAATGTTAGCTTGGGGGCTCTCTAAACGTCTATTTTGACTAAGGTCAGTCTACAGGTTCACCGAGCGTCTATTCGGACTAAGGCCTACTTGCTAGCTCGCCGATGGGCTATTTAGACTAAAGCCAGCTTACGAGCTCGCTAACTACTTATTCATACTAATGCTAGCTTACGCACTCACTGAATGTCTAATTAGACTAAGGTCAGCCTACGTATTTGCTGAACATCTATTTTGACTAAGGCCGACTTACGAGCTCATTGACCATCTATTTGAAGTAAGGCCAACTTGCGAGCTCGCTAAATAGTTATTTGGACTAATGTCAACTGACGAGGTCATTGATCATTTATTCTGAGTAAGACTAGTTTGCGAGCTCACCTATTGTCTATTCTGACTAAAGATAACTTGTGGGCTTGTCAACCATCCATTCAAACTAAAATTAGTTTGCAAGCTTGTCGATCGTCTATTTGGATTAAGACCAACTTGCAAACTCACTGAATATTTATTCCAACTAGGGCCAGCATGCAAGCTCGCTAAATGTCTATTTGGACTAAGGATAATATGTGGGCTCATTGACTACCTATTTAGACTAAGGCCAGCCTATAGGCTAGTTGACTGTCTATTCAGACAAAAGCTAGCTTATGGGTTCGCTGACCATCTATCTGAACTGAGACTAGCCTATGGGCTTGCTGACTATTTATTTGAACTAAGGCTAGTTTACAAGCTTGTCGATTGTTGATTTGAATTAAGGCCAGTCTGTGGGCTTGTCCAAAGTTATCATGACAGCACGAGGACTCTTAAACTAAATCAATTAACACAGATTGATTAAATTAAAATGATTTAATTATATTGGACTTAGCTAGAACAAATAGATCAGACTAAATTAACTCAGATGGATTGTCAATAGACCAAAATTGATCAAATAAATAGACTAAAACTCAAATTAAACTAGAATTGAAATGCAGATTGAGACCCAACCTTGACTAGGTTGAAATTAGGTTAATTCGAAATCAAGTCAAGTATGAATTAAACCCTATTTGGTTTGAACTATGCTTAAAACAAACTCTAGTTGGGTTAAATCAAGTTCAAACTAAAAGCTAAGCAGGTCGAATCAAACCCAAAATCAAACCAGAACTAGACCATCTAAGGCTAAATCAACTTGAAATTAAATCAAAGTCCATTAAAATGGAAATCCAAATCCAATGAAGGTCCAACATGGGTAGAACCCAAATCTATCAATAGGTTGAGACAGAATCCAATTAGAATTCATCCAAGGTTTGATCTAATATCTACGAAGGGTTCAATAAGAACCCATTCAGGGTCAGATCCAAGAAGGATCCATTAAGAACTCATCAAGAGTCAAATCGAAGGTCCATTAAAGGTCCAATAAGAACTTGCCAAGGGCCTGGACCCAAGATTTATGAAGGATACATTAATAAATTAATATGGTCCAACACAAGATCAATCTTGACTCAAATCAAATAAAATCATACTTAAGTTTTGAACATTGAATTGAATCAAGTCAAACTCGAATCAAAGTTAGTACTATTCTTATTAGAGTTAATAATTAGTATTTGACAAATTTCTTTTGAAAATCAATGATAAGCTTGATGGACTAAATTCGTTATTGCAAATTGAACATTCACTCTTATCACCTTCAGTCTCAAACTACCAATAATTATTGTGGGAATGAATGTTTCACATGATTTTCCTAGTGAAATTGATGTTCTCTCCATGGCTGCAATAGTTAGTTTACAGCAGTGACCTCTAATATCATGCTATAAAGCATTAGTGCAAATCCAATCGCCAAAAGTTCTAGGAAGAGAAAATTGAAAAATATCATCATCTTTGGAGGAGCTAGCGAGTCACAATTCAATCAAGTTTTGAATATCATATTGAATCAAACCATACTCGAACTAAAATTGGGTTCTGGATATTGACTTGAACTCAAACCTAACCTAAATGAAACTAGATAGGGTTAAATTAAGTCCCATAGGGTGTGCTAAAGCTTTGGCAACACCCTAAGGTTATAACAATAGATGATATTACCATTCTGACCCAAACTTGAGTTAGTTCAAATAGAACTAAACTAGGTCAAACTGAGTCCCGCTAGGTATAATAAAAAGCTGTTGGCAGCACTTCAAGGCTATGCCTAACTCCACAAGATGTGGATAGTACTACTTTCAAACCAAAGCACTAATCACTTATGCTTCATCGGCTATGAAAATACTTTAAAACTAAAAAAGTTATCACCTATGCTTTGTTGGTCATGGAAATACTTCAAACTTATGAAGTTATCGGTTACACGTCATGGCTATAGAAATATTTTAAATTTATAAAGGTATTACTTACACCTCATTGGCTATGAAAATACTTCAAAATTAAAAAGTTATCACTTACGCCTCATCGATTATGAAAATACTTCAAACTTATGAAGTTATCTCTTATACCTTATTGTCTATAGAAATACTTTAAAATAAAAAAACTTATCACTTACGCCTCATTGGTTATAGAAGTATTTCAAACTTATGAAGTTATTACTTATACCTATTGACTATAGATATACTTCAAATTTATGAAGTGATCACCTACACATCATTGACTATAAAATTACTTCAAACTTATGGAAGTTGACACCTATACCTCATTGGCTATGAAAATACTTCAAACTCACAAAGTTATTACTTACGCATTATTAACTATGGAAACACTTCAAACCAAATAAAATTATTACTAATGACTCATTAGTTATGAAAATACTTCAAACTAAATGAAGTTATCATTAACGCCTCATTGGTTATGAAAATACTTCAAACTTATGAAATTATCACCAACATCTCATTGACTATGGAAACATTCTAGAGTCATGAAGTTGATATCTATGGCTTATTAGTTATGGAAACACTTCAAACTCATGAAGTTATAGTTTACATCTCATCAGTTATGAAAATACTTCAAACTTATGATGTTATAGTTTATGTCTTATTGGTTATAAAAATACTAAGTTATAATGTATATCTCATCAACTATGGAAACACTTCAAACCAAATAAAATTACTTACGCCTCAAATTTTTACCTAGTCCATTCTTACAATAAGCTTTTATACCTCGGCCAAATATTATGCCATAGTTGTATCTTTCACCTCATACTCTCTTGTAACCTGCAAATACATAAGTTGAGAGTCACTCAATACCTTAAGCTTTTTAGCTCCCACCATTAGTGCCACATGCAATCCGAGGAGAAAGGCCTTGTATTTCAAGGCATTGTTTGAAGCCTCAAATTCTAATCGAGTTGAGTACTCGGTCACTCTCCCATCCAAACTCTGGAGGACAGCTACGATGCCATAACTTGATTTGCAAGATGAGCCATCGACCTAACCTCCCATTGTTTGAATTCTAATCTATCCATATATGATGTGGTTTCCACCATGAAGTCTATGAGAGCTTGTGCTTTAATAGCTTTTTGAGCCTTAAAAGTTACTTCAAATTGGCTTAATTCAATGGATCATTTAAGCAGTTATCTCGAAGTTTCTGACTTTTGCAGTGTTTGATGAAGTGAGAGATCGGTAAGTACTGTGACCAGATATTCTTGAAAGTACAAGGGGAGCTTCCAAGTTGCCAGCACTATGGCATCTGCTAGCTTTTCAATATAAGGGTATCGAATCTCTACCCCCATGAACACATGACTCACATAGTAGAGGGGGTGCTATTTTCCACCTCAGTCACTTATTAATATCGAACTCACTACTTGATCTGCAACCGCTACTAGAGGAAGAGTACTTCATTTAGCTTGGGCCACACCAATAGAGGAGGCTCGCCCAAGTATTTTTTAAGGTCTTTGAAAGCTAGATCATATTCCTCTATCTATTTAAACCCTGAACTTTGCTTCATTGCCTTAAAGAAAGGTAGACACTTCTCACCCAACATGGATAAGAAGCAATTGAGAGCTGCCAATTGGCTTGTAAGTCTCTATATCCCCTTAATAGAGGTTGGAGGCTTTATTTTCATGACTGCTTCAATTTTTTTAGAGTTAACTTCTATTCCCCACTTTATGATGAGATAGTCAAGAAACTTCTCCAAGCCTACCTCAAAGGCACACTTTTTCAGATTCAACTTTATTTTGAACTTTCAAAGTGTGTTGGAGGTTTCCTTTAAATCCTTCAAATGCCCTTCAGTGTGGATGCTTTTCACCAACATATCATTGACATATGCTTCAACATTTCTTTTAAGTTGAGCCTTGAAAACCTTGTTTATATATTTTGATCCATCACTCCTGCATTTTTTAGTCCAAAAGGCATTGCAACATAGCAAAATATGCCATAGTTAGTGATAAAAGTAGTTTTCTCCTCATCCTTAGGATACATCCAAATTTGATGATAGCTAGAGAATGAGTCCAAGAAGCTCATAAGTTTGTGTCCTAAGGTAGAATCAACAAGTTAGTCTATCTTCGATAGGGGATAACTATCCTTCGAGTAGACTTTATTCAAGTTAGTGAAGGCTAAGAACATTCTCCATTTACCATTTGATTTCTTTACCATCACCACATTGACTAGCCATTTAGGGCAATAGACTTTTCAAATGAACTTTGCATTGAGGAGCTTATTTACCTTTTCAACAATGGCCTTCTGGTGCTTGGGTGTGAAATGTCTCTTCTTTTATTTTATTGGTTTGCAATTCTCCTCCACCACGAGTTCATATTGTGCAACCAAAGGGTTTATTCCTAGTAAGTCTTCAGGGGACTATGCAAAAACATCTTGGATTCTCCACAAGAGTTCTCCTAATCAAGTGTGCACAGGTTCCATGAGATTCATACTGAGCTTCAATGTTCTCTTCTAGCCCTCATTTACATGAGCTTCATGAGCTGCTTCATTGGTTCCGCATGCACCCTCTTTGGCTTGGTGGCAGGCTCATTAATCTCAGCCACCATCGAACCTCTACCTTTCTAATTAGCGTTGTTTTGCTAATAAGTTACCTCATATTTCATAGCAAGTCTTTGGTCTCCCCACGCTTTACCTATGCTATTTTTAGTTGAAAATTTTATAACTAAATGAAAAATTGAGATCATCGCTTTGAGTTGGTTAATTGCTAGATGACCTAGTATCGTATTATATGCCGAGCATATTTGAACCAGCATGAATTTCACCTTGATGGTCATGCTCTTGGTGTTTTCCTTGATTGTGAGAAGTAGATCAATCACATCGATCATAGTAACTATTGTGAATATAGTAAGCATCCTGACATACAGCTCCAATTTTTGTTTGGTCTTCATCTAATCGTAAGCTTGAGTGAACAGGATATTTGTTGAGCTTCCCATATCCACCATTTTGCATTGTGTGGTGTAGTTATCCAAGATTGCCTAGATCACCAATGCATCATTGTAAGGCATTGAAATTCCCTCGAAATCCTTTGTGGAGAAGACTATATCCCAATGTCTAAATTTAAAACGTTATCTCTTTGTCAGCTACTTTGCCTCCTCCTGCCCTCCAATGATGGTTTCGCATTTGCAGGTTGATGCTAAGACTTCATATTGAGTTGGTTGGCTTGCCAATATCATATTGAGGTTTCCCTTTATTGGGGACTTGTGTAGCTCTAAAGTGGGATCCTGTTGTGGATAGGCTAGAGGACGAGGTTTCGTGCATGGGTTTTCTCGGCTCGTTCACCTCGGTGAACAAATTGCACAAGATGTGCCTCCTTTATATCCTTTCAATTTTAGCTTTAAGGTGCCTTTATTCTTCAGTATCATAACCATATTTTTAGTGAAAATGATAATATCTTGATTTATCAAGATATTGCTGAGTTGTGCAAATTGGTAGAGATTTTCGCAGGAAGTCTTGGTGTTCAATTTATACAAGAACCTTAGACTTGGAGTTATTTAGTAGGGTGTAGGGTTGAAATTTGGTTCTCTATTCCTCAGGTCTATGCTCTCTCCACTTGGTCCTTTGCTTCTTCGACTCGAGGAGTTTAACTTCTCGAGGCTCTTTCTTTGGCTTGCTAGAGCACTCAAACTCCCTTTTAGTTGAAATTACCTCTTTAGCATCAATGTATTCTCAAACTAATTTGATGAACTTTGCTAGACTCTTGGGGGGTTGGTGAGCAATTTCATAGGTAATCCAGACTTGTCAAATCTCATTGATTATAGCTGCCAGGATGATGGAGCTATCCAACTCGGTAACTTCAAGGTGATTTTTGTTAAACTAAGATAAATACTCCCTTAAGCTTTTGCCCACTTTTTGCTTTATCATGAGTAATGTGGAGGGATCCTTTCACTAAGGCACCAGTGAGATGAACTATTATATGAACCTATCTACCATGTCATCAAAATATATGATGGAATGTCTCAAGAGTTCAGAGTATCAAGTTCGGGCCAAACCTTACAACATCATAAGAAACACTTTACACATGATCAAATCCTATGCTCCTTATAGGATCATGACATCCCTAAATGTGCTAACATGATCGACTAGATCCTTTGAGCCATCATATACCTCTTAAGGGGTTGGTAGAATTTTGGCTGCACCTGTGAATAGGCAATCTCAAAAATTAGAGGTGTATCATACATCATCTAGTTTAGCTGAATCGGTGCTCCAGACATCTCCCAAGCCATGCATAATACACCCTCTCCTTGGGTGCCTTTAATAGCTCTAGCTGAGGCTCGATGCACATATTTGTAGTACATAGCCTCGTTGGCCAGGTCATACATGGGGTCATATCCCTCATATCTCCTTGAGGCTCAGTACTGAAGTGAGATCCCTACTGAGGGATCTTGATGACCTGAATGATGATATTCATTGGGGTGTGACAGACTTAAGGCTCGTGGATACGGCTTGTTTTGTTGATTTGTAGCCATACCCTAAATGGGAACCTAAGGTGGAGCTTGAGGTGAAACTTGAGCATAGTGAGTTTGGAAGTTTTTCATATCTGAGCTTGATTTTGTAATTGTTGGATCTATAAATTCTACATAGCTTGCACTTAGGCTTTGAATAACTATGTCATTTGCTGAACTACCATAATTAGTGTATGGAACTCCTATGACTCACTGAGTTGGAGGGGGTTATCGATACCTCGAAGACAGTTTGCAAACAGGGTCCTCGAGATTCTTGTTGTGTGAGTAATTGAGTTGCTGAGTTGACTTGGTGGGTTGGTTCACCTAACCCGTTGAAAAAATGAAGTCATTATGCTAGCTGGGAGGGACCTACCCCCTAGGCTAGGTTTGAGATGTCAATGCTCTTGTCATCGAAGGCATGGCAGCAGAGCCTTCAAATATATGGACGGTAAAGCATGATAGAATAGAATCTCAATGAAAATACCACTATTGAAGGAACCCAATTCACCACTAATTTTGATCTAGAAAGCTCCTTAAGATGAGATCCATTAGGCCACCTCTCCGTTGACATGCACAGAAAGAAGCTTGTGAAGAAAATCCCCGAAAACTCTAGTGACAGTCACTTTGACGCTCACATTAGTCAAGCTTTTCATAATTAAAGTGATGTAGTAGCTTAGGCATTAGTTCTTACATCTTCGATTATTCTACTATTTATAGAATATCCAAAGATTTAGTGTATCAAGATTTCATGATTGTAGGTAATCATTCCAGTGGATTTCTTATAACAACAACTATTAATCTTGGATCCTTGGGGATTGACATTTTGAGATAGGTGGGGATCACATCCTACAAACATTCAATATTAGTTGTGAATTAGTTGAGATATCTAGGCTTGGTCATTGCTTAGCATGAGTTATCGAGCTGCCAACCTAGGTGTAGATTCATTATTAGCCGAGGACACCAAACTCATTGTGGTTTGGTGTCAAGACAATTTTTTTTTACCTTAGATTCACCATCCTAGAACTTGATGGCCAAGTTCACCTCTTGTTGACTTTTTAACTTCAGGAGTTCAACTTGGCCAACTAGCTGGGAGGTCGACCTTTAGTCATTTCAGCTGACAATTCTGACTTTGGTTTGCGTCAATCTATTCTCACTGAGTCGGCCCCTATAGTTTGGCATATCATTAAAGTTCTTGTGGTAACTACTTGAACATGACTTTTGTCTCCCAAACAAACAAGAAAATGTTGGAGGAGGTGATGATCATCTTGTCCAAGCTGCCAAAGAAGGGTGGTAGAGTTGCTTGCATCCCCTCCAAGATGCCGGAGAGGGGTCGCAGAACCACTTGCATTACCCAAAGTCACATGAGAGGGCAGCTCCACTTCCTGCATGATCTCCATTGCGACCACGTGATGCCCTACCACCCCTAAGTGTTGCAGCCGCCCATTGCTAGGCCAAACTCCAGCCACCTTCCTTAGTCTGCTCCTATCGCAAGCTTACTTTAGCTCCACCCCTTATTGGCTGCTGCCTTATGCCAAGGCAACTACATTGCCATGAGCTTACACTACCACCTATCATTGGTAGGAGTGGGATCTGACCAAATTCAGTTAGATTTGGCCTTGAGGTAGGGGAGAAGGAGCTTGAGGGAGAAAAAAGGAGAAAAGCTTGGGAGGAAGAAGGAGGAGAAGAAGAAAAGTAGAAAAAAAGTAAGAAACATAAAGAGTAAAGTTGCAGCAAAAAAAATACTGCAAAAAAAAGAAAAGAAGTTCCTTTATCTTGATTTATGTGCTTTTGGCTTTCAACCTAGGGCTAGTTCATGAGCTCATCTAAGAGTCAATTCAACCTAGTGTCAGTCTGCGAGCTCACCTAAAAGTCAATTTGACCTAGGGTTAATTTGCAAGTTTGTCCGAAAGTCAATTCAACTTAAGGCTAGCTTACAGGCAAGCTTGAAAGTCAAATTCACTCAAGGCTAGCTTGTTAACTTGCCTAAAAGTCAAATCAAATAAAGACCAGTTTGTAGGCTCGTTTGAAAGTCAAGTTGATGCAAGACAAACTTACGGACTTATCTAAAGGTCAAATCGACTAAAAGCCAATTTGCAAACTCGTATGAAAGTCAAATTGACTAAAGGTTAATTTACGGGCTCACTGGAAAGTCAAATGGACTTAGGGCTAGCTTGCAAGATCAGTCAAGAGCTATTTTGATCAATAGATAGTCTAAAGGCTCTCTAATCAATCAAATTAAATTGATTAAAATAATCAACTTAATTTGAATGAACCACTAAATGAACCTAAATTGATCAAATTAACTAGTGAATTAAATTGAAATTGAAATGGACCGATATCCTAATCAAGTTAACCCAAGTCAAGCTGGCTTAGACTTGAATCCTAATTGGATCTAATTAGTTCAAACCCAACCTCAACTTAGGTCAAATTGGTTTAGACCTAGCTTCAATTGGATTCAAATCAGGTTAATCCAAACCAAATTGGTTTGAATCAAATCCTATTTGGGTCAAACTAAGTTTAAATCAATTCCAATTGGGTCAAACCTAGTTCAAATCAAACCCTAATTGGGTTAAAAAAAATTTGAACCAAACTCTAATCGAGTTAAACTAAGTTCAAACTAAGCCCTAATCAAGTTAAATCAAGTTTGAACCACAGCCCAATCAGGTCAAACGAAATTCAAACCAAACCTTAATTGGGTCAAAGCAAATCTTAATAATGTTCAAAACCGAGCCAAAGTCAAAACAGGTCCAAACCCTGAATCAAAACCAAATTAGATTCAAACTAAAACTGAAACCAAATCAAGTCTAAAACTAAATCAAACCTAAATCAGGCCCAAGTTTAAACCAAAATTAAATTTAAATCAAGTAGAACCTAAACTACAATCAGGTCAAAATTGAACCAAAACCAAGTTTAACCTGAACTAGGATTCAATAAGGGTCCAATATGGTTTGAACTCAAACCCAATAAGGGCCCAACATGCTTTGAGCCCAAATTCAATAAGGGTCCAATATGGGATGAACTTAAACCCATTAAGGGTCCAACATGATTCAAACTTGAATTTATTAAGGGGCCGTTTGGTTGGGGGTCAAGGTCAAGGTTAAGGTCAATAATAGTGAACTACTTTTGTAAACTAATATCTTTTTATCAAAATTAAGACTTTAATAATTTAAAACTCAAAAAACTATTTAATTTTCTATAATAATTTAATTTAATAATAATATAAAATAATAAATATTAATTTTGTAAGAAAAAAATAATTCTGAAACGAGTTGATCCTGATCCTGATCCCAAAACAAACGACCCCTAAGGGATTAAACCCAAACTCAATAAGGATTGAATCTAAGATCCATTAAGGATCTAATAAGAGTTGGATCCAAAATCTATTAAGAATCCAATAAGAACTCAATAAGAGTTAGATCCAAAATTCAATAAGTATCCATTAATAACCTAATAAAGATTGGATCTAAAATTCATTAAGGATCCAATAAGAACCCAATAAGGTTTGGATCTAAAATTAATTAAGGATCCAATAAGATCTAATAAAGATTAGATCCAAAATCTATTAAGGATCCAATAAGAATGTAATAAGGATCAAATCTATAATCCATTGAAAATCCAATAAAAATACAATAAGGCTCAACTAAGATTTATTAAGGATCCAATAAGGGCTTAACAAAGGTTGGACCCAAAATCCAATAAGGATTCGATAAAAATTTAACAAGGGTTGGATGCAAGATTCATTAAGGATCCAATAAGAACCCAATAAGGGTCGGATCCAATATCCATTAAGAATCTAATAAGAATCAAATAAGGGTTAGATTCAAGATACATTAAAGATCCAATAAGAACCCAATAAGGATTGGATTTAAGATCCATTAAGAACCTAATAAGGGTCGAATCCAATATTCATTAAAGATCCAATAAGAACCCAATAAAGATTAAATAAAGATTTATTAAGGGTCCATTAAGAATCTAGCGAGGATTGAATCCATTAAGAATTGGATCCAAAATCTATTAAAGATGCAATAGGATTAAATCTAAGATTCATTAAGAATCAAACTGAAGATTTGCTAAGGATCTAATAAGGATAAAATTCAAGATCCATCAAGGACCTAATCCAAGATCCAATAAGAATTAGTCAAAGATCCAATAAGGATCAAGTCCAAGATCTAGTAAAGATTAAGTCAAAAATCTATTGAGAATCTAACAAAGGGTTGAGCCCAATCTAAATTGGATCAAATCAGACTTGAATTAAAACTAAGTCTAAATATCAAATTGAATTAAATCAAGCTTGAACCAAAACTAAGTCTGAATATTGAATTAAATCAAGCTTGAACCAAAACTAAGTTTGAATATTGAATTAAATCAAATTAGAGTTGAATCAAAACTAAATCTAAACATCAAATTGAATCAAATTAGACTTGAATCAAAATTAATATCAAATTGAATCAAACCAAACTTGAACAAAACTAAGTTTGAATATTAAATCAAATCAAACCAAACTCGAACGAAAACTAAGTTTGAACATCAAATCGAATCAAATTAGACTTGAATCAAAATCAAGTCTGAATCGAATCAAACTCAAATCAAGCAAAGTTAGTCGATAATAAGCATAAAATTGTCGATAATACCTCAAATTCAATCAATAACAAACTAAAAAATGTCATCAATTGTTAAATCCGAGATGGTTAGCATAAGCTAAGTTTGCTAAATACTATCAAGTTGAACTAAGATAGATTTGAACTCACTTAATCAGTCAGTCAAATACTATATTCAATGAAAGTTAACCAACATAAGTATAAAGTCATCGATAATACTTCAAATTTAATTAACACAAGCCAAAAAGGTCGTTGACCATCAAATTGAGAACTATTAGAATAAGCCAGAGGTAGTAAAAACTTTCTACAATTAAATAGAATTAAGGCATGATTGAACTCACTCAATCAGTGAATCAAATGCCATGTTTGAAGGAAATTTACTTACATAAGCATAAAACTATTAGTGAGGTTTTCAAGCTTACCCGATATAAGCACAAAGCCATTCATAGTACTTTAAAATTAATATACAAGTCAAAAGCCATCGATTATTAAATTTAGAATGATTAGCATAAGCTAAAATCACCAACTATTCTCTTAAGTCAAAGACCAAAAGAAGTTAAATGACAATAAGTAGAAAATAATCGGTGATACTTCAAACCCTACTGAGGTCAATTAATACAAGTCAAGATAGTCAACCATATTCTAAAAGCAAGCAAAGTTATTAGTATCCATCAAGGACCAAACCAAGTACCTATCCGAGTCAAGTTCCACTCGATCAAGTACATGAGAGTGGGGAAACAGTGAGTATCAAGTCTTTCCTATTCTCTTTCTCATTTCATAGTCTTTCTAATTATGAATTTGAATTCTTTAAATTAAAAAGTAAGGGTATACTTTTATTTAAGCCATGCAACCCTTTTTTAAATTAATTAAATTATATTTTTTTTATGTATCTATTTTATTAGCTAGGTTTCTTATTTTAGGAGGTTCCTGATAATTATCAGGGTAATTAACAACAGGAGCTTGCTGTTGGAGCTCATGTTCCTACAATATCTAATTGTGTACTCAAACCCATCTAAATTTTATTTGTTATTTTGATATTATTTCTTGAGGGCTATAGTTATCTCGAGTGGTTGATTGCGGCATAACATGCTTAGTATCTCTTTTAGGTTGACTTTGGTGATCGATTCCATTCTAGCATGTCCTAGTGTTTCATCCCATAGTCATTTATTACTATTGTAAGGTACAAAAACATCTCTCATTTTCAAGATCTTTTTTATCAATAGTATAGACATTGCCATCACGATCACCAATAAAAGTAATAACATTATTATTATCATATCCAATTATGCATAGGTTTGATTTGAAGAGAATATGAAATTTCTTATCACATAGTTGACTAATTGAAGGCTAATTATGTTTAACACCTTCAACAAGAAGAACATGTTTAATTAAAGAAAAGTCAATTGACACATTACTTATACCAAATGGTTTTACCTTTACTATTATCATTGAAAGTTACATGTTCTCCATCTTTATCTCTCAACTCCTTGGATAACAATGTATTCCTTGTCATATACCTTGAGCATCCATTATCGAAGAACTACTTTTCATTTTGATCATTTGAATGGAGGCAAAACTAAAATAAGAATGTTTAAAAATATGGTATTAACTAGAATTATGAGTCCAAGCTTGTTAGAAAATAGAGTTTCTATTTTCGAGAAGATTCTATCCCTCGAACTATCCAATTTAGACAATCAAACTTGTCCTAGTGATAGGTATAAAAAACAAAATTTAAACAGAGAATTAAAAAAAAAAACATCTACCTAAACTATTTTAGATCAACGTTAATCACCAAATTCATCATATTTCAAAGTGCATTGGCTAGCTCTAGCTAATCTCAACTATTTAAGTATAGAAAACTTTTGGAACCCAAATAAATTTAGATTTCTTGGCTTTAGGAAGCATCACCTTAGTATTCAAATTTGTTTAAAATTAGCATTTTTTTAATGGACAACTAGTGGAGACATTTTCATGTTGGAAATAACAATGACATTACAATTTTGAAGTTTTTGAATTTGATGCCTTTGTAAAAGCAAATTTTATTTCCTTGAATCTTGAAGAGGAAAAAAAACAAAGTTCGAATTTACTCAATACATTTCATTGGTTTTTCAAAATCATATTGAAGTTGTTATTATTTTGAAACAAGTCTCTAAAATCATTTTCAAATCAACATTTTTCTTTTGAAGAGAATCAATATTTTTGTTGCAATCACATAAAGATTTAGAATATTTTAAAGAATCAAAATCATTTTCAAGAAAAAAAACTAATTTTTTTTCAAGGAAGCATATTTGGAAAGAAGTTTTTATGCTTAGAAAATAATTTCTCAAAAGCTTTTTACAACTCTTCCAAAAGTGAATCACTTACCTCATCAAAATGGACGTAAGACAAATATTTACCACCTTCTCTTCGATTGATGTTTCATCACTTTTGCTATCGGTCTCATCCCATATGACCATTAGATACTTTTCTTCTTTCCTTTTGTCTTCTTGGCTTGACGATTGAGTGAACAATTCATTTTAAGGTGTCTAGACTTCTTGCACTTGAAGCATGTGGGTACATCTTTATTACTATAATTATTATTTCTTTTGGACTTTCTTGCCAGTGTGCTTCTTTTTAAGGATCTTGGTAAACCTACTTGTTATGAGAGCAATATTATCATCACTCTTATGCTCATCCTATTCACTACTATTCTTAGCCTTGAGAACAACACTCTTTCTCTTTTTGTCACTCTCGTCTTCATCGAATCTTCCCATCATGGACATCTTATGTGTTAATAATGATTCCATAAGCTCCTCCATGTATAGAGTAGTAAGATCTTTGGTTTCTTGGATTGCAGTTATCTTTGGCTCCCAAGATCTAAAATACTATGAAGAACTTTCCTTATCATTTTGGAGTTACTGCAAACTTTTCTAAGAAATTTCAAATTAGTAACAAGAGTATTAAAGCATGTAAACATTAACGAAATGGATTCATTAGGGAATATATTTCAATAACTCATATTAGTGAACCAAAATACTCTATTTTGACCTTTTGACTTGGGTAGTTCCTTCATGGATAACTAGAATGGTACGCCAAATTTCATGAATAGTATTGCATCCAATAAGAGAGAATTCACTATGAGAAAGAAAGCAATGAAAAATATTTCTAACACTAGTATTTGCAAATTCTAAACATTTTTTCTTCTCATCCATTTCACAAGTAGTCTTGGTTACTTTATTGCTTCCTATCTCTTTGGTGGGGTTGAGAGTACACATGCTTAACTACATCCCAAATATTTATATCTAGGGCCCGGTGAAAGATCTACTATGGTATTTTCAATATAAAAATTGCTACCATCATAGAATGGATGGCCAGAGATGACTTGGCCTTCATGTTGAATGCTAGGGAAGAGATTGGTTGCCATTAAAAATGGATCAAAAAATTTCTAAGAGGTTAACCTAGAATATAAGAAACTAAGCTCTGATATGAATTAAAAGTCCAAATAATAACCTAAGAAAGGGATGAATTAAGTTTTATGATAAATATTATAAGTTTTGACGAGCAAACACTCAATTCAATCGCAAAATAACATAATGATATACTCTTAATATTAATCAATCAATCCACCAAAAATGTAATAATAAAATAGAGTAAGGAAAGAACTCACCAAGTATTTACATGGTTCAATGTCCAACTACATCTATTCCATGATCCTTGTTGTGGGATCGGAATTGGTGGCCTGGGATAGTGGAGACCCCAAGGAGTGATTTTGATGCATAAATCAAAGTGTATTTAATTTGATTTAAAATATACTATCAGATATTGTGAAAATATTAACTTTCAATAAGTAAAAACCTTGTTGTTAATTACTCTAATTATTATTAAAAATCTTCTAGAGTAAAAAATCTAACTAATAAAATGGATACATAAAAAAAGAAAGGATTGTTTGATTGATATGAGAAATAGTATATGTCTTAAATAAAGGTATACCCTCACTTCACAATAAATTTCAACATAAAATTATAAAAAATACAATAATAATAAAAAGAAAGAAGCGGAAAAGAAGATCTGATGTGTGTTGTTCCACTCTCGTGCGTGGGGCTATGTGACATCTAACTTAGATGGGTCTTAGCTTGATCCTCGAAAGATATTAATGACATTGTTCGATGGGATATGAAAAGAGATAAGAGAAGTTTGAAGTATTTTTAATAACTATGAGCATTGACAATAATTCCACTCGATCAAGGTGTTTCCATTAGCTTAAGTGTTGGTGATAACTTTTTTGAGTTAGAGTCTTTCCATTAGCTAATAAGACATTGGTGATAATTTCTAAAAGTTTAACCTATTTTCATTAGATAATAAAGCATTGAAGGTAACTCCATTAGATTGGAGTATTTTCATTAGCCAATAAGGCGTTGGCGATTACTCCATAAATTTGAAGTATTTTTGTTTGCCAATAAGATATTGAAGATAACTTCGTTTGGGTTAGAGTATTTTCATTAGTCAATAACGTGTTAGCGATAACCCCATGAATTTGAAGTATTTCTATTAGTTAATAAGGCATTGGAGATAACTTCATTTAGATTGAAGCATTTTCATTAGCCAAATAGACATTGAAGATAACTCCATAAATTTGAAATATTTTCATTAGTCAATAAGATATTGAAAATAACTTTATCTAGATTGAAGTATTTTCATTATCCAATAAATCATTGGTGATAACTCCATAAATTTGAAGTGTTTCCGTTAGTCAATAAGTCGTTGGAAATAATTTTGTTTGGATGGGAGTATTTTTATTTGCTAATAAAGTATTGATAATAACTCCATAAATTTGAAGTATTTTCATTAACCAATAAAGCATTGAAACTAACTTCATTTGGGTTAGAGTATTTTCGCTAACCAATAAGGTGTCGTAATAACTCTATGAATTTAAACCATTTCTATAGTTAATAAGGTGTAGGAGATAATTTCGTTTGGGCTGAAGTATTTTCGTTAGTCAATAAAGCATTGACGATAACTCTATGAATTTGAAGTGCTTTCATTAGCTAATAAGGTGTTGAAAATAACTTTGATTGTGTTGAAGTATTTTAGTTAGTTAATAAGGTATTGATAATAACTCCATAAATTTAAAATATTTTCATTAACCAATAAAGTGCTGGAGATAATTTAATTTGGGTTGAAGTGTTTCTGTTAACTAATAAAGTATTGGTGATAACTCCATGAATTTAAAGTATTTTCATAACTAATAAAACGTAGGTGATAATTTCGTTGATTTTGAAGTATTTTCATAGCCAATAAGGCATAGGTGATAATTTCATTAATTTTGAATTTTTTTTTCATAGCCAATGAAACATAGGCGATAACTTTGTTGATTTTAAAGTATATTCATAGTCAATGAAATGTAAGTAATAACTTCATTAATCTTGAAACATTTTTATAGTCAATGAGGTGTAGGCGATAATTTTGCTGATTTTGAAGTGTTTATATAGCTAATGAAGCATAGATGATAACTTTATTGATTTTGAAATATTTCCATAACCAATGAGGTGTAGGCAATAAATTTGTTAATTTTGAAGTATTTTTATAGGCAATAAATTTATTGATTTTGAAGTGTTTGTATAGTTAATGAGGTGTAAGTAGTAATTTTATTAATTTTGAGGTGCGTATATAGCTAATGAAGTATAGGCAATAACTTCAATGATTTTGAAGTATTTTTACAGCTAATGAGACGTAAGTAATAACTTTATTAATTTTAAAATATTTCAATAGCCAATGAGGCATAGACAATAATTTCGTTAATTTTGATATAGTTAGAAATAAAGTGTTTTGGCTAGCTAACTAAGCTGGTTCGAATCTTAATTTGATCCAATTTGAAAAAATAATTAGCAACTTTGGTTTGTACTAATCATTTTTTATTTGATAATCGATGACCTTTCTTGACTTGTTGTCGATTAGAATTTAGGGTATTGTTGATTGCTCTGAGCTTATTGTTGACTAACCCAATTGATTTGAAGTTAACTCTTGATTTTTTTTGTTCGTGTCCGATTTAACTTAGTTTAATGTTCAAATCTTAATTTTGATTTGAGTCTAATTTGATTCCATTTAGTATTCAAAACTTAATTTTGATCAAGTTTAATTTGATTCAATTCAATGTTTAGAACTCAACTTTGATTCGAGTCTGATTTGATTCAATTTGATATTCAAAACTTGATTTGAACCAAGTTTGATTTGATTCAGTTTAATATTTAGAACTTAACTTCGATTCAATTCGATATTCAAAACTTGATTTAGATCAAGCTTGATATGGTTCAATTCAATATTTAGAACTCAATTTTGATTCGAGTCTAATTTGATTCAATTCATTATTCAGACCTTGATTTTGACTAAGTCTGATTTGATTTGAGTCGGGTTTAGCCTTGCTTTGGTTCAAGCTTGATTTTGGGGTTCAATTTGACTTGACTAAATTTTGGTTAGAACTTGACTTGATCTAATCAGGATTTGGATTTGAGTTTAATTTGACTCAATTGGGGTTTGTTTGAACTTGTTTTAAATTCATTGAATCTAGTTTGGACTTGACTTAACCAAATCAAGATTTAATTCAAACTTGACTTAACCTAACTAATATTGGGTCTGAACTTGGGTTTTGATTTAAGTTGGCCTAATTTGAACCCGATTGGAATTAGGTTTGAACTTATTTGACTTGGATCTATTCAATTTGGATTTGAATCCAGTTTGATTTGAGTTTTAGTCCTTAACTTTATTGATTTAGGTCCATTTGATAGTTTGTTTGAGTCAATTTAGTTTTGTTTATTCATTACAGCTAAATTTTCTTAAGTTCAACGTGATTGAGACACTTTAATTAATTAGTTTATATTAATCGATTTATTTGAGAATTCACGGGTTGTCATGATAATTTTGGGCGAGTCTACGGACTAGCCTTAGTTCAAAAACGTTTGTTAAGTCCATACACAAGCCTTAGTTCAAATAGACTTTCGATGAGTCCATGTACTGATCCTTAATTAAAATAATTTTCAAATACCTCCATAGGCCAACCCTGAGTTGGTGAAGCCGAGTTAAAATGAAAATTCTCTTTTTAAAAAAAGGAGAAGAGAAACTTCTTTTAATTTCTTGTTTTTTTTTCTTCTTCTTCTTCCCCAACCATTTTCCCTTTCTCTTCCAAGCTCTTCCACCTCATAAATGGTTGATCGGGGTTGTGCATCGTTTGGATCTTCCAATTCATGGCTAAATCTAGCTGGATTCGGCCCTGACTAGTGGCAAGCTGCCATGAGGGAGGACCAAGGTTGCACGACAGTTTGGAGGAGCCCGAGAATGTCACAGGCTCGAGCGTGTCTAATGGTGATGTAGGCGGCTCGGCAAGACCTCCTCCACAAGTGACTGTCGGCTAAGAGTGGAAGTGACTGGAGATGGTGTGGGGGGTTGTTGGGGAGCCACAAGAGTGTCAAACCAGATTCATATAGTGAGCCGGACACCAAACCATCCCAAAAGCTCATGGGATATGGGTCTTTTTTTACTATATCTATTGGACTCTATCTATCCAATATCCGATGTGGTACTAATTCATCACGCCTGATATTATAACAATCTCCCCCTTCAAATGTGATTTGACAACATCAATTTAACACTCTTAATTAAAAACTCTTTTATTCGACCACTTCTACCGTATGACCTATGTCCTCGCACTGGCCTCTAGTGCCCGCGCCCTTGCGTTGGCTTCTGGCACCCACACTTGTGGGCTCGCCATCCTAGCACCAACGCATGCGCTCTCTCTCTGGCCTCAAGCTAGCCTTGCGAGAGCGCCCGAGCCCTGTCGGTTTTGCGCCCGCGTCCTCTCGCCGATCTTTGCCATGAGACTAACATGTGACTCAATTCAGTCGCATCATCGCGGTAATTTTTGGTCTTAAGAGTTTGCACACCTTCGAACCTGAAGCTCTGATACCACTTGTTGGGGAGCCACAAGAATGTCAAACCAGATCCATATAGTGAGCCGGACACCAAACCATCCCAAAAACTCAAGCTCATGGGATATGGGATTTTTTTTCACTATATCTATTGGACTCTATCTATCCAATATCCGATGTGGGACTAATTCATCACACCTAACATTATAACAGGAGGTGAGCTTGCAGTCAGTGCTGCTTACCCAAGGAGGTGTGGCTAGAGATGGTGCAGGGACCGGGCTTGTGGGTAGCACTACCTTCCACAGATGTGACGTAGGAGATGGTGTAAGGACAAGACTCATGGGTGCACTAATCTCCATAGAAGTATGGCTGGAGATGGTGAGGTCACCTGACAATGAAGACGCTAGGTAGTTGTGTTGAACAACAAGGTTGCCTCCTTGGGCGGCCGACAGAGGAGAGCGGTTAGATTACGCTGTGCAGTGGAGTTGGGTGGCAGACACAGGTTAGATCACCGGAAGTTTGACCAACCGCACTCAAGCAAGTAGAGAACCGGGCGATATGGGCTACAACACCCATTCCTAGTCTTGTCAGCGAGCCATACATGCCATTGTAGATATGTTCGTGCTCAGTCCAGCCAGAAGTGTCAGCACAATAGAGGATTTAGCTACAAGCCACCAAGATGCTTCCCTTGAGAGCAGCATGCAGCAATACATGATGGCGTAACCATGTGAGGTCAAAATTAGTGCAGGGGAGCTCAGAGTGAGTGGCTACAACAATGAATGCAAAGGGGGACCTCTCAAGAGGATAGGCAAAAGAAGAGGAATAGAGTTAGAAAGGAAAGAAAATGATAAGAAAGTGTCTATATTTTTCCTTTCTTGTCTTATATTGTTATTCTTGTGCTCCTGATCTTTTCTCAGTGATCCTTTCTAATCTCTCCATTTCTTTTTTTTAATTCTGTAGATTTTTGTTTAATAGGATTGGGAGGATTTGAAATCAAATTATTGATTGGTTTTATTTTGAAATTTTGTTGGATTGTGATTGGCAATCAGATTGGATTTTCATTCTTTGATTGGCATATTTGAAATCGAAATCCCATTGATTGAGATTTGTTTAGCATGAGACGATTAAAAAATTGTACTCTTTCTAGATATTGAATTTTCGGAGGTATTTACAATTTTTTTTTGAAAATTCCGGTTTAGGAGCCTATTTGTAAAAATTATTTGGTTCAAGGACCTATTTGTAAAAATTATATATTTTTAATTCAAATATCTTACCCATTCAGCTAATTTGGGCAAATTTTAGCTTGAACTTGAATTTTCCAACAATTTGAACCCAAGTCAAACTCAAGTTTCTATCAAATTTGACCATAATTCAAACTCAATTGAAACTCACATTTGAGCCATAATTGAGTGACATTTAAGTTTAATTTTAATCAATTTTAATTTTGACAAAAATCACCTCAAAATACTTATCTCTATCTTAAGGATTTTAACTTTCCATTAAAATGTCACTTCATTCGGATGAAGCAACACTCTAATAGAGGATGAAGCTATGGCCGTTTACTCTCCTTACCAACTGCAAGTGATGTTCCACAGCTAGAGTCAAATCTCTCTCTTACTCCTAATAACATAGGAGTGGTTACAAGTAACATGAAAAATCAAAGTATAAATTTTTTTTTCATAATAATTTCTCAAAATTTGAGCACAAGGTTAAAATAATTTGAAAATCAAAATCGATTTAGAGCTAATGCCGAGGTTAGAAGGCTTTTGGGAGCTTAAATTTGTTCATAAAAAGTGTTAATGGATGTAAAATTTAGGGATAATTACGTATAAGTCCCTGTAATTAGTTTTAATTACGTACAACCCCCCGTAATTTCCGAAATTATCCACACCTCCCATTTTCGAAAATATTTACCCACACCCCCCTGATTGTTATTTAATCAAAATTTTTCCAAAAAATTCTAATTTTACCCTCGGTTATTTTTACAAATACACCCCTAAAAACTTATTTTTTATATTTAACACCCCGAAATTCGGTTTTTTATAAATAACACCCCAAAATAACTCCAATTTACAGAAAAATCCTCGAAATTTGGATTTTTGCAAATAAACCCCCGGAAATTATTCCGATTTACATAAAAGTTCCCGAAATTCGACGGCGGCGAGAGTGGAGGCGCGCGGGCGGGAGCGGAGGCGGAGGGAGCGAGCGGGCGAGAGCCGGCGGCGGGAGCGGAGGCGGAGGCCGGTGTGCCGTGGACGGAGGCTGAGGTCGGCGCGCCGGCACGAGGGCGCGGACGACCTCGGCACGCAGGACGGACGCCGAGGCCGGCGCACCGGCAGCAAGCGCAAACGGCCTCGGCTTTGGCCGTCCGCACCTGCGAGGCCGCGCACCGACCTCGGCCTCCGTCCCCTGCGCGTGAGCACAGACGCCAGCCGACGATGGTCCGACGAGGGGTGTATTTGTAAAAATTAGTTTTAAAATAAGGAAAATTTAGAATTATGTTTTAAAAAAAAATTTAAGGGTCTATTTTTTAATGTATAAATATTAAATTTGTATTTATAAATTTAAAAATCATTAATATCTTTTTTGTAAAATTTTACTTAAAATATGATAAAAAATATAGAGTTATTTATCAATAAAAGTATTGAAGAGGTCTATTTGTAAATGTACAACATAAAAGTTGTAATTTTAAATTTTAAGTTTTGAAACGTTCAATGACTTATTTGTAAAATTTACTTATAAAATAAATAAAATTTGGACTTATTTATAAATAAAAATATTAAAAGTGGTCTATTTTTAAATGTAAAAATAGTAAACTTGTAATTTTAAATTTTAAATTTTAAAACTTTCACTGTCTTTTTGTGAAAATTAATATTAAAAATAATTAAAATATTGACTTATTTAAAAAAATCAAGGGATCTATTTGTAAATGTACAATATGAAAGTTGTAATTTTAAATTTTAAGTTTTAAAACCTTCAATAAGTTATTTGTAAAATTTACTTATAAAATAAATAAAATTTGGACTTATGTATAAAGAAAAATATTAAAGGTGGTCTATTTTTAAATATAAAAATAATAAACTTGTAATTTGAAATTTTAAATTTTAAAACTTTCACTATATTTTCTGTGAAATTTAATATTAAAAATGATTAAAATATTGACTTATTAAAAAAATCAAGGGATCTATTTGTAAATGTACAATATGAAACTTGTAATTTTAAATTTTAAATTTTAAAACCTTCAATGATTTATTTGTAAAATTTACTTATAAAATAAATAAATTTTGGACTTATTTATAAATAAAAATATTAATGGTGGTCTATTTTTAAATGTAAAAATAGTAAACTTGTAATTTTAAATTTTAAATTTTAAAACTTTCACTGTCTTTTCTGTGAAATTTAATATTAAAAATGATTAAAATATTGACTTATTTAAAAAAAATCAAGGGATCTATTTGTAAATATACAATATGAAACTTGTAATTTTAAATTTTAAGTTTTGAAACCTTCGATAATTTATTTATAAAATTTACGTATAAAATAAATAAAATTTGGACTTATTTATAAATAAAAATCTAAATTTCGGGTCTTTTTGTAATTCGAAATAATTTCGAAGTGTTTTTGCAAAAATCCGAATTTCGGAGATTTTTCTATAAATTTAAATAATTTCGGGGTGTTATTTGCAAAAATCCGAATTTCGGGGAATTTTCTATAAATCGGAATAATTTTCGAGGGTTTATTTGCAAAAATCTGAATTTTGAGGACTTTTCTGTAAATCGGAGTTATTTCAGGGTGTTATTTACAAAAAACCGAATTTCAGGACGTTAAATATAAAAAATAAGTTTTTAGTGGTGTATTTGTAAAAATAACCGAGGGTAAAATCGGATTTTTTTGAAAAAATTTTGATTAAATAACAATCAGGGGGGTGTGGGTAAATATTTTCGAAAATGGAGGGTGTGGGTAATTTTAGAAATTACAGGAGATTGTACGTAACTAAAGTTAATTACAGGGACTTATACGTAATTATCCCTAAAATTTATCAATAAAAGAAGCCTCAAGCCTTTATATTACTCATCAAAATAAAAATTAGCAGTTGGGGACAAACCTATGCTATTTTTATAAGGTTTCGATCACCAAACTTGTGTCCAAATGTGTTCTAATGATAAAAAATCTAGTTGTTAAGTTTTTTCTTAACTTGTTCAGTTAGCCAAACTTACCAATTCGGACAACCAAATCTTTGATAAATGAACTTTGCAGAACCTAAGAGTAAATTTTGTCTGATGAGTTCAATCAACTAAACAGGTTCAATCAAACTTGATAGAAATTGTGGCAAAATTTTGGTTGCAAACATTGGTTAGTTGGCACATCATAAATTAACTTGGACATATATAAAATAGATTGTTAAAATATTTTTAAGTTAATAAAGATATTAAATAGATAACTCTAAAAATTCATATTCAAATCTTTGATTCAACAAAGTAAAAATGAAATGCTAAACTTAATTAATTGGAGCCGATCTATTTAAGCAAACCTTAAGCCATCATCATTATCAGCGTTCGTTGATACGTCATCAAACTTCCATCATTATCTTAAAGCATACAAATAGAATTTGACTAAATTTAAATTTTTGACTATGTTACAAGCAATCAGAATTTGAGAAACACATTAAAAACAATTAAGTCATCATCAAAATCATATAAGATAACAAATATTTTAATATATTATCTGAATAAATATATGTAATTAACGAAACTATTTGAAATAAATCAAAATAATATTAATTTTTCTAATATAATCAAAATTTAAAATAAATAATTGACAGTAAAATAATTAAGACTATGTTAAATTTAGATATAAAAAGTTTACATGTTTATACATACGTAGAAGATAAACACATGCAAATATATATATTTTTTAAAAATAATATAAATTTAATCACTATCTTTTATAAAGATTATGAATCATTAACACGTCTAAGAGTTAGTAATCTAAATAGTTTAGATTATGAAAGTTTCCATATATTTATGGATAATTTTTATGTATGTTACACGTGTAATTTGTGTTATTTATTGTACTATAGATGGTTAGATTGTTTTTTACTCTAAGCGATTTATTTTCAAATACCAAAAAATTCTTAATCAATGTCTTAGTATAAATTATTATTTTATTATGGGCAATTTATTCAATGAAATGTGACAAATTAATCTGGTGATTTTATTATTAATATAAATTCGAAATAAATTTTTTTTTATGGAGTGAATACTTAATAAGTTCAAAAACAAATATGTATAATTGGACAATACTAGTTGAGCAAACTCAAAATTTAAAATAAAATAACTTATGAAATATAACCAAAACTTGTAATAAATAATCTAAAGAAAAAAAATATATAAATCGTAAATAAATAATCAACTGTAAAAGCTAAAAAAGAAAATAATAGAGACTTATTATAAGTTTAAACGGTGCATAAATTTTACTATTAAGACAAAAACAATTGAAACGAAGTGATCTATGCTTCTTACGTCTCTATTTAACATATTCTTAATTATTTTACATTCAATCATTTATTTTTACTTTGTGTGATTTTGCTTTTAGTTTTGAATATATTATCAAACATAATATTATTTTGAATTTCTTTTATATAGTTTAATTAACTGCACATATTTGTTCAGATAACATATAAGAATATTCACCTAATATAAAGTAACTATGTAAAATGCAGAGAAAAACGATGAGAAAAATCAATAATTTCAATAGCGATATATAACTCTGAAAAAATATCTCTTAGTTTGATTTTGGATTAAACCTATTTTCTATTTCATGGTGAATTGACAAACGTAAAACTTAATTGCCATAAAATAAAAGTTTAAATTTTATGAATTACTTGTGATTTGGTTTTAGACTGGTTTATTTTCGATTCAATATGGGTTAAAAAAACAGAGCACGTGTGAAGTTCGCTTTGCCCAACATCCCACTCATTGGCAGAGCGAACTTCGCCAAAAATGTTGTGTAGATCTAAACTCAAAAAGAAACTGGATTTTTGCGAATAATAAATTAGCACGGATACCCCTCTACATTTTCAAATTGCATTTGTGTTCCTCTTAATTACTTTTTTTTTTTTTTCACATCCCTCGTTCTAAACTGACATTTACTTTCTAATTAAGTTTAAAATGACCAAAAAAGATCTAATTATGTACTCTTGAAAGGGTGAAGCTTATTTATCTAAAAAAATATTTTAATAATTTTTACAATAATTCTATAAAGAAAAGTAACAAGGTTTAGATTTGTGTTAAAAGGAATAATGGTTTAGGTTTGCAACCGTAGGTCAACCTGTGCATCAATGGACTGGTGCCAATGTCATCTTCTGCACATCAGTGGCCAATGCAATACTATGGTCCTCCCGGTAGTGGCTTCAGTGCCAATCTACAAGAAAATGACAGCAGAGCATCTAAACCCACCGGTACCTCTCTCCCTCTACATCTTATTATACTAAAAACAAATATCCATTATAATTCATAATATAAAAAAAGAAAAAAATTTAAAAATAACACATAAAAAATTTATATAGTTTAATCTATGACCTACTTCACGGATAAAACAATCTAGATAATAAAAAAAAGAGAGAGAGATTACAATAATAGAGACAAAATTTCAATATTACAAATTCTCATAAAAAACTAATTAGCCTACTTGTCACAAAATATTTTGAGAATTTTAATTTGTATCTCCCTATCTCATTATATGAAATCCTTAAATGAAGAAAGTATTTATAAAAATAATTTAATTGAATTTGAGTCAATAGAAAATTGATTTGGATAAAGGATATTACCCACAAATCCATGTCTTCTATAAAAGATATTCAGACTATTAAATCATTTCCTAATATAAATATTAATTTAATTAGAACTCTCTGAAAAGTCTATATTCAAAACACGACTAAGTTAATAATTTTCAATTTAACTTGAATCCTCTTTTATTTTGAATTTAAATATTCAATAGATGCATTCGCTATTACGTTGTAGGGAGAGGTCAACAATTTTGGATATTGATCAAGTTCAAGCAGAACAATCAGAATCATTTTTGTCAGTAGACACAGAATTTCTAAAATATGAATCTTTTATAAAAAAAATATCGTCATCTTCAACAATATCTCGAATAAAGTAAAATCAAATATCTATATATTTTGATCTGTCGTGATACATCTAATTCTCCGCAAAATATATGACATTTTAACTGTCGCAAAAAATAGAGAGAACCTCTTAAGAGAAACCAACTTTACTTGACAAATTTTTTAATCATAAAGGTTTTTTTCCTGCTTTTATAACTACAATATACCCAAACTTTGTTATAAATAATACTATAGTTAATTGTAAGATACACCTCCAACTAATAAAATTATCACAAAGGATAAAAAAAATAACTGGTGAGGGATCATTTTGAATCGACGTAGTCAATAATTTTCACTTCTTAAATCGTGTTTCTATCGAAATATGAACCGATAGTAAGGATACCTTTGATGTATCTCAATAATCACTTCACAACTGACCAATATTTTTTTCCTGGATTTGCTATGTAGTGACTAACAATATTGACTATCTGTAAAATATCAAATCTTGTATATGTTATAATATGTTGGCTTTATGGTGTCTCGAATCCGGATTTTCCGAATAGTCTTAATTATATTAGGAAATTATTTAATGGGTCTAATCCTTATCTAGATTTATCTTCTACCAGAAGTCTTAAATTAGTAGAAGTCTTATTTGAGTCAGTCTTCTACTTTAACTCAAACATCATTAGGCCACATCTATAAATACACCATTGATGTAAGGGTTTCAAAAGAGATAGAGATATATATATATAGATCAATACTCTCAATACGTCTTGTGATGGTCAGGCTACTTAGTCTTTTGTGAGAATTAGTGATATTGGAGTTTCGTCTCCATCGTTGTAATCTTCTCTTTCTCTTCTAATCAATACAATATTCTCTGAATCGTCTTCCCAAAATATATCTCTTGTGTGTTATCTTTTCCTCTTTTCTGTTCTTCCTCTATATCGTGAATTGTGGTGGACATCGATATTTTCCGCAATAAGTGGCATCAGAGCTTGGTTCAACATGTCTACTACGAAGTTCGATATAAAGAAATTCAATGGAAAACAATGATTTCCTATTTGGCAAGTAAGAGTTCGTGCAATTCTTACTCAACAAGGGTTGAGACACACATTGGAGGACGTCAAGCCTGAAGATGTCATCGAAAGTGTCTGGGAAAACCAAAAAGCTAGCGCATATAGCACAATCATCCTCAGTCTTACCGATGAGGTACTCTATCCGTTTCTTGATAAAACATCACCTTCAGAGTTATAGAAAAAGCTGGAGAAACAGTATATGAATAAGTCTATCTCAAATCAAGTTTATTTAAAGCAGAAGCTTTTCAATTTTCGAATGACAGAAGGTACGAATATAGTTGATCATCTTAATGCTTTCAATAAACTTGTCTCTCAATTGTTAAGCATTGATGTTAAAATTGAAGATGAAAACAAGGCAGTTATTTTATTATCGTCCTTATCTCCTTCTCTTGAGAATCTTAAAACTACTCTCATGTATGGGAAGGATTTGAAATTTGACGATATTTCTGCTGCCCTTCTATCTAATGAATATTTGAAAAAGATTGGACGAGATGTGTCACACTCAGAAGCATTAATTGGCAGAGGTCGTACCAAAGAAAGATCAAGGACAGGTCGTTCTAAATCCAAATCCAAAGAAATAAATTGCAGGTATTGTAAGAAGATGGGACATGCAATTAAAGATTATTGGAAGCTCAAAGCAAAGAAAGAAAGAGAATCTCAATTTAAAGAGCAAGCCAAAGAACAAGTGTCAGTTGTTGAAGGAAGTTTTGATGATAATTTGGGTAACGTTCTCTCTATTAGTTCTAATTTTGATGTTACCATGATATTTAGATTCTTGATTCTGGTTGTTCTTACCACATGTGTCCTAATAAGGATTGGTTTGAAGACTACAAGTCCTATGATGGTGGTTTGGTTTTGATGGGTAATAACAATCCATGCAAAACTGTTGGAATTGGAACAATCAAAATTAAGATGTTTGATAATATTATTAGAACTCTTACTGATGTTAGACATGTTCCTAATTTGAAAAAGAATTTGATCTCTTTGGGTGCTTTGGATTCTGCTGGTTATAAGTATTTTGCTGAAAGTGGAGTTCTTTAGGTTGCTAAAGGCTCATTGATAGTGATGAAGGGCCTAAAGCATAGAAATTTGTATGAGTTAGTAGGAAAAACCGTTGCAGGTAGAACAGCAAATTCTCAGGCCTCTTCTTCTGATATGACCCACTTATGGCATATGCGTCTCGGTCATATAAGTGAGCAAGATTTAAGTGAGCTCAACAAAAGAAAATTACTGAAAGGCCTCAACTCATGCAAATTGGATTTCTACGAGCATTGCCTCTATGGTAAACAGTCCAAGGTAAAGTTTAACACTGGTATTCATTGCACTAAAGGCTTAATTGATTATATTCATTCTGATGTGTGGTGCTCTCCTATTCCATCAAAATTTGGTGCTCGTTATTTTGTCAGTTTTATTGAGGACTTTTCCAGAAAAGTGTGGATTTATTTTTTGCATCACAAAGCCGAAGTGTTTTCTGTTTTTAAACGGTGGAAAACTTCAGTTGAAAAAAGGACTGGTAGAAAAATCAAATACTTCAGAAGTGATAATGGCAGAGAATACAAATCAACAGAATTTCTCAAATTCTGTGAAGATGAAGGCATCAAACACCACTTTACCATCCCAGGAAAACCTCAACAAAATGGTGTGACTGAAAGGATGAACAGAACCTTATTGAAGAAAGCACGTAGTATGCTCAGTACCATCTTGATAAAGATTTTTGGGCAAAAGCAATCAATTCAGCATGCTTCATTATGAATCGCTCTCCTCAAACAGCCATTAATTACAAGACTCCTGAAGAGGTATGGACTGGTCATCCTGCAAATTATTCTTTTTTAAAGATTTTTGGTTGCCCTGCTTATGTGCATGTTGTCAAGGATAAGTTAGATGCACGTTCCAAAAAGTGTATTTTCTTGGGTTATGCCAAAGGCGTCAAAGGCTATCGTTTGTGGGATCCTACTATTTCAAATGTAATTATTGAGAGAGACATAGTATTTAATGAAAGTGTTATGCTAAAATCTCTCAAGAAAGATCCTAATGATATAATGCAAGTGGAGGTGGAGCATGTAGTTCCTTCAGAAGAAGATATTCAAGATATGCCCAACTCTCAAGAAAATTCTAAGAATCAAGTTTCTGAAAAGTCTCCACTTCGAAGATCTCAAAAAAAAATAAAGCCACCTGAGAGGTATGGTTTTGAAGATATGGTAGTTTTTGCTTTAGTTACTGACAATGGTAATCCTTCTTCCTATAAAGAAGCAGTGCAGGATAAGAATTCTTCTCAGTGACAAGCTGCTATGAATGAAGAGATAGATTCCCTTCAAAAGAACCATACTTGGGATCTGGTGAAATTACCAGAAGGTAAAAGAGCAATTGGTTGCAAGTGGGTATTTCGAAAGAAAGAGGATTTCTCTGAGATAGATGGTGTTAAATTCAAGACTCGTTTAGCTGCAAAAGGGTATTCACAAAAGGAGGGTGTTGACTTTAATAAAATTTTCTCTCTTGTCATTAAACACACATCTATTCGTTTTCTACTTGCTTTAGTTGCTTTTCATAATCTTGAGTTAGAGCAGTTTGATGTTAAAACTGCCTTTCTGCATGGAGAATTAGAAGAACAAATTTTTATGCAACAGCCTGAAGGGTTCATCCAAGAAGGCGAGGAAAATTTTGTCTACAAGTTGAACAAACCACTTTATGGTTTGAAACAGTCTCCAAGGCAATAGTATAAAAGGTTTGACAGTTTTGTGTTGGGACAAGATTTCATTCACTGCAAACATGATTGCTGTGTTTATTTTAAGATGCATGCCAATAACTCGTTTATTATATTACTTCTTTATGTTGATGATATGCTTATCGCTACTCAAGACATATCTCTATTGAATGATTTAAAGTTTAAAATGAAAAAGGATTTTGAGATGAAAGATTTAGGTGCTGCAAGGAAGATTCTCGGTATGGAGATTGATCGAGATCGAAAGCATGAAAAATTATGGCTCAAACAGAGCAAGTATCTCGAGAAGATTATTTCTCATTTTCACATGCAGAATTCAAAACCCGTCAGTACTCCTTTAGCATCTCACTTCAAGCTTTCAGCTCAACAATGTCCTTCTACAGATGAAGAGCATGCATACATGGAGAACATCCCATTTTCAAGTGCTGTTGGAAGTCTAATATATGCTATGGTATACACAAGACCTGATATTGCACAAGCAGTCAGCGTTGTTAGTCGTTATATGACAAATACAGGAAAAGAGCATTGGCTGGCCGTGAAATGGTTATTGAGATATATCAAAGGTACTCTTAATATTGGTTTATATTTCGACAGGAACACAGTGCAAGAGGCCAAAATTATTGGCTACGTCGATTCAGACTATGCTGGAGACCTTGATCGATGCCGATCCTTCACTGGTTATCTTTTCACTCTTTGTGGAGGACCTATTAGTTGGAGGTGTACCTTACAGTCAACTGTAGCATTATCTACAACAGAGTCTGAGTATATGGCAGCTACAGAAGCCGTCAAAGAAGCTCTATGGCTAAAAGTTTTGGCAAGTGAAATTGATTTTTCTCAACATGTTCTTCCTATTTTTTGCGACAGTCAGAGCGCCATACACCTTGCGAAGAACCAAATGTACCATGCCAGATCAAAGCATATAGATGTCCGATTTCATTTTATTCGGAAAATTATTGAAGACGGCGAAATTTCTTTACAAAAGATTCATACTTCAAGAAATCCTGCAGATATGTTGACGAAGGTGATTCCAATTGATAAGTTCAAGCTCTATTTGGACTTGATCAATATCCAAGGTCGTTGATCCTATCCCAAGAGATAATGGCAAAGACATCTATTGAAGATTCAAATTCAGAGAATAAGATGATTCGAGCCAAGGTGGATATTGTTGGCTTTATGGTGTCTCGAATCCGGATTTTCCGGATAGTCTTAATTATATTAGGAAATTATTTAATGGGTCTAATCCTTATCCAGATTTATCTTCTACTAGAAGTCTTAAATTAGTAAAAGTCTTATTTGAGTCAGTTTTCTACTTTGACTCAAACATCATTAGGCCACATCTATAAATACACCATTGATGTAAGGGTTTCAAAAGAGATATATATATATATATATATAGATCAATACTCTCAATACGTCTTGTGATGGTCAGGCTACTTAGTCTTTTGTGAGAATTAGTGATATTGGAGTTTCGTCTCCATCGTTGTAATCTTCTCTTTCTCTTCTAATCAATACAATATTCTCTGGATCGTCTTCCCAAAATATATCTCTTGTGTGCTATCTTTTCCTCTTTTCTGTTCTTCCTCTATATCATGAATTGTGGTGGACATCGATATTTTCCGCAACAATAATATATATCAGGCTTCCAATAATACTTGAGAATGAGATACTCCATGTATATATACTTCTCATCTGTAGAACACAATTAAACTACAAATTTGAAATGAATTGTCAAAGAAGTACCGATGAATTTTGAATTTTGCATGCTAAGACAAGAAATACTTTTTTTAATACTCTGTTTGAATCATAATTCGCCATGCTTTTACTTTCAACCAATCTCTATACTGAAAATCTTTCTTATAACACCTAGATCTTTCAACTCAGCTCCTTTTTTCATTTTATATTTTAAATCATTAATTAGATATATATATTTTGAGTAATAATAAGTATATCATCAATATTAAAAAACAATACAATGAATGAATTATTGACATACATTTAAATTAAACACAACAATCATATTTGTAATAGATAACTATATTCTAACATGAAATTATCAAATATTTTATACCATTGCCTTGGAGACTATTTCAAAGTATAAAGTGATTTATTCAACTTACAGATAAAAAAAATTTTCCTTCTTTGATGAACTCTTTAAAAAACTACTCTTCTAATTTTTTTCATATTCCAATTCTCTATGCAAAAAGACGATTTTAACATCGAACTGTTAACTCAAGATTATAAAAAATAATTAAAACAAGTAAAAAACGAATAGACATGTATTTAAATCAATAACCCTCCATTTGTTAATTCCCTTTTACAACTAAAAAATTCTTAAATTTCAAATTAGCTCCAAAGAATTCTCTTTATTCCGAAATATTCATTGGCAACCAATTGTTCTTTTATTTTTTTGATAACTTTGCTATATCCCAAGTATAGTTCTTTTGAAAAAATCCATATTTATCCTGCACTGCTTCTTTATAAAAAGAGACCATTATTGTTAGTAAAAAAAATAAAAGCTACCCTATAAAGTCATACCTTTTAGATGAATTTATGTTTTTTTTGAGATTTTCAAAGTGAAATCTTCTCAGAAACTTCAACTTGACTCATAATTTTCTTGAGAATTTAACACATCCTGAATATCTTCTTGTAGAGAGACTACAGACTCCACCTTCACTTGAATTGCATCACTGAGATTTTTTTAAAAAAATTTAAATATAATATTTTTATCAAACACTATATCTCTCTCAATAATTACATTTGAAATATTGAAATCTCACAAACAATAACCCTTAACTCATTTAACATAACCAAGGAAAATATATTTTTTTAGAGCGTGCATCTAACTTATCATTGACAATATTCACTAAACAGAGTAACCAAAAATCTTAAAAAAATAATTTGCAAACTCTACAGTCTATATCTCTTTAGGAGTTTTGCAATTAATGGTTATATAAAGAGAGTAATTCATAACAAAACACACTATATTGATTGCTTTTACCTAAAAATCTTTATTAAGATTGGTTGCACTCAACATACTACAAACTTTCTCCAACAAAATTCTATTCATCATTTCAACAACATTATTTTGTTAAGATTTTTTTAGAATGATAAAGTGACGTTTAATGCCTTTATTTTTACAGAATTTGAGAAACTTTGTTAATTTATGCTCTCCACTATTGTTACTTTTAAGGTATTTAATTTTTTTACCAATATTTCTTTTAACTGAAGTTTTTCATTGTTTGAAAACAGAGAAAACTTCAATTTTGTGATGCAAAAAAGAAATCTACACTAGAAAAATTTGTCAATAAAACTAACAAAATAATAAGTACCAGATTTTGATAAAATAAGATAATAACACACGTCGGAATGAATATAATCAATTAAGTCTTTAGTGTAATAAATACCGATGTCAAACTTTATCTTAGATTATTTATCATAAAAACAATATTCACAAAATTTAATTTGCATGAATTGAGACCTTTCAATAGATTTATTTTGTTGAGCTTAATCAAACCTTACTCATATGTCTGAAACACATATGCCATTACTAGATCATATCAGAAGAATCCTGAGAAACTACTTCACTCCTTCAATGATTTTTTTCTACCAACTCTTACAAATTTTTATACTTTGGGCTCTTCATCACTATCAATGAGTCTTTAATAACTTTTAAAACTCCACCTTCTATAGAATACTTCTAATCAATAGAATCCAAAACACCCAAAAAAATCTAAATTTTTTTCAAATTAGGAACATGTCTAATATCAGTAAATTCTAACAATATTATCAAATATCTTAATTTTGATTATTTTAATTCTAATATTTTTGTATAATTTATTATTACCCATCAAAACTAAATCACAATTATAATATTTTTGAAACCAATTATTATTAGGGTATATGTGATAAAAACAACTAGAATTAAAAATTCAAGTATCATAGTAACGATCAAAAATCAAAACTAACAGAAAGAATATTACCCTAATCATCATTAAAACTTCATTCAGCAACTAACACTTGTTTGTTGGTTCACTTTTTAGACTGCAATTCTCTTTTTTTAATTTGAGTTTTAACACTCTTCAATTATATATCTTATCTTCGTGCAATACCTGCAACTTTTTTTTTTAATTTGGATCTAGAATGACCTAATTTTGATTTATCTTTAGTACAACCTCTAACAATCAGTGTTTCAGTATGACTCATCCGTTTTTATTTTTTAAAAATATTTATTAGATAGAAGATCAGTAGAAATATTGCCAAATTTGGAATCATTACCATACATGAGAATAATTTTCAAATTCTTAAATAAAAAAAATAAAGACAATAATAAAATAATTATCTAGTCTTCATTTTTAATTTTAATATCAATGTTTAACAATTAAAAGATTAATGTATTAAAACATTAAGATGATCAACTATATTCGTACATTTTTTCATCTGAAAATTAAAAACTTCTGCTTTAGATAAACTCGATTTGCAATAAAGTTGCTCAAGTATTACTTCTCCAATTTTTTTATAACTCCAAAGGTGATGTCTTATTAACGAATGGATAGAGCAGCTTTTCGATAAAACTGAAGATAGCACTATATGTATTAATTTTTTGGTTCTCCTCTACACTTCAAATGATATTTTTTAAGTTTGACATTCTCCGATATGCTTTTCAATTCTTGTTGAGTAAAGATCACATAAACTCTTATTTGTTAAATAAAGGATCATTATTTTTCATTAAATTCTCTCCATCAAATTTCGTGATAAACATCTTAAATCAAACTCTAATACCAATTTATTATGTAAAAAACAGATATCCACTACAATTCACAATATAAAAAAAAAGAGAAATGCACAAAAAAATTTATGTGATTTGACCTGCAACGTACTCCACGGACGAAAACTATTTAAAGGAGATTTTATTAATAAGAAAAAAATTACAATGATAGTGATGAAACTCTAAAATCACAAACTCATAAAAAAACTAACAAACCTAATCGTTACAAAATATTTTAAGAGTTATGATTTATGTCTCTCTATTTCAATATATAAAATCGTTCAATAAATAGGATATTTATAAGAATGACCTAATTAAATTTAAATCAAAATAAAAAATTAATTCACATAAAAATTTAACCTACTAACCATATCTTTTAATAGAAGATAAATTTGGAAAAAAAATCCATATTACAAAATCACTTTCTAATATAAATTTTAATTTAATTACGACTCTAAAAAATTTGAATTCAAAACATGACTAAGTCAACATCATCTAACCTCGAGCCTCACGCATAACCACCACCAAGCAACACTATAAACAAATGAAGCATTCATCTTCTGCCGTGAACTCGCTAAGGGTCCTAAGAACATGAGGGTTATCGAGAGAGCATAGGGGGTTCATAATCCCTATTGAGCATTTTGCTCAGCATTCGACATCGAACACCTTAGCATTTTGCTCAACTGCTTGGGTAGCATAAGTGTTGAAGCAAAGAATGTGTGGTATGAGGCAAAAGAGGAGCCTATTGTGGTTGGGGGAACTGGATCCTTCGCCTTTGCTCGAGGTGTTACCATCTTTCCATGGAGAGAGATCATTGGCGCATGTTTGATCCTAATGCAATGTATCACTTGAATCTAAGGCTATGGTTCCCTCCCCAGATGTCAAGCAACAGCAAACCTGGATGAAAAAATAACCATGGCTAGATCCCAAAACACAACAATTTTTGTTTGTTAACTGATGTTAATACAGTTCTCCTCAACTAGATCAAACAAAATTATCAAGGTAAGCATTCTATGTTTAGAGTCCAAATGGAGTCTAGAGTGGGAGGGAATTATAACACACTGTAAGCTCATACAAAGGCAACACATCAAACATTCTACTAAAAAGTGCAGACAAGTAGAGTAAAATGGGGTAGCAACACTAACTTGCAGTGTCAGGAGCATGGGCTATGGAATCAACAGTCTCGGAGGCACTGCTGCTGTCAGCTTTCTCAGCATTGGAGTCCAACAATGGCTTCTTTGGAGGAGGTTCAACAGTAACCGAGCCGATAGCAGCTCGCTTTATACCTCTACCAACCACACCAAGATGTGTTACACCACTGTTTGCAGTAGCCGTGACTAATGTTGGCAGATCAAAATTGCCAGTACTGGCACTCATTTGTGATGAACTGGGTGTACCAAAGTTGCTAGTCATGATGCCCATTTGAGAGGAACTCAATGATGATGAGGTTTTGGCATCTTTGTCACCAGGGTTTCTTGTGCCGTTTGTTGTCCTTGAGGCAATCATCTGCATGACTTGAGAGATGAAAGCTTTTGGGTTGGTCAAGGCTTGCTGCAGGTCTTCAAGCTGCACCCAAAAAAATATGTTTAATCCCTCTCCTGCTAAAAAATCAGAAATCTGCAGTTTGAAGAAATATAAGACCTACAGTTCAAGTAGATCAAACCAACAAATATGAAACAACTTGCGCAAATAAGATCGTGGCAAGAAACAAGTTACACTTCTTTTTCAAGTGACAAACATTGAAAAGGCAGAAAAAATTCTCATAGTAAAAGAAACTGCTGCTCAACATGCCTGAACAGAGTTTCATTCAACAGAAGGAGACTCAGCTAAAATGAATGGATTTGATAATGGATCATAGCATACTCAGCTGGTCAATTGCAAAGGGCAATTCAAGTTACTGAAAGTAGAGGCAGAGATCAAAGAAAAAGACAGTGTGAAGCAAAATTACCTTCTTTTCAAGCTCACCCAATATGCCACTAAGAAACTCTATTTTGTCCTCACCCTTGCCCATACACAGAGCTTGATTGCCATTTTCACCAGAATCAGGAAGGTTTGGCACTGAGCCTTTAGTGTCTTTTGCCTCTTCCTTGACTCGCTCTAACCGAGAGTTGCATAATGATATAGCTTTCTGGCAATAGGGTATAGCATCCTCAATCTTGGATCCCACCTCTAACACCAAGCATATCCTAAAATTTCTGGAGGTTTTGAGTCAAGGGAGTTATGAGAAGAGAATTAGAATAGAAGATGAGGTTCAAGTCACAAAAGTTACAAGAAGAACCGCATAAGAATAGAAGACATAAGCAAACATCATCTCCAATTCAAGATCTTCGGATAGTATGACAGCTGGCTGACCTGGGTCCATTACAAGGATACAATTCAATAACTCGGCGATTGTCTGGATCTACTAAGCGTTCCAGAATTGAGAGAGCCTTTAAATAATCATTCAAGGAAGTTTCAACGTCCTCTGCAAGTAGCAACCAACTGTGAATAAACAAATGGATTTAGTTAGAATAAGCAAGTATAATCAAGCTAAGGCTGACCTCTTTCCATTGACACCTCTCCCAGAGCTGCCAAGATGTTTACTTTCTCTATCACATCTCCTGGCTGCTTCTCTGTAATTGCCCTTGCAACATCTAGCATTTTCCATGCTAGATCCAAATCGGATTCTTCATCCTCAGTTTCTCCAGTCTCCTCCTCATCATCATCACTTTGCTCATTATTTTCCTCGTCCTTGTTGCCAGAACCTTACTCATATAAGCACAAGTGTCAAAAAATTCTCATGACAGAATATCGGATCTACTTGATTTGCATGACAGAAGGACTCACAAACAACGTTTTTGTGCAAATAATATGTTATCAAAGTATCTGCAATAGCATATCCAATTTCTAAATTTCTGTTCATTCTCAGAATTGTAGATTAACCAATTTGTTACCCTGACACTTAAAGTGCCTTTGGCAGGACTTAAACTACAGCCTCATAGGAGTCAAATGCCTTAACACCCTGTTAAGAGTAAGTTGCACACTTCTAAATCATTCCCAATAGTTTTGGCTCAAACATATCTAATGATTAAAAAGGTACAAGGTGTAGATCAACACTAAAAGTTGCATTGGACAAATGGGTTTTTCTTCTTTTTTTTGAGGAAGGCAGGGGGATCAAGAGGGTTGATCCATGATCTTGAAGCCAAAAACAGCAAAATACAACAAATAACAAGAGTGTTACCTCATCTGCCACTTACACAATCATCAAGGACACATGGATCCTTGATTAAGCTAATCTGCAGATAGAGTCAAACATATACCTAAGATGCTTCTAGCTCTAGTGAGATAATGTGTGTATACCAAGCATGTATGACAACAATAAGAGCTCTTCTAGCTATCCACCCGTCATATTGCAGCTGTATTCAATTTTCCCGATAATGCAAAATATAAATGCATAAACAGATACACAGCAGAACATTTCTTCATAATAGTAAAGTTTTTATTCCGGAGAAGGCATTACAGATGCTAAATTTTGAAATTTTCTAAGAAGAAAATAATTTTAGAGGCAGAAAATAAAGGTAAACTATTCAAAACCAAATAGTCTAAGTGATATTAAGACAGAAAATGGATGATCCATACTGGAATAAAATAGAAAATTGTGATAATCGTTAAATCATTAACTTCCCACACATCAAGGCTATCAAAGGAAACAAACAACTAGAGGATCTTGTCTGCCTAAGAGCACTGAGCATCAACAACACCAAGTTCTACTCAACCAAAAAATTGAGGCAACATAACTCCTTGATGAACAACTCTTTTGAGCAAAAGGAATATATCCTATTGTAAATGACCCCAGGCATATAACAGTGTTCAACCTCAGAATGCCATCTGTCCTCAAAAAAACAATGATTGGAACAACTCCAATATTTTCAGCTTAAGCTTCAATTCCAGTTTGTTTACCCATATTTTCAGCTTAAGCTTCAACACCAACTTCTTTGTAAGGGCAGTGATATAGCTCAAAATTCAACTCCAAATCAACATACAAACGCTAGATAGCATTCTTCTCTTGTTCAGATACCAAACCACAAGCCACCCAAAACTTGGTTTCAGACTTGGCACCAAAAGACTGTAAAATTTATGCTACACTTTTCGATCTTTTAGTATACAAAAGCACTTAGCACTTAGCCATCTACTCAATGGTGTCTTCTAATGGACAATTCAACAAACAAGTGACAACAAAATGCTACCTTCCCCTGATTCCAATTTGTTACTGGAATCAGCAGCGGAAATCTTTGAGTTTGTGCTCTCCTCTGCGCTTTCTAAATTCTTTTGAGCGCTCCTCGACACATCTCCCAGTGGATCAGCTTCCTCCTGCGCCTTGTACAGAAGCGCACACCCATACTTGTAGTAGTAGCTGGAGCACTCCGGAGCAAGCTCTCCATAATGCGAAACCCTATAAATCAAGCAAATTTTGGCGAAAAAAAAGCGAAATTGAAGTAAAATTGAACTGAGAAAGGAAAAGGAACCTGATTTCGAGGGCGCGGCTGAGGGAATCGACCGCCTCGACGAAGTCCCCGTCCTCGATGGCCTTCGATCCCTTCTCGAACAACTCGGCAGCGCGCTCTAGGGTTTTTGCCGTGGCGTCCTCTTCTCCGGCGCCATCCAACGGAGCTAGGGCTTCCGCATCCGCCATTCAAATTCAGTAAGTTGTGACAGGCAACCGAATTACAAAGAGGGTAGAAATGGCGAAGGACCTCACAGGATTGTGCCACGTGGTATTTTATTTTTGGTAAAGATCTGATAAATTTTGAGAAAATAACATTTTGACCGAATTTTTGAAAACTCACCGAGTAGGACAAAGGGAGACCTTTGAACCAAGGTTTTAAGTATTGATTTCGGTTTCGGTTTCGACACCCAGCGAAATCGATACGTTTCGGCCGTTTCGACAGTTTCGATTTCGGACAAAAAAAATTTTTTAGTTATTAATTATGTATTGATCAGAATTTGATTATATTTTAACTGTACTTTGACTTTAAATTAAAAATTAGATAAAATTTTTAAAATTTTTTTATAAAAATTTAAAAATTATGAAAGAATTTATAATTAATTTTATCATAATATTAAATATTTTTTAATTAATTAAAATTAATTTTGATAGTTAACCATTGTTTTTATATATTACTATATAAAAAAATATACGAGAAATAATATAAATATGATTAAAAAATTAAAAATTAACATAAGTAAATTTAACTTATTATTAAAATATAATTGACGTATACATAATTTATTAATTATAATATAATACAACTAATCATGATCATCATCAGTTGAATTTAAAATATTTGGATATGAAATTATGAATTCAGTACTTGAACGATCCAAATGAACATTTATAAACATACGAGCCAGAACAACTAGTTCTGCGCAATCTCGTGACAGCGATTCACATGGAGGTGAGACCGACACAAATTTTTTTTGGCTTTACTTTCGATGGAACGGACATGCATGCATACATGTGAACAAAAAACTCAATGTGTTTCGATCAAAATCATTTTCATTTCAATTTCAATTAAAATATTTTTTTTATTAATTATATTTTGACTAAAATTTAATTTAATTTTAATTATTTTTTAACTTTAAATTAAAAAAAATATAATATGTTTAGAAATTTAAAAAAATAATGAACAATTACGTGAATAATATTATGTACATGAACACTATATGACAGAAACCGATAAAGGCGTCGGAACCAGACTGGTGCCAGCGCTGGCCCCGATGTAAGACTGGCCTCAACTTGCAGGAGTAGGTGCCAGATCAGCGAGGGCGCGAGACAAGCGAGACAGCGGCGGCAAGCTGGTGAGCGCGCAGGGCTAGTTCAACGAAGGCGTAGGCTCGGGTACAAAGCCAACGCAAGCTCCCCGCGTGAGCTCGCCCGATGAGCTCAACGTGCGAGCTCGCACGCGAGGAGCTCCCCGCTCACGCTCGCCTGACGAGCTCGCCCGCTTTGCTCGCTCTCATCGCCAAAGAAGATGAACAGTAAACCCTAAACCGAAACGAAATTTATGGTTTCATTTCGGTACTAGCCGAAACCGAGCCATTTCGGCCGAAACGGCTTGGTTTCGGCCGAAACTTAAAACCTTACTTTGGACAGGAAAAATAATTGACAATCAAATTTAAAAATCATTTTTAGCTAGATTAGCATCGTTTTATTTAGAATATCCAAGAAATCAAATGCATATTAGGGTCTGTTTATTTTATCATAAATTAATATTCTAAACAATTAATTTTAGAATTTGAGAATATTAAAATTTTAATTTTTTTTGGTGTTTGATTTTGGGATTTGAGAATTCTAAGTTGTCAAATTCTTTATTTGGTTCCAAGATATTTCAATTTTTTATATTTTAAAATATTAGAGTGAATCACCAATTAAATACTAAATATTGAAAATTTTATATTAATTTTATACTTTAAAAATACCTTAAATATTTAGTGTTCTTTAATCATTAAAATATTTTGAATATCTAGACTATTTTAATTATTTGAGTGAATCACCAATTAAATACTCAAATATTTGAAATTATTATTAATTTTATTCTTTAAAAATATCTTAAATATCTAGTTTACTTTAATTATTAAAATACATTGAATATCAAGAATATTTTAATTATTAAAAATTTAAGATTAGTGATAAAAAAATTAATATCTAAAGTATCTTAATTATTAAATTTTAAATTTTTTAGAATATTTTTAAAATATTGTTCATTATTAAAAGGTTTAAAAATTAATTAAAGTCAAGTGACTTGCAAAAATCATCTAAACATTAATTTTCGACCAATTTGGTGAGAAATTAGGAATTTTATTTTTACAGGAATTTAAATTTCCTACAAAACAAACATTTATATTTTTAATGTTTCAAAATTTAAATTTTTAAGATGTAATTTTCATGCAAAACAAACATGTGCCTAGAGAATTATTTAATTTAAATATTTGTTGGCTTACCTATTAATATGCTCGAGCAGGTCCATCGTGACTTCTCTTTAGTGACAACGAAGCAAATGAAATAAATAAGCACGTTACTCAATACTTCTATTTTATTGTCTGACGGGTTAATATTGTTCATTTGCTTATTGTTCTTTGCATTTTATGTCAATTTTGCAAGTGCAATTCTATATGAAGAGGAGAAAGAGATCCAGATATATTTACTTGAAAAACAATTAGCATTTAGGTAGAAATTATATTCAACCTAAATGTTGAGATTTTGAGGGAAGATGTTGGTTGACAGAGAATTATGGTGCGTGTGTGGAACCAAGCGATGACATTTTTTGAGCTGAAGCGCGTGATTGAGATTGGAGTTGGGGATGCTGCATTGTGGTTTGGGTGGAAGTCGATGAACTCGTGCAACCTACCTTTTATTCGCATCTCTTATATCTTTAGAGACGGTAATCGACCAGCTGATCATGTTGCCAATAAGAATAAATAAGAAATAGAAAATTAAAAGAGAAGTATTCTTTGTATTTGTCCTTAGATAATAGCTCCAATAATATAGTACAAAGCAATAATTAGAGACACAATTATAACAACTAATTACAGTAACAAATCACACTTAATTGCAATAACTAATAACCTATTTAGAGCAGTAAATTATGATATGATTACAACTTCAAATCAACCTCAAATCTCTCTCTAATTTTTTTGTTCATGCTCCCCCTCAAATTGATTGTAGGATAATATTAGTTTACTAAGATAGTAGTTATGGTGGAACTTGGTTTGTAATTTTGTGAAAAAATCTGCGAGTTGGTCTTTGGAGGAAACATGATGGAGTGTGACAAGTCCCTATTCAATTTTTTCCCGAATAAAATGACAACCTACTTCAATGTGTTTGGTGTGTTCATGAAACACAAGATTACTAGCAATCTTAGCTACACTCATTGTCACCATACAAAGGAGTGGGAGATAATAATGAAATACCAAAAATCTGTCAAAAGGCTTTGTCCACCACAAGTAGAAGTCATTGCTCTATATTCAGCTTCAATAGATGACTTAGACACTATTGGTTGCTTCTTCGATTTCCAAGAAAGAAGAGACTGACCAATGAAGATGCAATATCCGATAGTTGATCAACGTGTATTCAGACAACCTACATAGACCACATCAGAAAAAAGCCTCTAACAGTGGAGAAAAAGTAGAGGAATAATGTAAGCCCAAGGTTGGAGTGGAACAAAGATAATAAATGATGTGATGAATTGTAGTCAAGTGTAATATACGAGGATCTGACACAAATTGACTGACTATATGAACAACATTAGCAATGTCAAGTCATGTTATGGTAAGATATACTATATACTAGACTACCAATAATACTTCAAAAAATTGTTGAATTAGAAAGTGGTGCCCCATTAGTTCGACTATATTTGACACTAAGCTCAAGTGGGGTATTTGCAGTTTTGTCATCTGTAGGACCAGCTGAAAGAATAAGAACTTTCATATATTTTCACTCGCTAAGAAAATACCCATGGGAAGATCTAGAAATTTCAAGGCCAAGAGAATATACAGCAATTCCCAAATCTTTCATCTGGAATGATTTTTGAAGAATATGTTTTAGCTATTGAAGTTGGCAATGATTATCCCCAGTAATCAAAATATTATCAAGATATACCAAAACAAAAACCTTATCTTTTGATATTGAAGAGATAATAAAGAATAATCGTTGTGACTCTAATGATAACCAACAGTGAATAACACCCCTTTTAATTTGGAAAACCATGCACGAGGGGCTTACTTCAACCCATAAAGAGCCTTTCGTAATTTTCACACCATATTTGGTACTGCAGAGTACCTAGATGGTGGATGCATGTAGACAGTCTTAGAAAGATCACCATTAAGAAAAGTATTTTTCACGTCTATTTCTGAAATATTCCAATTTTGCATGGCAGCTACAACTATCAAAGTACAAACAATAGTCATTTTGGCAATCGAGGTGAATGTCTCATCATAATCTATGCCATATTTTTATTTGAAGCTTGAGTGACAAGACGTGCCTTGTAACGATCTAGTGAACTATCAAATTTTACTTTAATGCAGTAGACGCATTGGCATCCCACCATAGAATGATCATGAGGAGATCGAACCATCTCCCATGTTTGATTAAGTTCCAATGCCACTACCATGGCATGACACCATTCTGCACTTTTTACTGCTTGTTTATAAGAATGAGGAATAGAAAAAGGATAAAGTGCAAAAATTAAAGAAAGATAATCAGGAGCTTTAGTTACATGAGATGATTGTCAAAGAGGAATTGTTGATGTGGGCAATAATAGTGGAGTTAAGGATGGAAGATTACTTGGTTTCAGAGTTGATGATGGTTGCACATGATTAGGAAATACAGACAAAGGGGCAAAAGAATTCGAAGAAGACAAAGAAGGTGATGAAGAAGGAAAATATAGAGTATCCTCAAAAAATATGACATTTCTAGAAATCCGTATTTCCTTTGCTTCCCAATCATAGCATTGATATCCTTTTTGAGTCTCTGAGTATCGCAGAAAGATATAGCAGATAGACTTTGCATCAAGCTTGGAGCATTCTAAAGGAGGTAGAAGAACATAGCAAGTACATCCAAAAACTTGAAGTAGATTGTATTTTGGAAGGTATCCAAACAATATGTTCAAGGGTGAAAAGTCGCCTAACACTGGAGTGGATAGCCGATTAACCAAGTATACTACAGTTGATATACTTTCAGCTCAAAATATCTTTGGTAAATTTGCATGAAACTGAAGAGTGCGAGCTATTTTCGAGATGTGTCTGTGGTTCCTCTCAGCTACTCCATTTTGTTGTGATTGATGAGGACAACTTCTTTAGTGAATAATTCCTTCCGAGGTAAGATATGCAACAAATTCTGTGGAAACATATTCTCCTCCTGAGTCTATATGAAAAATCTTAATTTTTTTGTTAAATTGAGTGGATACCATGACATGGAAGTATTGAAAAACTTTCATACCTTCATATGAAAAGTAATGTAAGAGTTTTAGAAAGAGCACATTCTTCACAAGGAATCCAATTTGGAAGAATGAGAATGGCCTAGATGACAATGCTAGAGCCTCCAAAATTTATTATTAGAGTTCCTTTATTTGAAAGAGGAGTAAGAAAACAAGCAACTGAAGTTGAACATGTCCCAAAGTCCAAGACAAAGAGTTCCCATTTTCTTTGGCCTTTTCCAATCACCTTCATGGTCTGCAAGTCCTGTATTAAACAACCAAATGAAGAGAATGAGACAATGCAATTGTTATTTACAAGTTGACTGACTGAAATGAGATTAGCAAATAGTTTAGGACATATAAAACATTACAAAGGGACAAAGGGGGTGAGTTTAGCGGAGTAATGATTAATTTTCTTTACTAGAAGAGTTTGTTCATTAGGAATTCATAATACTTCCACCTTTATCATATGGGTATTTAAGTCAATTTTAATTGACAATTAAATTTAATTAAAATATAGAATTGAATGTCACTGAATTGTGATATAATTGTAGGTCTCAATTGGATCAAAATTACAATCAAGTTCAACTGAAAATTGTGTTTGATTTGGATTTGAATTGTTGAAAAATTTAGGTTTACATCAAAGCAAGCCAATTGGGTCAAAAATTTAGACCAAAATAATGAAAATTGTGTAATTTTATAAATAGGTCTCTAAATCAAATACATTTTTTTTTATAAATGGGTCCCTTGCCGAACTTTTCTTACGAATAAATCCCTGAGATGAAACTTTTGTGAAAAAGTTCAAATTGATTCCCTCAAAATCTAAGATTTATGAATAAATCTGTCAAAATTTTATATTTACAAATAGATTTTTGAAATTTCTAACTTTCGCAAGTAAACCTTTGGAATTTTTGACTTTTGCAAATAAACTATTGAAATTTTTTTATTTAAAAACAAGTCCAAATTTTATCTCAAAAAAAATCCTGAAAGTTTAAAAAATTTATAAATATGTTATTTTTTGTAAAAAGACTTCTGGGATTTACAAAACGATATTTTGGTACAAATCTTTCGAAAAATTTACAAATAACCCATTGGAAATTTAACATGAAGAAATGGTATAAAATTCAAATTTCTTGATTAGGAAAAAATTTCAATAAATAAAATTACATGTTAATCATAATATTAAAAAATTCAATTCAATTATAATCACAATCCAATCCATCCCAAAATTTGTTAATCATAATATTCTAAAATTCAATTCAATTATAATCCCAATCCAACACAAAATCAACCCAATCAAATATTTGATTTTAAATCTCCTTAAGCCTATAAAACCAACAACCAACGAGAATTTGCAAAGACCAACAGAGAGAGAACGGCACAAGGTTTTAGAAGCCACGGGAGGAAGAAAATCAGAAAGAACGTGTTGGATTGGGAATATTAGAACTAAGGTGAGCTCGAATAAGGAGGAGAACTAGAGAGAACGTGGACTCTTATCTTTTATTTGTTTTTCTCTTCTCCTCTGTACTTTGCTATTCTTCCATCCCTACGAGGTTCTCGACCTTCTACTGTTGTTGTTACCCCCATCCTCGCAACAAAAGCGGCTCACCAGCTCTTGTTGCACCTGCTCGCCCCCACGCCGTCCAGCCCCACCTACCGCCTCGCTCGTACCACCATCGAGGGCCAGCCTCCACCGCCACCTCTGGCCCCATTACAGCAGTGCCTCATCCTCGTGCCTTGGCCTAGCCCGAGCCATCTCCGACCATCCCCGCCCTTGCTTTGCACCGTAGCCTTCTTTGTCATCCAACTCTGCCCGCAGCCTCCTCCTCGAGCTCCCCACAGCTCTCACATGCGCAACTGCCGCCGCTCTCCTCTCCTACTTGTTGGCCTGTCCAAGCTCCTCCACCTCCACCGTGCAGGCCTGAGCCACTGGCACCCTAGCACCTCCATGCCGGAACCCTAGCTCTGCTAGCCAAGCTCTGCCTCCCCTGAACGCCTTGCCGCCCTTGCTTCATCCCAAGGGCCTCCTCCCTTGAGCTTCAACCCAGCTTCGGCTCTGTGCTCTGGCCAGCTCGCCCAATTGTGCCCTGTTACCACTTTGAGACACCATCCCACGCTGCTGGTGGCCTGCCTTCCTCTTCTCTAAGCTCTGTCTGAGTTGGCGGAGCTCCCAAGCTGCCTTTGCCATCGTTTACGGCCGGATCCGGCCATATCGGCCCGAATTCGAGGGAGCCCGGTGAAGGCCCCAATCGACGAAGAAAGGAGCTGCCCGGGTGAGAGAAAAAGAATGCGGGATGGGGTGAATGGTTAGAATTTGGACTATAAATCATATACATTTATACATAAGGACATGTAGACGTACATGTATTGTATGAAATTATTGTGTATATATTTCTATTATATGGTATAAGGACCCAATTGAGGTGATCTATTTAATTTAGGGTTTTTGTCATCTAAAATATAAGTGTGGTGTCTAAATTGTGAATGTGTAGAATTCCTGGGGTTTAATTGTTAATTATTGATGGACTAATTAACAATTAACTCATTAAGATTTATGGGTGTGGTTCCTGACTGTGGAATTTGATATAAAAGGGAAAAGAAACCCTATATCCATTGTGGGGAAAATTCCAAACAGTTAGAAGACCTCCTCTCAAACCCTAACTCCTCCAGCGCCGCCATCTTCCCCCTCAGCTCCGCCGCCGCCGCCGCCAGGCCGCCGCGCTGCCACGTCGCCGCCGCTGCCACGCCGCCGCGCTGCCACGCCGTGACGCCGTCCGGCCTCCTCGCTGCCCCGCTGTCGTCTCCGCTGGGCCACGGCTGCCAGGCCATCACGCCGTCCGGCATCGTCAGATCCGTGCTCTCCCGCGCCTCCGGTCGTCGTCACCCCGAGCCGTCGGGCCGAAGCAGGCGCCGCCGCAGCCCGAGCAGCCTGCGCACGACGGCTGCCGCACGACCCCTGTCTGCGCACGACGCCGAGCCGTCGGGTCCCGTGCTGTCTGCGCACGACGCCTGCGCGCAGCAGCGACGCACGCTGCCGCACCGCACGCCGCCGTCTCTGTTGCCGGTCGCCGGAGCACCGCACGCCGCCGTCTCCACTGCCGGTCGCCGGAGCACCGCACGCCGCCGTCTCCGCTGCCGGTCGCTGGAGCGCAGTATACTTGATTGGGTGTCAATCTTATCCCAATGGAATCAGGTGCGCTTCTGTGATCTTTATTTTTCTCAATGATCTGACATGAATGTTTTTGGAATGTTTTGGCATACATATTTCTTGAATTTCTTACAAGTGGCATCAGAGTCAGGTTTCGTGTTGGGTTTTTGAGAATGCATGTTTTCATGGATTCAGTTACTAATATTTTAATTTAATTTGGTTCAAGCAATATGTTGCCAAAGTAACATCTATTGTGTAGATTGAATTAAACTAAAAATATTAGGAAGGCATTACATGCTTAAAGTTTCATGCGGGTAATAACCGGCCCAAAGGAAGGTTATTATTTGGCCGAAATCAAAGCATATTTGTGGTAATAAATATGTGACAATTATTTGGACTTATCCATGTGGGTAATAAGTCGGTCCAAAGAAATGCTTATTATTTGACAGGACTTTATTGTCAATATTTGATTGCCACACCAAGAGTACCACTTACAAATTGAATTTTGTCCAAAGACTTAATTTCAATGTTGTGTTAGGTATCTTGAGATGAGATTTAATTTCTTTTTGTGAGCTGATTGTGTTTTAAATTTTTGTTCTCTTTCAGTTGATTTTGTGATGCTTCTGCTGTCACTGCCAATATCAATGGCATTCCAGTGCTCAATGGGAGCAATTTTAAGACTTGGAAAAATAAGGTAACTATAGTCTTGGGATGTATGGAACTTGACCTAGCATTGAGAGAGCCACATCCTGCACCTCTTACAGATGAAAGCTCTGCTAATGATAGAAGAGCTTTTGAGAGGTGGGAACGCTCTAACCGCTTGAGTCTTATGATAATGAAAAATGTTATCCCAAAGACGTTTTTGGACACTATGTCTGAGGAGACTGATGCTAAAAGGTTCCTTGAAACCCTTGAAAAGCGCTATATGAAAAGCGATAAGGCGGAAACAAGTGCAGACTTAAGAAAACTTGTTTCCATGAGGTACAAGGGTAACGAAAACATAAGGAAGTATATTCTCGAAATGTTTAACCTTGCAGGAAAATTAAAAATACTAAAATTAGAGCTTTCGGAAGACTTGCTCATTCATTTAGTGTTGATTTCTCTTCCTCCGCAATTCAGTCAATTTGAAGTGAGTTATAATTGTCAGAAGGAGAAATGGACAATGAATGAGCTCATTTCTCATTTAGTGCAAGAGGAAGACAGGATGAAACACCATAAAACTGAGAGTGCTCATTTGGCATCATCTTCTTACGGACAAGGCAAGAAGAGAAAAACTAAAGATGTTGCGGTGAAGGAACTGCAAAAGAAGCAGAAAAATACGTCCGAGGGACATAAGGAAAAGAAATGCTTCTTTTACAAGGACTCTTCCCATTTTAAGAAAGATTGTGCCAAATTTCACGCTTGGCGAGTGAAGAAAGGTACATCTTTTGCTCTTGTTAATTCAGAAGTTAATTTAGTTTCAGTGCCTAGATATACTTGGTGGTTGGATTCGGCTACCACAACTCACATAAGTATATCTATGCAGGGTTGCCTGAACTCCCGACAGCCAAATGATGATGAGAAGTACATCTATATGGGGGCTGGAAAAGGGGTTGAAGTTGTGGGCATTGAGACTTTTCGGTTGTTATTACGTACTGGTTTTTATTTAGAATTAAATAATACATTTATTGTTCCGTCTTTTAGACGAAATTTGATATCCATTTCTATTTTGGACAAAGAAGGATTTGTTTGTTCATTTGGTAATAGAAAATGTGATATTTATTTTAATTCTGTGTTGTATGGAACCAGTCATTTAACTGATAATGACAACCTTTATTTGCTTCATATAGAAAGTTCATACAGTGAGTCCCATAATACTGAAACAAAAGGCACTAAACGCAAATTTTCAAATGAAAATTCCTTTAAATTATGGCATAAGCGTTTGGGTCATATCTCTAAAAGGAGAATTGACAGACTTGTGTCAGAAGAAATTCTTGAAAAACTTGATGATTCATATCATAATATTTGTGTTGAGTGTATAAAGGGAAAAACCACAAATAAGAGCAAAGTAGGAGCTGAAAGAGCTAAGGAAGTCTTAGACTTGATACATATAGATATCTGTGGACCGTTCCCTACAGCTTCTTGGAATGGTCAACAATATTTTATCACATTCATAGATGATTACTCTCGATATGGCTACCTATATTTAATTCATGAGAAATCACAAGCATTGGATGTTTTTAAGTTGTTCAAAGCCGAAGTTGAAAACCAACATGGTATATCAATTAAGGCTATAAGATCTGATCGTGGTGGTGAATACTACGGAAGGTACGACGGATCAGGTGAACAACGTCCAGGTCCATTTGCTAGATTTCTTAGTGAGTGTGGGATCGTTCCTCAATACACCATGCCGGGTTCTCCGAACATGAATGGTGTAGCTGAGAGACGAAATAGAACCCTTAAGGATATGGTACGAAGTATGATTTGTCGTACAACTTTACCTCACTCACTATGGGGAGATGCATTAAAGACCGCAATGTATATTCTCAATAGAGTTCCTACAAAAGCTGCTAACAAAACCCCTTATGAGTTATGGACGGGTAAGAAACCTGTCTTAAAGCACTTACGAGTTTGGGGATGTCCAGCTGAAGCAAGGCCTTATAAGCCAAATGAAAAGAAACTGGATGCAAGAACTGTTAGTAGTTATTTTGTAGGATATGCTGAAAGATCACGGGGATTTAAATTCTACGATCCTAAAACAAGAACATTTTTTGAGACGAGAAATGCTCGGTTCTTTGAGGATGTTGAGTTTGGGGGGGAAGATAATGTTAAAGGTTTTGTGTTTGAGGAGGAGTTGGAAAATATTCCTTTTCCTACAGTAGTTGTTGATCATGATCAAGCTTTCATTCCTAACATGATTCAACAACATCCGGTACAAATCCAAGACAATGCTGAACTTCCAACTCATCAAGATCATCCAGTTATTCCTCAAACCATTATTCATGAGGAAAATGTGGATCAAACTCAACATACTCAAATTCAAGAAGAGCCTGTGCCTTTAAGAAGATCCACTAGAGAAAGGAGAAAAGCAATTTCAGATGATTATGTTGTTTTTCTTCAGGAACATGAGAATAACATTGGCTTAGAGGGAGAGGATCCACTCACCTTCCATGAAGCAGTCAATGGTTCCAACTCTCAAAAGTGGATTAATGCCATGGGTGAGGAAATGCAATCCATGAAAGACAATGACGTTTGGGATCTTGTTTCATTGCCTGAAGGTGTGAAACCTATTGGTTGTAAATGGATTTTTAAAACCAAAAGGGATTCACAAGGTAATGTAGAAAGATATAAAGCTCGTCTTGTCGCCAAAGGATTCACCCAAAAGGAAGGCATTGACTATAAAGAGACTTTCTCTCCAGTTTCTTCGAAAGACTCTTTTAGGATCATCATGGCACTTGTAGCACATTTTGATCTTGAGTTACATCAGATGGATGTAAAGACCGCTTTTCTTAATGGAGACATTGAGGAAACAATTTATATGTTACAACCGGAGGGGTTGGATTCCAACGAATCTAGCCAATTGGTTTGTAAACTTAAGAAATCCATCTATGGGCTTAAGCAAGCTTCCCGTCAATGGTATCAAAAGTTTCATCAGGTTGTTCTCTCATTTGGGTTTAAAGTGAACCCTGTTGAATATTGTGTATACCATAAGTTCAGTGGGAGTAGATTTATTTTCTTAATCTTATATGTGGATGATATTTTGCTTGCTAGTAGTGATGTAGAACTGCTTCGAGAAACCAAGAAATTTCTTTTGGAATAATTTAAAATGAAAGATCTTGGTGAAGCATCCTTCGTATTAGGGATCCAAATTCGTCGTGATCGTTCACGATGAGTTTTAGGATTATCACAGAAGGGTTACATCGAAAGTCTATTAAAACGATTTAGCATGCAAAATTGCAGGCCACATGATACCCTCGTGTCTAAAGGAGATAAATTTAGTTTGAACCAATGTCCCAAAACTGATATTGATTCCAAGTTTATGGAAAATATTCCTTACACATCAGTGGTAGGGAGCTTTATGTATGCGCAGGTTTGCACTCGTCCGGACCTCGCATATATTGTTGGAATGCTTGGTAGATATCAAGCTAATCCAGGAAGAGAACATTGGGTAGCAGCCAAAAGAGTCTTCAGATACTTACAAAGCACAAAGGATTTAATGCTCACATATGGGAAGTCGGATAGACTTGACATCATTGGGTTTTCTGATTCCGATTTTGCTGGATGCCAAGACAGTCGTAAATCGACATCTGGCTATCTTTTTCTGCTAGCTGGAGGTGCAGTTTCATGGAAGAGTGTCAAACAAACACTCGTTGCATCTTCCACTATGGAGGCTGAATTTGTAGCTTGTCATGAGGCATCTAATCAAGCTATGTGGCTGCGAAACTTTATTTCAGGACTGCAAATAGTTAATGGTATTGAAAGGCCACTTAAGTTACACTGTGACAGTAGAGCAGCAGTCTTGTACTCAAATAACAACAGGAGCTCTTCAAAATCTAAGCATATAGATATTAAGTTCCTTGTTGTGAAGGAAAGAATTCAGAGTGGGTTAATTAATATTGAGCATGTAGGAACAAACTCTATGATTGCAGATCCGCTCACTAAGGCATTAGCACCCAAGGCCTTTCATGATCATGTTACAAATATGGGTGTTGTTGCATTTGATGCCATTTGATTTAGTGGGAGTTTGTGTTTTTATTTATGCTTGGTACTGTACTTAATGTCATGACATTAATAAATTATTCAGTTATTTTCAGTTTTCATTGTTTACTCTGAATTTTGATGTCATTTGGTTAAAGTTGGACCAGTTGGAAATAGGCATGTGCAGATCACATTATATGTAATTTCCATGCTACACATCCACACTTGATTTATGTCATTTAGTTAAATTGATGCATGAGATTAATGTGGGTTTAGTTGCAAACAATAGCAACGACTGCCTCTTTAGTCCTTGTGTTAGTGAGACTAATGGATGGAATCGGTTTAGATGACTTTTCTAGTTGTGTACACATTAAAGATGTAGAGATGTATATGCAATAGAAGTTATATATACATGATTATATATAGTCCAAATGGGAGATTGTTAGAATTTGGACTATAAATCATGTATATTTATGCATAAGGACATGTAGACGTACATGTATTGCATGAAATTATTGTGTATATATTTCTATTATATGGTATAAGGACCCAATTGAGGTGATCTATTTAATTTAGGGTCTTTGTCATCTAAAATATAAGTGTCGTGTCTAAATTGTGAATGTTTAGAATTCCTGGGGTTTAATTGTTAATTATTGATGGACTAATTAACAATTAACCCATTAAGATTTATGAGTGTGGTCCCTGACTGTGGAATTTGATATAAAAGGGAAAAGAAACCCTAGATCCATTGTGGGGAAAATTCCAAACAGTTAGAAGACCTCCTCCCAAATCCTAACTCCTCCAGCGCCGCCATCTTCTCCCTCAGCTCCGCCGCCGCCGCCGCCGCCGCCAGGCCGCCGCGCTGCCATGCCGCCGCCGCTGCCAGGCCGCCGCGCTGCCACGCCGTGACGCCGTCCGGCCTCCTCGCTGCCATGCCGTCGTCTCCGCTGGGCCACGGCTGACAGGTCGTCACGCCGTCCGGCGTCGTTAGATCCGTGCTCTCCCGCGCCTCCGGTCGTCGTCACCCCGAGCCGTCGGGTCGAAGCAGGCGCCGCCGCAGCCCGAGCAGCCTGTGCACGACGGCTGCCGCACGACGCCGAGCCGTCGGGTCCCGTGCTGTCTGCGCACGACGCCTGCGCGCAGCAGCGACGCACGCCGCCGCACCGCACGCCGCCGTCTCAGCTGCCAGTCGCCGGAGCACCGCACGCCGCCGTCTCCGCTGTCGGTCGCCGGAGCACCGCACGCCGCCGTCTTCACTACCGGTCGCCGGAGCACCACACGCCGCCGTCTTCGCTGCCGGTCGTCGGAGCACCACATGCCGCCGTCTTCGCTGCCGGTCGCCGGAGCACCGCACGCCGCCGTCTCCGCTGCCGGTCCCCAGAGCGCAGTATACTTGATTGGGTGTCAATCTTATCCCAATGGAATCAGGTACGCTTCCATGATCTTTATTTTTCTCAATGATCTGACATGAGTGTTTCTGGATTGTTTTGGCATACATATTTCTTGAATTTCTTACATGAAGAAGAAGGAAGGAAATAAAAAAACATAAAAAAAAAAGTTGCTGTAAAAAAAATAAAAAAAGGTTTCGGCTCGGTTTTCACACGGTCACTTCCGGGGCCATCCGCAGTTTTGGCACGTTGAGAGAACATTATTAACATTGCTGTAATTATCCACAGTTCTCGGAAGACAGTGAACCTCTAATATTATTGTGCACCTATGGTCCTCTCCCTTGGAAACAGTAAATTTTCATTACACCGAATCAATCTCTAGGCTCGAATCTGATCAGTCTTTTGGTGACAACATATTTTATTATATTTACTGTTAAAGATTTACAACTAAGTTAATTTTTATCCCATTGCTTCAATAATGAAAAAATTCAAGATGTAAGGTAAGAAAAAGTAAATTAATGCACTGGGGATATCATTGAAATGAGAGATCTTGTAGGTCTTTTTGAGGACTGCTCGTGAAATGGTTATTTTAGAGAATGGTTTGCCCGTGAGTATGACTTTGACATACTTAAATTATAGTTTGATACTATGAAAGAGATACCTATAATTAACATGAAGTTTGATAGAAGAAGAATATAAATGTTGAATGAGCATATAGTTATCCACATGGAAAGCGTGATAAATATAACTACCATATTCTATGAGGAAGTTGAGAGGATGAAAAAGGTGCTAGCAGAAAAGACAGTCATATAAAAGACCTCATAGGGGTGGTGTGAAACCACTTACTGACCCTCCTCGGGATCAAAATAATCATTCATGCCACTTATTTCAGAGATAGATCAAGAAAACCAAACACTATCAAAGAGAATTATCTAAGTCTATGACCTCTTATCACATGATAACTCATACATCCGAGGTGAATATTGGCAAGCTATTATCCTAGCCTCTATTAAGCAATCTAGTAACAAATGCTCAATCCGTTAGATTTGGTGAGGTCTCGGTCCTAGAACCTATGGAAGGATGCGTTTTACCAACTTTAGAGGAATTATGTATATAAAGCATGGATGGTGAATATGACTCTATATTTGAATTAAAGCAAATTTATGATCGCTTCGAAAGGCCTTTTACTAGTAAGCACTAAAGGAATAAGCAATCATTTTGGGAGAGGATCAAATAAGCTAATGCTAAGGCTTATTCTGCCCCAACGTCAAGCCAATCTGAATATCCATAGTCAAGTCAGTATGGATATCTGTAGAAAAAATATTTCAAATACAAAGTCTTGAAGAAGGTTATACCAGCAAATGAAATAGAAGGGTTTATCCAAGAATTTTTGAAGACCTCTCTATATGAAAACCCCACGTGTCTAATTTCTAGTGTTGAATGGGATAATTATCAGTCAGTCACATCCTTCAAAGACATTTAGAAAACTATTGGCTTGGGGCAAGGGTTCACTAACTCTTGTCACATGATTAACCTTGGGAATAATTCCAAAAAGGAACTTTATTGATCTCATGATGTCAGATTTCAACTAAGAAGAATAAACCAGATACAACTCCTAGGTGGAAAGGTGCTACCTTTGAGGTAAGCTCTAATGCCTAGAGATAAGAATATTCCCAAGAATAAGGAAAAGAAAATTCAGGTAAATAAGGACATTGAGCCTTCCATATTAAACCCGCACTCAAAAAAGGTAAAATACAACATAGCAACCTATTTTAAGAAGATCCTTATTATGCTAAGTTTTTTTGATACCTTGATGATGTCACGAGAATTCAGGGATATACTAATGCATATCTCACAAAATCCGATCAACTACCAAACATACTTTGTTGAAGAGAAGATAAAGGAATCTTTATGTGCACGCCAAACTCCCGCCATTACTTCCATAAAAGATAACATGATACCTGGAACAACAGATCACAATAGACCATTGTATGTCACAGGAAATAGCAATGAGATCAAGATTAATTGTATCCTGATTGACTCATGTTCCTCATTCTATTTGATGACTCTCCAAACTCTAAAAGCTCTAATTTTGGATGTGTGCTACTTATTGTCCAAGATTATAATCACACAAGGGTTTAATTAGAATAACCAAAGAGCTCTGAAACCATAACTATCCCTCTAAAAGTAGATGAGATGATGATAGATACTAAGCTTTATGTGGTTAATACTGATGCATCATATAAAGTATTACTAGGGAGGTCATGACTTTATGAAAATAAAGTAGTGTTATCAACCCTACATCAATGTCTGTAATATTTTAAGGATGGTGAAGAATACCGAATTAATGGAGATGTATGCTCTTTTGACATTCATAAGGTACACTATGATGATGCAAAATACTATCAGAGATTTGACACTGATAGGTGGTTTATTTCCATCAGTCAAGTAAAGCAAAAGATTGCTAGCCTAATCTTTGCTTCTCCTTATTTAGAAAGATATTTTGACCTAGCCTCTTTAGATGAAGTGTTGTAAGTTTATTTGGGTGTTCTGCTTCTGATGAAGATGATGATAGCGGTCAAACGAAAAATACTCTTCTTATTATTAAAGTTTCAAAAAACTTATTTAAGATATTAAATGAGCTTCACATATATAAAAATATTTATTTCAAACATCTCTAGAAAATACAAATCTTTCTCCAAGTTGATGAAGAAGGACACTCCATTCATTTGGAATCAAGATTGTCAATAGGCCTTTAAAGAGATTAAGTAGTATCTCTTAAGATCACCAGTCCTGACAATATCTCTACTTGATAAACCCTTTATCTTCTCCACAACAACAATGGAAGAATCCCTGGGAGCACTTCTCACTTAGAATAATGAAGAGGATAAAAAAAAATGCACTCTATTATCTGAGTAAAATGCTAGTGGGGATAGAAAGTAACTATGCCCCTATCAAAAAGTATTGTCTGGTACTTATATTTGTGGTCAAGAAGCTGAGACATTATTTGGTTTCTTTTCAAGTAATGTTAATATTAAAGATTGATCTATAAAGTATCTAATGACTAGGCTAATACTCATTGGGAGGCAAGCAAAATAGGCTTTAATCCTTATGAAATACGATATTAAATTCACTCCTTAAAAGGTGGTCAAAGGGTAAGCCCTCGCTGATTTTCTTGTAGCTCATTCAATATCGGATGATTCTCCTCTGAGTTGCGAACTCTCTGATGAAGAAATCCTTTTGTTCTAAGAAGAGGAACCTTTTTAGAAGTTATACTTTGATGAAGTATCATCCATCAAACTAAGAATTAGACCAAAGCTTTTGCAAATCAAAGCAGGCGTTGGACTTGTTTATGTTACTCTGAATGGGGGCATTTTACGATACTCCTATTCCCACTCAAAATCATACACAAATAATAAAATTGAATACAAGACCCTAATTACAGGATTAAAAATGGCCTTTAATATGAAAATATCACACTTATATATTTTCGGTGATTTGTAACTAGTTATTAGCCAAGTCTAAGGCAAATATAAAGTCAACAAATCTAAACTCTTGAGATACTATAAAAAGGCTCAAGAGCTCATAAGGCAAATCGCACATATTTAAATAATTAAAGTTCCTTGGTTTACCAATGTGAAAGCTGACTCCTTAGCCAAACTAGCCAAAACACTGGCTGACCCTGATAAAAGAGAAATTCTACTAACTGTCCATCATAGATAAGTGATGAGCTCAGTCTTCAGCATCAAGTCTAGGAGGACTGAATCTAAACTAGTAGAAGAGGCTACAAATTAGAGAATACTATTCATCAACTACTTCCAAAGTAGAGAACTCCTAGAAGATAAATCCATACAGACACAACTCAGAAAGAGAGCTGCACGCTTTTTGCTTATCAACAACACTCTTTATAGAGGTCTTTTGATCAAATACTTTTGTGCTATCTTTTAGATAAAGATACCAAAGAAGTTATGAATAAAATACATTTTGAAGTATGTGGGGCTCATCAATGGGGCCCAAAAATGATGATGAAGATTAAGTGTATGAGCTACTATTGGCCCACGATGGTAAGAGATTGCATTGAATATGCGAGAAGATGTCACCTATGTCAAATTTATGGTGACATCATGCATCAACACCCAAATTCTCTACATCCAACAATGTCCTCATGGCGATTCAAGGTATGGAGGCATAGCATCATTGGTCCAATCAAATTATCTTATTGTAGAGGTCGTCACTTAATACTAGAAGCAACTAAATATTTTTCTTGGTAGGCTAAAGCGATTTTATAGAAAGAGGTAAAAGCAGATAATATTATTCATTTCTTTTGAGAAAATATCTTGTACTAATTTAGTATCACACAAAGAAATATTTTTGATAATGGTCCATTCTTAGAAACTTCAAGGTAGGATGATTTATGCATCATCATAAGATAAATTAGAGATATTCATCGATCCATAATGTGAGAGCCAATGGGCTTGATGAGGCATTCAACAAGAACCTTTCCAAAATCTTTAAAAAAGTTATTACCAGAAATAAGAAATACTAGCACTAAAAGCTTCTTGAGGCAATGCCCTATGCTTTGGTGCTCGGGACTGAGGTAGTCTTGGCATTGAAAGAGCAAATCTCTTCTCTAAGGATTCCCTTGCAAGAAGAAATCACAATAAAGGATAATATTTGTCTTTGTCTTGATGAGATAGACTCTTTGGATAAAACAAGCCTCATAGTCCAGTAAAACCTAGAAATATACTGAGCATAAATGGTTAAGGCATATAACAAGATGACTTAGCTTAGGTCTTTCCAGAAGAGAGAAATAGTCATAGTTTTGAGAATTTTCATAATCTCAAACCAAAACAACAGAGGTAAGTTCGAGTCTAATTGGGAAGGCCCTTATATCGTTGAAATGATATTTGAAGGGGGATCCTACTAACTAATAATGACAAGGGGGGAAGACCTATACCACCAATCCACTATCGATTCCTCAAAAGGTACTATGTCTAACCTGTGGGGGTAATAATAATAACAACTAAAAGTGTCTATGTTTTGTTTATGATAAAATGTTCAACTTTCTTAAAAAGAAACACTTGGTTAAATATGCACTCCATGTTTCTCGAGGTAAAACATGAACACAAAACTCTATCCATCTTGCACAATGATCAAGTTTGCATCTGCATAACATATTAAGCCCACGTTTATGTGGCAAATTAAAAGTCCATCTTATGTAATAATCAAGTTCATATCTATATAATAAAATAAGTCCGCTTCCACGTGGTGACATAAGTCCACTTCTAAGTGGCAAACTAAGTCCAATTTCATATTGCAAACCAAGTCCACTTTTACGTGGTAACTTAAGTCCATTTCCATATGGCAATCAAGTCCACTTCTATGTGGTAAATTAAGTCTATTTTTATGTAGTAAATTAAGTCCACTTTCATATATCAAATTAAGACTACTTTCATATGACAAATCAAGTCTATATTATGTGGTAATTAAGCCCGTATCTACATAATGAATCAAGTTTACTTTTACATGGTAAATCAAATTCATTTTCATGTGGTAAATTAAGTCCATTCTTTGTAGTAAATCAAGTTCATTTCTTGTAGTAACATAAGTCTATTCCCATGTAGCAAATTAAGTCCACCCCTATATGGTAATCCAAGTCCACCACAATGGCAAATTAAGCCTACTCCCAAATGACAAATTAAATCCATCATCGTATGGCAAGTTAAGTCCATTTTTATGTGGTAATTCAAATATATATAGTCAACTCCTTGGAACATTGACATGGAGGTAAGTACTCAAAGTTTATTTATAGCTTCTCCTCTCATTAGAATTTGAGAAGAGGCTACCAAGGGGCAATTTGTTTAAGGTAATTTTTACCACAATCAAATTTGATTAGAATATAATTAAAATTGAGACTTGTATGTCACTAAATTATACCTCAAATATGAGTCTCAGTTAAGCTTAAATCATATTTGAGTTTGACCAAAAATTAAGCTTAATTTGGATCTAAATCATTAGAAAATTCAGGCTGAAGGTCGGCCTAATCCAAATAGGTGAGTGAGCTAGATACTTAGATCCAAAATTAGGCCCAAAATTTATCCAATAAATTTAGAACAAAATGATAAAATATAAGAATTTTGTAAAGAGATTCTTAAACTGAATAAATATGTATAAATAGACCCTTGGCTGGATTTTTCTTACACATAAGTTTCTAAAATAAGAATTTTATGAAAAAGTTCAATAAAATTTTAAAATTACAAATCAGTCCCGTAAAATTTAATATTTACAAATAAATCTCTTAAAAGATTAATAATTATGATTTGGTTCCTATGAAATATAAGATTTACTAACACACCCTTTCAAAATTACTTAGTTACAAACAAATCCTTATAATTTTAACTATTTGTAAATAAATCCCTTAAAAACTTTTATTCACAAATAAGTCTAAATTTTGTTCAAAAAGGATCTTGGTTGTTTTTTAAACTTTATAAATAAGCCTTTTTATACAAAGACCCCTGAAAATTCTAAAATTATAATTTAGTTTAATTTTTCTAAAGAAATTACAAATAATTTCTCTATAAATTCAATATCTAGGATGAGATCAACTTTCAAATTATCATCATCTATAATAAACAAATTTATCCATATCTCTTCACAGACTTATCCAAACCGAAGATAAGTCATATCCATACCTATCTATATCCATATCTACCATTCAAAAATTTAAATTAAAGGAGATCATTTTCGGCTAAACTTCATCTCTTTAAACTCTATATAAACCTTGTTAAGATCCCCAAAAGGGAGGGAGATTAGGGAAAGGCATATATTATTGTAAGGAGACCGAAGAGAAGGAATCACAGGTGAAACTGTGAACCGAAGAAGCATATGAAGCAAGATAGGTAGAATTCTAGAAGCTTATCTTGTTCTTTCTCTTCCCTATGCCTTTGTTTCTTTTGCCTTCTTCCCTTGAGGGAGTTCTCAGTGTCATGCTGATCAGCCCTTCCACGGTATGCCAATGAGGAGCTGCTGCATGCCCTAGCTTGGCCTCCATACTGGCCGCCCACAATGGTGATCTCGGCCCATCATTGGTCACAGCTCCACAACGAGCAACAAAATCCTTCTTTACATTGGCTTCACCCTAAACTTTGGCTCCACCCTCTCACCTGTGAGATAATTGCACAGTGTAGCTCCTGCTAGAACTCCACCGCCCATGCCTCACCTGTGCTTGCGCCATTGGCTAGTGCCTCCCCATTGTCAGTCGCCCCTTCCTTATCCCCAAAATCCCACATTGGAGCTTCATCGCCCTCCACACTTGCCAGACCTGTCCTTGCCTAGCCACTCCAGCCCCACCGTACCTACGCCATGCCGATGAGGTCACTACTGCCTCCTCCGTGCCTACTACAACATGCCATCCACTAGCGCCGCCCCCACTCCCCCCCCCCCCCCCCCCCTCTCTCCTCCTCCTCCTCCTCCTCCTCCTCCTCCTCCTGGGGCTTCTTCTCCTCTCCATTGCACCCTAGTCCTGTGTTGAGGAAGCCACTCAAAGATGCCTCGGCTTGCCACCTTTACCCTCCATTGATTTGGGCCATTCCGCTCATCGCTCCACTACCCAATGGTCCCCTTCGCCTTGCCACCAAGGAGACAGGATAGATCTGGCAATTTCTGGCTGAATCTAGTTAGAAAGAAATCCAGGCCACTAGGGCATGACATCACTTTGAGAAGAAGAAGAGGGACGGGTTGGTAGAAGAAAAAGAAAAAAAAAGGTTGTGCTAAAAAAAGAGAAAATTTTGGTAAAAATAAAAAAAGAAAGGTTTGTTAAGAAAAAAAAATCCTCTCATCTTGATTTTTGGTACCATTAACACTGTGGCCACCCGTAACCCCTCGAGAATAGCAAACCCTCAACAATGCTATGGCCACCTACGGTCCCCCCTTGAAGATAGTGAATCCCCGTCACTCCAAGCTAACCATCGAGCTCACGTTCAGCTAGCCTTAAGGCTTGTACTTAATCAGCCCTTAGGCTCACACCTCAACTAGTCTTCGAGCTCGCACTTAGCTAGCATTCGGGCTCATACTTAGATAGCCATCGGGCTCGCACCTCAATAAACTTTCAGGCTCACAGTCAGTCAGCCTTCGGGCTTGTACCTCTAAGCCAGCTTTCAAGCTCACGAGCTAAGCCAGCCCTTGAGTTTGAACATTTAAGATTGAGCTATGGGTCCACCTAAAATTATCATAAACATCTAAGTACCCTCAAATCAAATTGCTTAATATAAAGTAATTCAATTACATTGAAATCGAACTCAACCAAAACAAATGGATAAAGGTCAAGTTGACTCAAATGGACTAAAACTCAAATCGAGCTAGACTCTAAAAAAATTCAAATTGAGTTAACTTAAACCAAATAAACTTAGACTTAACATTAATCAAACTCTAGATGGGTTAATTTAAAATCAAGTTGAGTTTAAATCAAATCTAATATAGATCGAATTAAGTTTAAATCAAACTCTAATTGGGTTAAATCAAGTCCAAACTAAAAGGACAAACTCAAAGTCAAACCAAAACTAAGCTAGGTTGAGCTTGAAGTAAAATTAAGTTACACTAAATTGACTTGAACTTGAACCGAAGTCCATCAAGATGCAAACACATCACTAAAATAGAAAGATTGGAACAAATCACTATCTTCTAAAATGGAGTAAGTGAATTACAATTCAGTCAAGTTTTAAATATCAAATTGAATCAATTTTAGACTCAAATCAAAATTGAGTGTTGAACTGATTCTGAACACAACTTGGACCCAAACTATATTAGTCCTGATGGAATTAAACAGGGTTAGACCAAGTCCTACTGGGTGTGCTAAGCCTTTGGCAATACTCCGAGGCTATGAACAAAAAGTGATGTTATTATCTTGACCTAAACCAAAATTGGTTTAGATAGAACTAAACAAGATTAAACTAAATCTCACTGAGTGTGCTATAAAAGCCTTTAGCAACAATTCAAAGCTATATCCAACTCCACAAGTCATTGGCAATACAATCAAACCAAAGAATTTAATCGCCAACATGCTCAAAGCTATCGACCACACTTCAAAGCTATACCCAACTTCATAAGTTGTTGGTGATGCTACCAAACCAAAGAAGTTAATCACCAATATGCTCAAAGATTTTGGCCACATTCAAAGTTATACCTAACCCCCTAAGACGTTGATGACACTACCAAATCAAAGAAATTAAATACCAATATGCTTAAAACCATTGACTTCAAGCTAGTCAATCCCAAAAGCTGTTGACGATGCACCCTTCAAATTAGTCAAACCTAGTAGTAGTTGATGACGTACCCCTAAAACTAGTCAACCCTAGAAGCGGTTGATGATGAATCTCTCAAGCTAGTCAACCTCATAAGCAGTTGATGACACACACTTCAAGCTAGTGAACCCCAAAAATATTTGATGATGTGCCCCTTGAGCTACTTAATCCCATAAGCCATTGGTGACACTACAAATCAAACATTCGTTCAAGTCAGACCTCACATAGTCTAGCATATAGGAGTGGGGCAACAACAAATATCAAGCTCTTCTTACTCTCTTTCTTATTTATATCATTTTAGTATTCAAATTTATTAAAATGTAAAGTGAGAGTACACTCTTATTTAAGCCACATATCCCTTTGTCAAAATTAATCAAATACTTTTTTCTTTCTTTTTTGTGTCTCTATTTTATTAGTTATGTTTCTTACTTTAGGAGGTTTTTAACAATTGTCTGGGTAATTAATAATAGAGGTTTGTGCTTGTTGAAAATCAATGTTCCCATAAAATCTGATAGCATATTTTAAATTAAAATAAATTTTGATTTTTGATTTTAGATTGCTCCTGGGGTCTCCTGATTGACCTAGGTTCCTCAGTCAATTTGGTGACTCTCTAAACTCTAAGAACTCTAACTTTGGATGTGTCACCCATCCTTTGAGATTATAACTATATAAAGATTTAATTAAAATAGCCAAAGAGCTCTGGAAGCTATAACTATCCCTTTGAAAGTAGGTGAGATGATCATAGACACCAAGTTTTGTGTGATTGATACTGATGCATCATACAAAGTACTATTAGGGAGGTTATAGCTTTACGAAAATAAAGTAGTGCTATAACCCTACATCAATGTCTCAAATACTTTAATGATGGTGAAAAATACTGAGTTGATAGAGATGTATTCCCTTTTAATGTTCATAAGGTATATTATGATGAGGCAAAATACTATTAGATATCCAATGTTAGTAGGGGGTCTGTCTCCATCAGTCAAATAAAGCAAAAGATTACTAACTTGATCTTTGCTCCTCCTCATATAGGAAATGATTTTGACTCAGCCTCTTTAGATAAAGAAGCCTCAAAAGTCTATTTAAGTGGTTATGCTTCTGATGAAGATGATAATAAAGGTCAAATGGAAAAAATACTCTTTTTGTTAGTAAAATTTTGAAAGACTTATTTAAGTCGTTAAATGAGCTAAGCATCAATATCATAAAAGAATTAATGACTTTTTACATTCCTCCATGATACAAATAAAAAAAATTATTTTATAAAGCAATCTCTTATTCCCCAAGCATGCATGAAATCCTGGGGTCTGAAGATCTAGAGGATGATGGTGATCATTGACCAGTAGTCATGCCTAAATATTTCTCAAGTCAATTTCATTAGATAATCAACAAATCTAGCTATGGACATCCATAAACAAAGAGAGAGAGAGAGAGAGAGAGAGAGAGAGAGAGAGAGAGAGAGAGAGTCATTTCTTCAAGAATCCATGAGATCTACCCCAAGAACATGCTTACATTCTTGGAAGAGGAAACAAGAATACTAACAAACTAGGCTACATTACTCCAAACACCCATACGTGTCTTATGGTCATCATTGGACCTCTCTTCGATATTCAAGATGACTAAATAATATCAATACCCCCTAACACATGTGTCAAGTGATTTTGACTTTTCAGACATCACAAGAAGGTGAAATCCTCGGTGGAAATGCCAAAAGAAAGGGGACATGATGCAGTTGAAATGCCTTCAAATGAACCTTCACCAAACCTCACTTGACATCATGAATCGCTTGATGAAGAAATAATCCTTAAACCGAAAGAAACTCCACTAGAATTTGAAGATGGGGGGCAAGACATAGTCGATGAACTGATAGAGATCAACTTAGGCTTGGAGGAGGACCCTAAGCTGACCTTCATCAGCATTCAACTTTCAGAGGAAAGCCAAATCAACTCAAAGTAGTGGTCCAATAGTACATTGACTACTTCGCATGGAGCTATACGGATATGTTTGGATTGGATCCTAAAGTTGCAGTCCACAAATTGGCTATCAATCTTGAGCTTTCACTAGTCAAACAAGCAACTAGGAAGATGAAACTTGACCTAGAACAGAAGGTGATAGAAGAAATTAAAAAACTGATTGAAACTTCATTAGTGAGAAAAAAAATACCCAGGTTAAGTGGCAAGCATTGTGATAGTTGAGAAAAAGAATAGCCAAATCTGTATTTGTGTAGACTATAGGAACTTAAATAAAGCATATCTAAAAGATGATTCTTCACTATCAATAATGGAAATCATGATTGACAATACAACTGATTTTGAAATATTCTCTTTCATAGATAGTTTTTCAGGATATAATCAAATCAAGATTCATCTTGATGATGAGAAATATACAATCGTCGGGACACCAATTGACATTTACTGCTACAAGGTGATGTCCTTCAAGCTCAAGAATATAGGCACCACTTATCAAAGGGCCTGACTCAAATCTTTGATGACCTCATACACCAGTTAAAGAAATTCTATGTGGATGACTTGGTGGTTAAAACTAAGTCCAAAGATAGACATGTCCAAGGCTTGAGAGTGGCATTTAACCATCTTAGAAAATATTACTTAAAGATGAATTCTATGAAATGTGCTTTTCGGGTATCATCAGGAAAATTTTTCAGCTTTCTTGTCAGACATCAAGGGATTTTAATCGATCTATCTAATATCAAAGCTATCTTGAATATGCCACTATCCAATAATTTAATACAATTGAGATCATTCTAAGGCCAACTTACATATGTAAGGAGATTCATTTCAAACCTCTCTAAAAAATGCAAGCCTTTTTCTAAGTTGATGAAGAAGGACTCTCCATTCATTTGGAATCAAGACTATCAATAGGCCTTTGAAGAGATCAAGTAGTATCTCCTAAGGTCACCAGTCCTGACATTACCTCTATCCAATAAACCCCTTATTCTTTACATGATAGCAATAAAAGAATCCTTGAGTGTACTTCTCACCCAAAATAATGAAGAAGATAAAGAAAATACACTTTACTATGTAAAATACTAATAGAGGTAGAAAGTAACTGCTCCTCTATTAAAAAGAATTGTTTAGTATTCATATTTGCAGTCAAGAAGCTGAAGCATTATTTACTTTCTCATCAAGTCATTTTAAAATCAAATATTGATCCTATAAAGTACCTGATGACTAAACCTATACTTACTAAGAGGTTAGCAAAATGGGCTTTAATTATCATGAAATACGATATCAAATCTACTCCCTATAAGGTAGTTAAAGGGTAAGCCCTTGCCAATTTTCTCATATCTCATTCAATACTGAATGATTCTCCTCTAAGTTACGAGTCCAGTGATGAACAAATACTTTTGGTCGAAAAAGGAGAACCTTACTGGAAGCTATACTTTGATGGAGCATTATCCATCAAACCAAGGATTAGACCAAAGCTTTCACAAATCAAAGCAAGCATTGGACACATTTATGTCACTTTGAATAGGGACATTTTACGATACTCCTACTTTCTTAGTTAGCAAAGTGGGCTTTAATTCTCATGAAATACGACATCAAATTTACTCCCTAAAAGATAGTTAAAGGACAAATTCTTGCCAATTTTCTCATAGCTCATTCAATACTGAATGATTCTCCTCTAAGTTATGAGTCCTGTGATGAACAAATACTTTTGGTCGAAAAAGGAGAACCTTATTGGAAGCTATAATTTGATGGAGCATTATCCATCAAACCAAGGATTAGGCCAAAGCTTCCACAAATCAAAACAAGCATTGGACACATTTATGTCACTTTGAATAGAGACATTTTACGATACTCCTATTTTCTTTTAAAATCATATACAAATAATAAAGCTGAATATGAGCCCCTAATTGTAGGGTTGAAAATGGCCCTCAATATGAAAATATTACACTTACACATTTTCAGTGATTCATAACTGGTTATCAATCAAGTCTAAGGCAAATATAAAGTCAACAAATCTAAGCTCCTGGGATACCATGAAAAGGCTCAAGACCTCATAAAGCAAATTCCATATGTTCAAATAACTAAGGTTCCTTGGTCTACCAATGCAAAAGCTAACTCCTTAGCCAAACTAGTCAAGACACTGGCTGACCTTGATGAAGGAGAAATTCTAATTGTAGTCCATAATAGAACAATGATGAGCTCAGTCTTCGGCATCAATTATGAGAGGACTGAATCTAAATTAGTGGAAGAGGCCAAGGATTGGAGAACACCATTCACCAACTACCTCAAAAGTAGAGAACTCCTAGAAGATAAATCCATAGAGACACAACTTAAAAAAAATGATCGCACATTTCCTACTTATTAATGACACTTTTTATGGAAAGCCCTTCGATCAATTACTTCTACACTATCTCTCAGACAAAAGGCCAAAAAAGTTATACATGAAGTGCATTTTGGTGTATGTGGGGCTCATCAATTAGGCTCACAAATGATGATGAAGATTAAGCATATGGGCTACTATTGGCCTAAAATGGTAGGAGATTATATCGAATATGTAAGAAGATGTCACCTATGTCAAATTGATGGTAACTTCATCCATCAACACCCAAATTCTTTACATCCAATAGTATTCTTATGGCTATTTGAGGTATGGGGTACATACATCATTGGCCCAATCTAATCATCTTCTTCTAGAGGCCACCACTGCATACTGGTAGTAACCAATTATTCTTTTCAGTGGGTTGAAGCAATCCTATTGAAAGAGGTAAAAACAAATACTATTATTTGATTCTTTCAAAAAATTATTTTATACCAATTCAGTGTCCCTCGAAAGATCATTTTTTGATAATAAACCATCCTTCAAAAGTTTCAAAGAAGGATAATTCATGCATCATCATAAGATAGATTATAGATATTCATCTATATATAATGCAAGAGTCAACAGGCTTACTGAGGCATTCAAAAAGACCCTTTCTAAGATCTTAAAAAAAGTTATTGTCAAAAATAAGAAAGATCGATATCAAAAGCTTACTGAGGCATTGTGGGCTTATCATACCACATATCCAACCCCTACCCAATCAACACTATATGCATTAGTGTTGGGATTGAGGTAGTCTTGCCACTGAAAATGCAAATCCCCTCTTAAGGATTACCTTGTAAGAAGAAATCACAAGAGAAAATAACGTTCATCGTTGCCTTAATGAGCTAGACTTCTTAGACAAGACAAGGCTCGCAGCCTAGCAAAATCTAAAAATATATTGAGCACAAATGTCCAGGGCCTATAATAAGATGACTTGACTTAAGTCCTTCCAGAATAGAGAAATGGTCTTAGTTTTAAAAAGACCCATAATCCCAAACTGAAATAAGAAAAGCAAGTTTGAGCCTAATTAGAGAAGCCCTTATATCATTGAAAGGATATTTGAAGGAGGATCCTACCAACTAATCGATAACAAGTGGGAAAGGCCTATGCCACCATTCAATAGTAAATTTCTCAAAAGGTACTACACCTAAGCCCTAGGGGTAATAACAATAACAACCAAAAGTGTATATGCTTTATCTATGACAGAATGTCTAACTTCCTCAAAAGGGAATGTCCGGTCAAAAATGCACTCCATATTTCTTAAGGTAAAACATAGATACAAAACCTCATCTATTTTAAGGTGGCAAACCAAGCCCATTTCATTTGATGATCAAAATCATATCTTCATGGCAATTAAGTCTACTTTTACGTGATAAATTAAGTCTACTTCCATGCGACAATCTAAGTTTACTTCTGTGCAGTAAATCAAGTCCACTTTCACATGATAACTTAAGTTTACTTCTATGTAGTAAACCAAGTCTATTTTCACATGCCAACTTAAGTTCACTTCTATGCGGTAAACCAAGTCCACTTCTATGTAGCAAATTAAGTTTACTTCCATATAGCAACCTAAGTCTATTTCTATACAGTAAATTAAGTCTACTTTTATGTGGCAAGCCAAACCCAATTTCACATAGTAAATTAAGTTCACTTCTGTATGGTGAATTAAGTCTATTTCCTATGACAAACTAAGTCTACTTCTACGTGGTAAAGTATATTCACTCATTGTGGTAATTCAAGTCCACTTTATGTGGCAAACCAAGTCCACTACTTGTGACAAATCAAGCTTACTCATTGTGGCAACTCAAGTCAGCTTAATATGACAAACAAAGTCCACTTTTACGTGGCAAGTCAGGTCTAATTTCGTGTGAAAATCCAAATCTACTTTTATATAGAAAAATCAAATCCACCTAACATGACACTTTAAATCTATTCCCTGTAGCGATTCAAGGCCACTTCGCATAGTGATTCAAGCTCACATGATAACTCCTAGGATATTGATGCAAAGGGCGAGTATATGAGAAATTTGTTCGCATCCACTCCCCTTGCTGAGAAAACCCACAAAGTGAATGTGAAGAGGGTATTTGTTAGAGTCAATTTTAACCAAAAATTAAATTTAATCAAAATACAGTCAAAATATAGAATTAAATGTCACTGCATTGTGATCCAAATATGGACCTTAATTGGATTGAAATCACGATCAAATTCGATCAAAAATCAGATTTGATTTGGATTAGAATTGTTGCAAAATTTGGGCTTAAATCAAAGCAAGTCAATTAGGCTAGATATTTAGACCAAAATTGGGCCCAAAATCTATCAAATATCTAGGTCAGAATGAAAATTATAAAACCTTATGAATAGATCTCTAAATCAAATACATTTTTTTACAAATGGGTTCTTGACCAGACTTTTTTTTATAAATAAGTCTCTAAGATGAAAAATTTTGTGAACAAGTCCTTAAAAATTTTAAAATTTAGGGTATAAATAAATCCCTTAAACTTTTATATTCGTAAATAAATACCTGAAATTTCTAACTTTCACAAATAAATCATTTAAATTTTTTATTTTTACAAATAAACCTCTCAAAAATTTTTATTTATAAATAAGTCCAAATTTTATTTAAAAAAGGGCCCTGAAAGTTTAACAAAATTATAAATATGTCCTTTTTTGCAAAAAAATCACTTGAATTTACAAAATTACATTTTGGTTCAGAATTTTTGAAAAAATTGTGAATTCTCCCTGAAAATTTAACATCCAGAAATTGTACAAAATTGAAAATTTTTTCATCAGAAACAAATTTCAATCACCAGGATTACATGCCAATGAAAATATTCGGGAATCCAATCCAATTACAATTATAATCCAATACATCCCAAAATCAATCCAATCAAATATTTATTTTTAAATTTTTCTGAACCGATAAAACTTATGAGAATCTATAAAAATGAATAGAGAGATAGAGAGAGGGAGAATGACATAAGATTTAGAAACCATCAAAGGAAGACAATCAGAGTGGTGGCTAGCACCGCCTAAGGAAATCAAGACTAAGGAAAGCTCGAACAGAGAGAAAAATTAGAGAGAAGGTGAATTCTTATCTTTTTATTTGTTCTTCTCTTCTCCTCTATGCTCTGTTGTTCTTCCTTCCTTGCAAGGTCCTTGTCCTTCTATTATCGTTGCTGCCTTAGTCCTCGCGGGCCAAAGTTGCTCACCAACTTTGCTTGTGCCTACTCACCCATGCATTATCCAACCCCACCTATCACCTCGCTCGTGCCACCATCTAAGGGCTGGCCTCCATTGCCACCTTTGGCCATGTCATAGCGGCACCTCATCCTCGTGCCTTGGGCCTAGCCCAAGCTGCCTTTGGCCTTCTCCACCCTTGCTTTGCCCTACAGCCTTTTTTGGTCATCCTACCTTGCCTGCTGGCCTCCTCCTCGAGCTCCCCATAGCTTGCACATGCTCAGCTGCTATCACTCTAATCTACTCCTCACTAGCTTGTCTGAGATCCTCTGCCTCTACCATGCAGGCTTGAGTCACTGCACCCCTGACACCTCCACATTGGAACCCTAGCTCTGTCGGCCAAGCTCCATCTCCCCTAAATGCCATGCTGCCTATGCTTCATCCCTATTGCCTCCTCCCTTGAGCTTCAGCTTGGCTCCAGCTTAATGCTCCAACCAGCTTGCCCGATTGTGCCTCGTCATAGCCTAGAGATGCTATCCCACACTGTCGATTGCTTGCCTTCCTCCTCTTCAAGCTTTGGCCATGTTGGTGGACTGCCTAGCCCTCCTTCACCGCTATTTGTGGTTGGATCTGGCCAAGCTCTGGCTGTATCTAGCTTGAATTCTAGTAGCCCCAACTAAGGAAGAAAAGGGGCTGGTTTGAGTCAATTTTGACCAAAAAATAAATTTAATTAAAATTTAGTCAAAATAAAGAATTAAATGTCATTGAATTGTGATCAAAATGTGAGTCTCAATTGATCAAAATTACAATCAAATTCAACCAAAAATTGGGTTTAATTTGGATATGAATGGTTGAAAATTTTGGATAAATAATTAGACCAAAATTGGGACTGAAATTCATCAAATATATAGGCCAAACTGAAAATTATAGAATCTTTTCAAATGGGTCCTTAATTGAGCTTTTCTTACAAATAAGTCCTTAAAAAAATTTTGTGAAAAAACCTTGAAAGTTTTAAAATTTCAAATTGATCCCTGCATAATCCAGAGTTTACTAATAAATCCTTCAAAATTTTATATTCTCAAATAAATTCCTGAAATTTCTAACTTTTGCAAATAAACTCTCAAAATATTTGAAATTTATAAATTTCTTTCAAATTTTTCTTTACAAATAATTTTGAGTTTTATTCAAAAAGAGCCTTGAAAATTTTAGAGTTCTTACAAATATGTCATTTTTATGAAAAAAACTCTAGAATTTATAACATTACACTTTGGTCCAATTTGTCAAAAAATTTTATAAATAATACCCTAAAAATATATCATAAAAAATGAAACAAAATTTGAATTCTCTTATTAGGAAAACAAATCTCAACCAATTATATGCTAACACAAGATTTTGATATATAATTTCATCTACAATCAAATCTTATTTATTTTGAAAATGAAACCAATCAAGAGATGAAGATCCAATCATTCTCATCAAATCTCTTCAATTTAGTTTCCAAATATTCTTCAAAGTCTATAAAAAGAATTGAAAACTTGCACAAACAATAATAGCAAAGGGAGATTAACATGACAATGATAAGGATTAGAATGACAAAGAGGAGAAGCAAACGGGAGCTAAAAGAAAAAGGTAATTTCTTTCCTCCGTCTTGTTCTTCCACTTCTTAACTTGTTCTGCTTTACTTCCTTGCTCCCAAGCCAAGTTGCTAACCTTTTTCCAGGCTTCGACCAACACCCATCTGGTCTCCATCCTCATCCTTTACTTTGTCTCCATCCATGGTGAGGAAGAAGCAAAGTTGCCTTGTCCCTAAAGCCCAACCGCAGGAACCCAAAACTCTCAACCTTGAGCCCTCCTCCAATGATGACCTCAACAAAGACAACGAGGTCAAAAATGGAGAAGAAGAATCCGAAGAGGAAGGAGAAGAAGATAGAGAAGAAGAATCCAAAGAAGAAGAAGAGGAAGAGATCAAGTCCTCATACAAGGACACTTTGTAGGAAGGACTAGCTCATCGAGATCCTCAAGGATGCCACCCTCAAGAACCCCACCGTGACCACCCGAACTCCTCCATCATGTCCCATCTCCACCACCATCCAACGAGGAGAAGAGGGGCTAGATCCAGCCATGGCTGGCCGAATCTAGCTGGGGAAAGGAGGAGGCGGAGGGTCCTGCCCTCCACCATCGCTATGTGTTATTTGGTTGAGGCTAGATCTAGCCAAAACTAGGTGAATCCCGTTGGGAGAGCCACCAAGCCATTAAGGGCCAATTTGGTTCGATTTCAATTTTAGAAATCGTGGAATCGTGGGAATTGAAGGAATTAGATAATTTGAGTGTTTGGATGAGTATTTACTATAGGGAATTGGGAATTAGCCAATTCCTAAATTCTAAATTCCGTTATTTGGTTGACAAATGGAATTGATCAATTCCATAAGTTGTTAAATTCTTGTGTTTGGTTGACGTGAGAATTGAGAATTAGCATATTACAAAAAATATTAATTTATATATAAATTAATATATAAATATAATAAACTTAATTTAAAAGTTTGTAATTATAGAAATATATGTTAACTAATTATTATTATTTAATATAATATTATTATTTTCATGTAAAATAATTTTTTAAAAAATAGTTTCTTTTTTATCATATTTTATTTGTAAATAATTAGAAAAGTATAATAATGTTATTATTAAATAGATAAAAATAATAAAAAATAATAAATATTTTAAAAAGGTCAAAAAAAGGCAGACTATGTAAGTAACTTATTATAATCAATTATAGATTTATTTAATATAATTTTATTATTATCTTCTAAAATAATTTTTAATAAACATAGAAAATATATACTTATTTTTTGAAATAATTTATTTGTAAGTAATTTGAGAAATAAAATAATTTTAATTTTAAAATTATTGAAATAATTTTAAAAATTAATAAGATTTTACAAAAAGGCCCAAAAATGAAGGGATTTCAGTTTCACTATATGTACAAATATCATAATAAATATTACGATGATTTATATCTACTATAAAGACAACTTAATATATTAGAAAAAACAACCTAGTAGGTTAATATAAAAGTCTGCTCAAAAGACGGTTTAATACATAGTTTAACTTAACAGGTTATTACAAAATATATAACTACATACTTATATCATCCATAAACTCCTGAAGCCACTCAATTCTATCCTCATCATCCATACCATCGACAAATGCCATGCCATCAACCTCGTCCTCATGTAAATGTCTACATGCAAGTTTTAGAAAGGGCTTACTAAATCGTTCCCCCTTGAACTTCATCAAAGTTGGATACACGATTTTCTTCCAAGAATCCTTTCCAGCTGTTTGAAGGGCGGATGCAATTTCACGCATGCCGATCATCAACTCTTCCATCATCATCTGATCAACAGTTTTTCCCTTGCGCTTACGTGACCTTGATGTATCCTCTGAAGAAGAGGCTTGCTGCTTACCTTTCGACTGACTACCAGTAGCATAGTTGGTAGAAGGTCCCTCTCTATCAGCTGCATTCTGGGTATCCTGTCTATAGAATATTGTTGTTAAGTCTCCTCTCTATTAAAATCTTCTCCAAAATTGTCAAATGCAGATTTAGCCATACTGCCAGTAGCATAGTCTGATCCATAAATCAGGAGCAACTCCTCGTAAAGGGGTATATGTGTGTTCAAAATATGTTTAGCTTCTGGAATTTGCTGTAAGATTAAATTTAAAATATGTGAGATGTAACATAAACTGATAATATATTTAAAAAATAATAAAAAAAAGAAAAAATATACTTCTTTCTTACGGCTACGATATCAACATAGACTTATCCAGATGTTGTGATCATCTTCTCATCTTCAATCCACCCTACCCCACTGAAGTCTTGTACCTTTTTGATGACTGCAACCTGCTTCTTTAATGTCTTCTTATAATGGCTTTCAACATTATCAGTGTTGAACTCAGTATTGAACTGTGCATTCACAGCATTTGCAGCTGTGACAAATGCTTGCCTCTTGAAAGACTTGTCTTGCTTTAAACCTACATGCACTTGTCCAACTAAAAAATTAATAAGAAACTCATAGTTATTTTTGGACCACACTTTATGTGATCTATGATTCCTGGCCTTGGTTGTTCCTTGTTTGGCAACTGCTACTTCGAAGTTAGGACTCCAGTCAGCAAGTGAGTTGGAGTCCAGTCCTTCATATCCATCTGAGTCCATACTTTTTAAACAATAACATAGGCCTTAGTAAATAAGTATAGTAATACATATACATTTAATATAACGAACAAACATCATAACAAGCAAACCAATGTAATAATAACACATTCACAATACAATTCACATAAATATAGGCACAAGAGAAATAGTTTGATATAAGTAAAAAAGAATAAACAAAAAATTTGTTCACAAACACAACTAAATCCTAATGATGATTATAAGCCTCCCACATCTCTGCAGCTATGTTATCCCTCAAACAAATCCACTGGAGATTCTCCTCATGTTGCTCCCTTATTGTTTGACTAATGTAGAATGACTCATTCTCTACTTCAACCTCATTTTCATCATCCACATCCACATTCCTATTCAGTATTTCGTCATTTAGATCAGTAGTCATGACATAATTGTGGATGACGCAACAAGCAAAAACTATATCAACTTGGGTTTTGAATGGAAAGAAAGGAGTCACCTCCAATATATGAAAACGTTCCTTCAAAATCCCAAAAGCTCATTCTACTTTAGACCTTAGAGATGCATGCCTGTAATTGAATAACTCCTTTGCGTTTTGTGGTGGGTGACCCAGTTGTTCCTTCAGATTTAGACTCTGAGTCCAATTTATGATGAGTGAGGTCCAATTCAAAGTGAAAATAAACTAAAAAAATGGGGCTACGTCGACACACATTGGGCTATCGAACTCCAAAGGTTTGAATATTTGAACCACATAGACTAGAGGTAATCTACAAAAATAAAATAGAATTTCTCTAAATCCATTAAGGATTGACAAAATTTTCAAACAAAGAAGGTGTAATCTTGGAATCTATCAATTAGAAATTCAAATATGATGTTTATAGCAAGAAAATACTCATCAAATCTCCGAACCAAATTAATCTATAACCAAAATTGGAGATCCTCTCAACCCTATAAAAGAAGGGCTATAGCACATAAATTTAGAGAGGATTAGTGAGGGATTCTTGGGCATATTCTACACAAATTGAAGGAGAAATTCTAACGGAATCTCGTCTTCAAGGAGAAAAGAATGAAGACATCATCAAGGAATTGAAAAAATGTAAGACTCCAATCCTTTCATTGTCCTTCTTCTTTTGTTACTTTTTCTTTTCTTTGTCCCTTTCAAGGTCACCTTCTTCTCAAACCCTTGTTGCTACAATAAAAAGATGGGAGAAAGATAATCAAGTTGATGCTCAAGTGATTCTTCACTTCTTGGAAAATCCATGAGCAACACCTCCATCGAAACCTCAATAACTAGATTTTTAAATGAGAGAACTTTAAGGTTAAAGACACCAAGCTAATGGAACACATTCGGTGTGTATTTTGGATGAAAACTTAATGCTTTTATCAATCAAAAACGTGATGTGCCAAAATATAAAATTCGGTTGGTATTTATAGAGGATTCAGGGTTGAGCTGTAGGGGTAGTCTAAAGGGAGAAGAGTGTTAATGGCCTAGTGCCTGAGGCCTAGTGGGCGCCAACCCATGAAGCCTCGAAGCCCAATAGGGTAGGTTTCAACCCAAAATGGAAAAGATGGAATTTTTTATAGAAAAGTAAAAGATCTTTCAATATCCGTTAATTAGTGCAAAATAATTGATCGATCTTTTGGATCAATCCAATTTTTCAATCAAATATAATTAGATAAATTGTAAAATCAATCATCCCAATGTAGTTTTTTAAAATCAAGCTTGAATATGAATCAATTTGATGTAATTTTATAAATAAGTCTCTAAATTCAAATATTTGCAAATAAATCTATTTTGACATGATGTTGCAATGAACACCTTGAATTCATTTTGTAAATCAAATTCTAAATATTTAATAGTAGAAATTTTTGTTCTTTTGCAGATAAAACCTTGCAATACATGATTTTGCATATAATTCCATATCACAAATTAGGTTAATAGGGTTAATTCACAGTCACACAAAAAAATTTAAAGGCCACAAAAGACTGACATTTACAACTGCTCTGTGTTAAGGTGTTGAGTCAAGGGCAAAAAATAATAACTATATTTGAGGATAGACATGATCAACTTTTTTTGTTTGGCTTCTTGGCTTCAAACTAATTTAAGAAGTCAATTGATCGATCTAGTGGCTTATAAGCTTGCCCACGAAGTTCTAGGAGGTAAGGATTTATGTGAAGACATCAAAAATGTTTTGTCCTCTCATGGTTCAAAGATAGCTTTAAAGAATTTTGGTGGAGTCTTTTCACCACTATTCCTTTGAGAAAGTAGTGTAGATGAAAGAAGGTGGGCTAATAGGGACACACCTATTGAGTTTTAGGTGTCTCAAACTTGAATTAGAGTTTGAGTTAAAGTAGGAATCCAAAGTTGGATTTAGATTTTTGATTGATTTGTAATATTAAGAGTTGTAATTAGAGTAAAACTCAGACTCAATACGGGTCTATAAATATACTATAATACATAGGGCTTAGGTGTGGTGTAGTATTGAGGATGAACTAGAGAGAAATAGAGAGAGAGGAATAGGGAGAATAGAGAGAAGAGAAAGAGAGAGAGTGTCAGCTCTCGTGTGTGGGTCTTTCTAGTGCTTCTCAGTGGTCTCTCGTGGTGGTTCCTCGTGGTATTCTCTTGGAGAATCTCTTTGAAGGTGGAGGCGTTGCTAAGACTTGGTGAAAGAGTTTAGTTGAATAAGAAAGAGTGAAGTCTTTCTTATAGACTCTTGTAAAAGCCTTTTCTTTTGATAGTGGATCTTTCGCTACCTTATCTTGTTATTTTCTTTTATATTGTATTACTTCTCATTTCTTGTGTTGTTTAAGAATAAGGTGATTCGTGAACCTTCCGCTGTGAATCCCAACAATTGGTATCAGAGCTTAGGAGCAAACAACTAAGATGGCAAAGTCCTTACTCAAGGTGGAGAAGTTTGAGGGATAGATAAATTTTGCCTTATGGCAGAAGAAGATGAAAGTGGTTCTTACTTATCAAGGTCTGCAAAAGACGTTAGAGGGAAAAGAAAAGACACCAGCCAAGATAAGCGATGAAGACTGGGAGGAGATAAATCAAAAGGCATTGAATTTAATTATTCTAAGCCTGACTGATGAGGTTTTGTACAATGTCATTGACGAAGAGACGATGATGGACATTTGGACAAAACTTGAAAAGTTGTATATGGAAAAGAGCCTCACGAACAAGTTCTATCTGAAACAACAGTTCTCCTGGACTGCATATGAGCGAAGGTACAACTATATTACATCACTTGAATGCCTTCAATAAGATTATCAATGATTTGCTGAAAGTTGATGTGAAATTTGAAGAGGACGATAAGGCACTGATTCTCCTGATGTCTCTTTCTACTTCATATAATCATATTGTGACCATAATTTTTTATGATAAAGAAACTCTCAAGATGAAAGATATGATAACTAGTCTTCTTTCTAATGAGAAAAGGAGAAACTCCAACATTCATATGGAGTTTGGTGGAGGATTGGTGGCTCATGAAAGAGGAAGATGAAGAGAACGTGGAGAAGGCAAGCAACGGTTCAAATCAAAATTGAAGGCGAAAGTACAATGTTATTCATGTAAGAAGTATGGCCACATTAGATGGTATTACCCAGAACATGGGAAGATAGAGTCCTCTAATATGTCGACGACAATAGTGGATGATACTTTTGAGAATAGTGCGGATGGAGATGTTCTTGCAGTATCCATAGAAATTAACACTTCTGGTAAGTGGATTTCAGATTCTGGTAGTTCTTATCATATTTGCTCCAGAAAAGGATTAGTTTACTTCTTATGAGGATAATAAAAAGAAAGGTACTATTTGGTTGGGCTATAATTCAGCCTGTGAGATCGCCGGTGTGGGAACAGTCAAAATCCAGATGTTTGATGGAGCTATTCGTACTCTTACTGGAGTGAGGCATGTCTCCATGATGCGAAGGAATCTAATTTCACTTGGTGTACTGGAGTCGAAAGGCTGTAATTATTTAGCAAGAGATGGAGTCATGAAGGTGACATGCGGTATTAGAATCTTGATGAAAAGTGAGAAGTGCGGCAATGTTTATCGATTAATAGGGAACACCATTGCTAGTGGAGTTCTAATGGCTATAGTAGTGAAGAGGAAGCATGATACTTGGAGTAATTTGATGGGAGATAAACATTCTCCTCGAATTACTTTTACTACAATAGTAGACATAGGTCATCCAAAAAGCTTCCAAAAGTACAAGACTGTAGGTATGAAGAACGAATTTGAGGTTGGCTCGAGCTCACATCTTGCGATTAGCTGAATAAGCTAGTAGCCCAGGGGCATTGGCTGGATGAGAGATGATGGCTGAAGATTCGTGATGGTGGCACGCCCGAGTTCAAGCCAAGATGGAGATTGTTGAGTTTTAGGTGTCTCGAACTTGAATTAGAGTTTGAGTTAAAGTAGAAATCCAAAGTTGGATTTAGATTTATGATTGATTTGTAATGTTAGGAGTTGTAATTAGAGTAAAACTCAAACAATTAAGGGTCTATAAATATACTATAATACATAGGGCTTAGGTGTGGTGTAGTATTGAGGTTGAACTAGAGAGAAATGGAGAGAATAGAGAGAAGAGAAAGAGAGAGAGTGTCAGCTCTCGTGTGTGGGTCTTTCTAGTGCTTCTCGGTGGTCTCTTGTGGTGGTTCCTCATAGTGTTCTCTTGGAGATTTTCTCTGAAGGTGGAGGTGTTGCCGAGACTTTGTGAAAGAGTTTAGTTGAGTAAGAAAGAGTGAAGTCTTTCTTGTAGACTCTTGTAAAAGCTTTTCTTTTGATAGTGGATCTCTCACTGCCTTATCTTATTATTTTCTTTTATCTTGTATTATTTCTCATTTCTTGTGTTGTTTGAGAACAAGGTGATTCGTGAACCTTCCTCTGCGAATCCCAACACACACCAAGGAAATTGTGCTCTCTCATGGTCTATCGATAATTTTGAGGGCCTTTGGTGGGGGACTTTCTTGCCACTATTCCAACAAGGGGATAATTGGATTTGAAATTGCTAAGCCAATTAGGATCAAGAGATCAAGAGGTTGAGTCCTAGACATGTGTGAGATCTGAAGGGATTTATGGAAATCATTTGGGAGGACATATCCTCACCCACAAATTGTTAAAACAAGGCTATTATTGGCACAACATGACTAAGGAGGAATTGGAATTAACTTCTGTATTGACGGACCAAGGGACTTTAACTATTTGAACATATCGAATTTGCCCTATAAGTTCTCGAGGTTTTTTATAGTATTTAAGTAGCTCAAATATATGAATTTTAAATCTACCTTCCACTTGACTAATGACCTACTACGAATCACCAAAGATCTGCAACCATGAGATTCCCATATTAAAGGCTTTTTCTAGTCTTACAATTAAGGCTTCCTATTCTACCTTATTATTTACTCATGATTTTGAGAGGGAATAGGAGTGTCATAAAATATCCTCATTTGGGGTGACAAATACAAGTATAATATTTGCTTTAATTTGTGAAAGTTTCAGCCTAATTCTTGGTTGGATGGATGATGTTCTATCGAAGTATAGCTTGCAATAGGGTTCTCCTTCCTTGATAAAATGGATTTCTTCATCAAGGAGCTCATAACTCAGTGGAGAGTCATCTAGTACCTGGTGAGTTGTGAGAAAATCAACAAAGTTTTGTCCTTTAACTACCTTTTAAAGAGTAAACTTGATCTCATACTCCATAAGGATTAAGGCCTATTTTGTTAGCCTTTCACTAAGTATGTGTTTGATCATCAAGTTTTTTATATGATCAACCGTTGATATTAAAATAACTTGATGAGAAAACTAATAGTGTCTAAACTTCTCAACTATGAATATAAGCACCAGACAACAATTTTTGATGGGAGCAATTATTCTTTACCCCACTGGCATTCTACTCAAATAGTAGTGTATTTTTTTACTTTCTTTGTTGTTTTGCGTTTGGGTCGATTTTAGCTAAAATTAAGTCTAATCAAAATTTTGTTGAAAAAAAACTAAATAGCAAGCTGGCCTATGATCACGAGCTTGAAGGCTAGCCTATGGTTACAAGCTTGAAGATTGGCCTAATTTAGTGGGCCAGAAGACTGGCCTATCATCTAGTAAATCCAAAGGCTATTCTATGGTTGGGAGCCTAAAGGTTGGCTTAATTTGGCAGATCTAAAGATTGACCCATGATTCGATAGGCCTGAAGGCTGACCTATAACTACAAGTCCAAAGAAGGGTCAATGGTTATGAACCCGAAGGCTATCTTGATTTGGCAGGCTCAACGGTTGGCTTATGGTTGCAAACCAAATTTAGTCAACCGTCGGGCTTGCAACCATAGGCCAATCTTCAGACCCATCAAATAAAGCCAACCTCCATACTTGTGATCATAGGCCAACCTTCATGTCTGCCGATTCATATACTAGATACTAAATCAAGCTAGCTTTCAAGCTTGCAACCATATGCCAACCTTTAAGCCTATTGAATCATAGGTCAGCTTTAGACCTGTCAAATTAGGCCAGCCTTTGGGTTCACCAAATTATAGGCCATTCTTTGGAACTGTCAAATCATAGGCTAGCTTTCAGGCCTGTCAAATCAAGCCAACCTCTAAATAATCAACCATATGTTAGCCTTCGAGCCTGCCAAACCTAGCTAGCCTTTGGGCTTGTAACTATAGGCTAGCCTTTGAGTCCACCAAACCAAGCCAGTCTTCAGGCTCACAACCATAAGTCAACCTTTAGCCTTGCTGAATCATAGGCTAACCTTTGGGCCTACCAAATTAAGCCAGCCTTTAGGTTTGCAACAATTGAATCATAGGTTAGTCTTTAGGCCCATTGAACATCTTAAGCCAACCTTCGGGCTCCCAAATACATAGACCAAGGCTAGCCTTTGGTCCTATCATAATATCATCATGATAACCTAAGGACTTTCAAATCAAAATCAATAAGCATAGAAATAATTGTTGATGATGACTTGATTGCATGGTTCAAGATTATTTGGATAAGACAAAAGAACAAAAAAAAAGGATCCCAAATGGATGAAAGAAGGTAAACTAAAATCGGTCCAGATAGGTAGAAAAGCCCCTAGGTCAATGACTGGTAGCCCAACTGGTTGTCCATTTTAGTCAAAAAACTAACAAGTTGGGTTTGAAATTAGTCCAAATTGAACCAAGCCTCGACCAATCAAAATTTGGGTCAATTCAAACTCATCCAAGACAACTTGAGATTGAAACAATATTCAAATTGAATTCCAATTGAGTCAAATAACATTCAAACTAAATTAAAATAAATTTGAATCAAACTCTAATTGATTCAAAAAATGACAAGTTTGAACTAAAAGCTGGTTGACTTAAATTCATTCAAACTAAGCTATAACAAGTTTGAACTAAACCCAATTAGGTCAAGATGAGTTTAAACCAAACCTAACTAAATTAAGACAAGTCCAAGACAAACAAGTTGGAGCAAATTAATCCAAGTCATGTGGATCCGAACTCAGAACTACTACACGAAGTCAAGTTTAACCCGAACAAGTTCGAATAGAATTAAATAAAATCAAACTAATTCTCACTGGGCGCGCTAGGCTTTTGACAACACTTGAAGACTATAAATAATGAGTGATATTACCATCTCAGTCTAAAATAAAATTAGTTTAAATAAAACTAATCTGGGTGAAACTAAGTCCCACTAAGTGTACTACTGAAGTCTCTGATAGCACTCTAAGGCTATGCCCAATTATGTAAGCAGCAGGTAATGCCACCTTTCAAACTCATGGGGTTACCTCCAAATGACTTATTAGCTAACAAAAATACTCCAACCCCAAATGAAGTTATTTTCAATGCCATATTGCCTAACAAAAATGCCTAAAACTCATAGAGTTACCTTCAATATTTTATTGGCTAATGAAAATACTCTAACCCCCAAATAAAGTTATCTCTAGTCCTTTATTGGGTAATAAAAATACTTTAAACTCATAGAGTTACCACCAATGACTTATTAGCTAATAAAACTACTCTAACTCTAAATAAAGTTATCTCCAATACCTTATTGGCTAACAAAAATACTTCAAATTCATGGAGTTACCTCCAATATCTTATTGGCCAACGGAAGCACTTCAAACTTATGGAGTTACCTCCAATGCCTTATTGGCTAATAGAAACACTCCAACCCCAAATGAAGTTATCTCCAATGTCTTATTGACTAACGAAAATATTTTAAACTCATGGAGTTACATCCAACACCTTATTGGCTAAGAAAATACTCAAACCCCAAATGAAGTTATCTCCAATACTTTAATGACTAACGAAAATACTTCAAACTTATGGAGTTGCTTCTAATTCCTTATTGGGTAATGGAAATACTCTAACCCTAAATGAAATTCGCTCCAACACCTTATTGACTAGTTAAAACATTCCAAAAATAATAGAGTTATTGCCAAAATATTATTGGCTAGTGGAAATAGTCCAACTAAAATGAAGTTATCTCCAACAGTTTATTAGTTAATGAAAATACTTCAAAATCAATGGAGTTATTATCAACACCTTATTGGCTAACAAAAATACTCCAACTTAATGATGTTACCTCCAATGCCTTATAGGCTAACGAAAACACTTTAAACTCATGGTATTATCTCCAATGCCTTACTGACTAACAAAAATACTTTAAACTCATAGAGTTATCACAGATTCCTTATTGGCAAATAGAACCACTCCAATCCAAATGATGTTATCTCTAATACCTTATTGGCTAATGGAAATACTTTAAATTCATGGAATTATCACTAATGTCTCATTGGCTAAAAGAAATATTTCAACCCCAAATAAAGATTTCCCCATGCCTTATTGGCTAATGGAAATATTTCAGATCCAATATAGTTATCACCAATGCTCAAAGCTGTTGAAAATACTTCAAGCTTCTCTCATCTACTTCCATTTCCCACCGGGAGATACTATTAGTATCTACTGAGGATTAAGTCAAGACCCATCTGAGTCAGTGTTATACGGTCTAGCGTATGGAGTGAAGCAATAACACATATCAGAGCTTCTTTTTCACTATTTTCTTTCTTTTTATTGTTATATTTTCTATAATTTCATGCTGAAATTTATTGTAAAGTGAGGGTATACTTTTACTTAAATCATGTACCACTTCTCAAAATCAATCAAACGATTGTTTCTACTTTTCTTTTTATATTTCTATTTTATTATCTAGATTTTCTTCTCTAGGAGGTCTCTTACAATCATCAGGGTAAGTAATAATAGGAGGTTTGTGCTTATTAGAAGTCAATATTTCCAAAACACATGAAGCACACTTAAATTAAAATACTTTGATTTGTGCATCAAGATCACTCTCTAGGGTCTCTGTCATCCTAGACTACCAATTTTGATGCTATAAATTCTATCATTCCCAATGGTACTTGAGCTCTCCTCTAAGTAGAGAAACTTAGTTAATATGGGCACATATTAGAAGAAAAAAGATTAAAAGCTGATGATTAATTTTTCATTAAGAGAAAGGAAAATGACATCATCAAATGATCCTCCTACCCTAATCTACACCATCATCCTTAGTCAAAGATTTGCGGCACACTTCATCAAGCAACAATCATCGCAGGGCCAATTGAAGTCTGCATAAGCATGGAACAACTCCTCATCTCTCATTCAAGGGGCAAAGGTTGAGTCCTTCCAGAGGACAAAGACCAAATTTCACTTTGCTGAACTTCAACAATGAAATAGAGTCTTCATTAAGACTAACTAGGGTATCAGTCTTCCAGAGACTTGAAAAATAGGTAAAAAGTTAATTTTTGACCTCCTATAACCTACCCTACCATTAATCTAGTTACTGCCTCACCTGTCTAGTATGAATCAACTCCTCGTCTTCTCATCCAAGGAGGCAAAGACTAAGTCCACCAAGGGGGCAAGAGCCAAATCTATTCAAAGGGGCTAATGCCAAATCTCAATAACAAAACAAGTAACTAGAGTCTATATTAGTCATCAGGCTATATCCAACTCTAATCAATTCATCCATGGTGCTTCTACTCTCATCAATAGTGTCACTACTCCTAGCATTATTATTGTCTTTGTGACCACCATTGATCTAGTTAATGATCTACCTGTCAAGTACAGATCAATCTCTCACTTGCCGTCCAGTGGGTAAAGATTAAGTCCACCTGGGGGCAAAAGACCAAGTCTACGAAGGGGGAAAAGACTAAATCTACCTAGGAGGCAAAGGTCAAGTTCACCTAAGTGACAAATGACAAATTTTTTATGTCAAATCTCGATGATAAAATAGAGGGCCCATTGACTCAGACCAAGGTATCAGTCTTTGGAAGACTAAGCAATAGGCAAAAGTTAGTTTTTGACTGCCTACAACTTGCCAAATAAAGGATTAGTAGGATGTTTTACTAACTCTAGGATGTCAGATTAAACCTAAAGCTAGATTTGGTGAGCCTCACCTCCAACACTATAAGAGCTAAAGGAGAATAATGAAATAACTAGCACTCAACCTTCTTCAGTTGGGAAAGGAGCAACATCATCTTCTAATACCAGAGTAATTAATGGATAAGAAAAAGGTTACTAGTGCCAAATTTATAACATGGAAGAGTCAAATGGTTGCATGAGCTTCAAAATCACCAAAATTAACAAATATTTTACCTATGATAGAACATCTAGTCAAATCAAAACTAACCAATCAAATATGTATTTCATACTTCTCTAGGAAAAAACAAACTTTTTAAAGAAACATACAACAAAAAATTTTCTTAGTATTCAAGTGAATCACCTTTTGTCATAGAGATAATGTCTTTGAAAAATATAAAGGTAATGTTTAAAGGCAAGGATAGTCGATAATAAAATATGGTGGAGCTGCAATCTTCATACCTTCTCCTCCCACCAATGTCCTAAGTCAACTTTAGAAATGCAAGGTTGAAAATATGGCGACCAATCTCCAAATAGCTAGAATCCTATTAGGGAAGTTTCTTTAAAGATAAAATGTTAAGCTTGAAATAATCTCTTGGGAATCTCCTCCTAGAGGCAAAAGATCACCCTTTCCCTCCCAAATAAACAATGGAAAACAAAGTCCAAAAAGACAAATCTCATATAGAAAGCCAAACTAAGAGGGCAGACTCAAAGAATAAAAATTAGTTGGTATCTATGAGCCTGCAAACCTTGGATCCTCAAAGAGGAATGATATTGCTAAGTCAAAAAAATGAAAAAAATTTTAAAAAGTAAAGAAAGTTGGATCACATGCCAGAATTAGGAGGACTTACTTGCCTTATCTTGGTGTATTATTGGTCGAAAAAGACCATCCATAGAATATATACCATATGATATTTGCAAGTATATAGACCTTGAAAATTGAGCTTGGAAGGCATTCGAGATCAAAACCAAAGGTAAAGAAACAACTAACAAATAAGAACATGGTGAAAATAGTAAAATCACTAGAAAAATAGGTTTCTGAAGAAAATATTTCAATAGGAAAAAAGTGTAGGGGAAGGTCCATTAGTGAGTTACCATATCATGAGACAAAATCATCTTTAAACTTTAATAGATTGAATCAAGTAGGAGACCTTAATCAAGGATAAAAAGATATATCATCTGTCTACTGAAAGAAATATCAAAAAAAGAGAAAAAAAGGTATTTTCTTTCAAATAAGTACAAATACATATACTTTATATCATTTGCTTTTTTCAACCTCACAATAGAAAAGAAAAGAGAGAACATCACTCCATAAAATTACTTCTCTTGAGGCTTATGTGCAAGCATCACTCCATTAGATTATTTCTCTCAAAGCTTATATGCCAATTTGGCATTCTAGAAGATGAATTTTTAGCTTGAATTACTACAGTTCAACTAGTATCGACTTGAGCATCTACTTACTGTCAATTACTACAGAGTATCTATTCCAATGTGCGAATGAAAAATTCTAAAGGACTAGGCTACATCACTCCAAGTATCCATATGTGCCTCATGGGCAACATTTGACCTCTATTTGATAACGAGGATGATCAAACATCCTTGACGTCTCATGATAAACAAACTGTGTCTGTTAGTCTACCATGGTACTCTAGACATTGTAGGAGGGTAAAGTCCTTAGTGACCCTCTATCAAAGCTTGAAGAAAGGGAGGCATGATGCAATGGAGATGCCCTCAAAACCAAAAGAATAACTTTTTCCAAGTCCCATTCAATATGACCAACCACTTGATGAAGACATGATCCTCAAACCAAATGAAGCTCCACCAAAACTCAAAGATGGGGGGCAAGCCATAATTGATAAACTAATGGAAGGTAACCTCAGTTCTGGAGAAGGACCCATATCACTAATCAATGCCCAATCCTAAAGAGGTATTATGCTTAATCTTTTAGGATTGAGATGCAGGGAACACAAAATTACAAAAAAAATCTAATACAAAGAAATTCTATAAAGCAATAATGATATTCCTAAATAAGATAGATAAAACTAGATGAGAGCCCAAGATAAAGAGGATAATGATAATCCCAAGATACATAAAGCCTAGTGATGCTTCTCGATGACTGTGACAACCCAATAGTCACTCGCTCATGCTCCACTATCCTCTGCACAAAGCAAATATCATGTTAGCAAAAGGCCTCAAAGAAAGTGAAGGAGTTGGTGGACCATTATCTGACATTGGCAATAGTGGATGAATGCCCATGAGCACAAATATCCCTCAATTGAGAATGATATAGGAACTACATCTGGAGCAAAAACTTAAAGCAATATATAATACAAAACTTGACAAAATTCTGATATCCCTCACCATCTGAGTTTGAGATCATAGAGAAGGCCTCCAAAATCCTTACTCCTAGGACTTGAATGAAAATGACTACCAATGTTGGAAGGGGCAATGCCCTATTAATGATGTGCAAGCACCTAGTTGATTGTACCCCGATTGACCTTATACTAACCTATTTCTGGTAGTGGTGAGTGTAGCTTCCTTGCCGTAGTGAGCTATTGATCTATGGTCTCTAGGAAGCCTTAGGGATTTAGTTTATCTGAAAAAAAAATGATTTCAGATAGAAAAGAGGTGAAAAAAATATGGGATAATGGAAAGACCAATACTTGGAAACTCAATCCACCTTTGGGCTTCCACATCTGATGAAGAACTAGCTGATGGAGATCCCAGTCGAACCACTCTACTTAAATCCATATTAGGAGATTGGTGATCTAGTGTTAGTGAAAGAAGGGTCTCCCTTGGCCCTGCATTCATATCAATCATGAAAAATAAAGAAATTGGGGCTTGAGATGATGTATGCAATAATAACATTGATCCTGCCCCCACACTCCCACCTACAGACAGACTTCCATATGTTGCCAAACACCTTAGAGCCTTAGGAGTAACATGATGTATAGGTTGAGGTGCCTCTCCCCTCAAACTCAATTTTGGGCTTGCATTGTCTCGGAAATGGCCATCATTAATCCTAAAGGGGAAATGAACCTCTCTCTATTTGGTTTGGGATGAGCAAATTTATGAGTTGAAGTCTTCCACATCTCTTGAGTCCTCTACCACTTTGACCCTCTACTACTCACTGCTTGCTTTTCCTTACTACATGAACCAAGCTCACTTTTGAATAGAAATTCTTGATTAATATGAAAATATCCTCCCATACTATTGAACCATACTATGGTATATGAACGAAGAACCTTGGCTTCTTGCTTAATGTCAAGAATATAATATTCTAAATTATCTCAAATGTGAGTAAGGTGTAGCCAATAACTTGCTAATTAGCTGAGACATGATGGTGACAAATGAGTGGAAACATTCTTAGGAAAACCCTGATCATACCTGAACTACCAATAGAATTGATATAAATTGTAAGGCTCTATAGTTAAATACTCCCCTCAGTGAAGTGAAAGTACTCTGTGCCACAAAGAGATGATGCACTTATAAGTTTTTGAAAATAATAGAAGATGTGCCACATCTGCTAACATATTAGAATTTAAAAGAGTGTAAGAAAAAGATCGCCACTTGAAATTTCGTGGACTTTGTACATGCATTTTGGCTTCTCTAGGAGAGTAAGTAGAAGAAACTATATTCATGATCTAGACCATCTTTGGAACAGGAACTAATCATGAATGACATATCCTCTTCACTTCACCACTAGGCTCCAACTTAGTATATATCTCTAGACATGTGCATAAATCAAGGCATAAAAGAAAGGGAATGGGAAACCAAGTCGAAGAATTACCTGGTCCTATAGGGCTATCCATCATCGCTCTGAGGCCTGCATCCATCGAGCCTAGATTGTAGGAGTTAGAGCAACCTTTTGTCTATGCACCATTTTATAGGCCATCACGAACGTCTCTAGGTGAATGTAGTGTCCACCAAGTGGCATAATAAAACAGCAAAGTTATAGACTGATGAAGGTAGAAAAATAGATTTTAGGGTCAAACTCTAGAAGGATGTCTCCTATATCATGCATAATCTAATCAAATTTAATTGGCTTGCTCGTCAAACTTCTCTTATAGAAGGGTTCAACACAAAAGTTAATGTACTTTCACTTTTGATTATTCAGAAAGTATGCCACCATCCAATCATAAATCCTAAGGAGATCATGCAAAGTATAACTGAAATCTAGGCTCATGTGGTAGTCAGTAGGGATATATTTATCATAAAAACTCCCAAGGATTTGAATCTCAGCTATCTATCTTATGTCCCATAGAGAGATACCGACCTCATCGTACATAGTGTGAAAAGTGTTTGTAGCATGATTCTATATCTCAATCACACTGCGCAAAATTCCTGGGTCTCTTACATACTATTCCTTGGATGCTATGACTCATCCTAAGATGCCAAGGCCTATAAGTTGGGCCAGAATTTGAGATAACATGTCATCCAAAATTGAAATTGCTCCGGCAAGTAGAAAGGATCATCCCTAGGAAAGTGAATAGCCATTCAAGATGTAGAACCCTAGGGTTTCTAAAGACTCATTGCCTAAAGTGCTCGACAGGTTCCAACATAAATGACCCACCTGCTCCATCAGCACATGGTACCCTTCTTTAGAAAAGCAAGCAAAAAGATGGTGATGATCAAACCATACTCATTTTTTATGCTACCTGAGCTTGATATGTAATGACCACTTCAGTATCAGTCCCCAAGATGAAAAGAAAATGCCATAAAGCCAAATGATCTTCTTTCCCATTTTGAATTTTCTCAAACACAAAAGGTTCCATGATGACTTCAAAGGAAAAAAAAGAAAAACAAATGAAGAAAGATAAAAGAAACAATCCAAAGATGACAAAAATAAGGAACCTCACCCATTAGAGCAACAAAGAGAAATCAAATCTTCACTATTTTTTTGCATCCACTCCTCTCACCAAGAAAACTCATGAAGTGGATGCAAAGGGGGCACTTTGTTTAAGTTGTTTTTGTAACCCAAACCCCAACTTCAACTTTGACAAGAAATAGGATTAAACTTTGAGCCCAATTTGTAGTGAAAAAAAGCTGAAAAGATCAGTCCTAGTCCAGCAAGCATTCGAGGGACCAAACCCTAGAGATTCGGACACCCGAACCTCATAGACCAAGCACAATCTGCAAAAATGAAAAGAGAATTTTTCTGAATCCATCAAGAAAATTTTCAAATAATGTGTAATCTTGGAATCTATAAATTAGATATTCAAATATAAGGTTATAATAAGAAAATACCTATTAAATCTCCAAATCAAATCAATTAATAACCAAAATTGGAAACCCTCTGAATCCTATAAAAGAAGGGCTATAGCACATTAATTTAGAGAGGATTAGTGAGGGATTTTTGGACAAATTTTGCACGAATTGAAGGAGAAATTTTGAAGGGATCTTGTCTTCAAGGAGGAGAGCGTGAAGACATCATCAAGGAATCAAAAAAGATGTAAGACTCTGATACTTCCCTTGTCTTTCTTCTTTTGTTACTTTTTCTTCTCTTCGTCCTTTGTGAGGTCTCCTTCTTCTCACACACCTGCAGCTGCCCCTCCCTCCCTCTCCTCTTCTAGGCTTGCAGCCACTCACGTCCTTGCTCTCCTCTAGTCATTGTTCATTTTGAATGCAAATATTCAGCCACTCGAGTTTGGATGACTGAACAAAGGGGGATTGGATGCCCAAACCATACTATGAATGCTCCCTTCACCTATAACACTGCAATCACCTGCAACTTTGCTTATCTCCAAGTAAGAGTATATAGCTACCCGTGTTTGGATGACCAAACCTAGGTGGACCAGCCACCCATGCTGCACTACAGGAGCCTTCTTGTCTCCATCATAACCATGGCCACCCGTGGTCCTTTGTACATCGGCAAACTCGATAACCACCGTAGCCACCCATGATTTTGTGGACCTCAGTAGGCTTCATCGCCACCATGGTGACCCATGACCTCTTTTCATATCACAGCACCACTCCTTATGGAGAAATTCAGAATTTAAAGTTTCATGAAAATCTTTGAAGACAGAGGGAAGATGATGACTAGAACTTGCTTGAACTTGAGTAAGAATAAAAGATTTGAAACAACTAGAACTCATAAATTTGGATCATAGGCTAGCATTTGAGCTTGTAATCATAAGCTAGCCTTTAAACCCATCAAATCGAGTCAATCTTTAGGCTGACAATTATAGGTCGGCCTTCAGGCCCACTGAATCATAAGCTAGCCTTGGGACCTACCAAATCAAGCTAGCCTTCATACTTACAACCATAGGCCAACTTTCAGACTTGCTGAATCATAGTCTAGTCTTTAGGCCCACCAAATCAAGCCAACCTTCAAGCTTGCAAACATAGGCTAGCCTTTGGACTGGCTGGATCATAGACTGGCCTTTGGACCTGCCAAATCAAGCTAGCCTTCGAGTTTATAATCATAGGCTAGTCATTAGGCCTGCCAAACAAAGCTAGTCTTCATGCTCGCAACCATAGTCTAGTCTTTGGGCTGATCAAATCAAGCTACCCTTCAGACTCGCAATCATAAACTAACCTTTAGGCCTGTCAAATCGAGCCGGCCGTTGGACTTGTGATCATAGACCAAACTTTAAGCCTATTGAATCATGGGCCAACCTTGGGGCTCATAACCATAGACTAGCTTTCAGGCTTGTCAAATCATATGCCATCCTTTAAACCCACCAAATTAAGCCAACATTTGGGCTCAAAACCATAGGCCAACTTTCAAACCCACACAAACCAAGCCAGCCTATTAAATAAATAAATAAACTCTTGAACTGAGATCAAGCAAAATAGATCAAATTCAAGTTCAGTTCGTTACTACACGAGTTGAGTTTTTGAACTCCAATTTGACTCAAGTTCAAAACAAATCAAATCAAATTTAAATTAAGTTAAAGTGGAGCTTGAGCCAATCATAAGCTATAAATTAAATTGGCACCGCTGGGATCAACGGAGGGCTCTTAATAGTACTACAGCCCAAAAGGGGCTGTGATTTGGTATAGTGTGGGGGTAGTGTGGAGATGGCTAGGGCTGTGCATTCGGTCAAAACAGAACTGAATTGAACCGAATAAACCGAACCAAAATTTCCAAAATTTTAAAATCCAAAACCAAACCAAACCGAATAGTATAAAAACCGAATCCGAACCGAACTGAAATTTTGGTTCGGTTCAGTTGTAATCGAATTGCAACCAAATCTTTTGCAAGAGCCTGTCTGGATCTAGTCATTTGTATAAGGGGAAAAAAATTAGTATAGGATATTCAATAGATACATACCCTGAATCCCTGATACCCAGTCCAATTGCAAGTTTGCAACCCAATAAATAATCAGTTAATCTCAGTATCTCACATGCCACAATGGCACAACCGCACAAGCAAGAGCAAGACACTTCAAGACTTCAAGTGAATCAAGTCTTCAAGTTGCAGGAGCAATAGGAGCAGCAGGACAATGTATAGTAGTAGTCTAGCAGAAGTAGGCAAGCTACAAAACACTTCAAAAGTTCAACTTCATGTAGCAAGACACTTCAAGACTTCAAGTGAATCAAGTCTTCAAGTTGTAGGAGCAGCAGGAACAGCAGGAGCAGCAGGACAATATATAGTAGCAGTCTAGCAGAAGCGGGCAAGCTGCAAAACACTTTAATAGTTCAACTTCATGTAGTAAGATACTTCAAGACTTCAAGTGAATCAAGTATTCAAGTTGCAAGAGCAGCAGGAGCAGCAGGAGCAGCAGGACAATGTATAGTAGAAGACTAGCAATCTAGCAGAAGCGGGCAAGCTACAAAACACTTCAACAGTTCAACTTCATGTAGCAAGACACTTCAAGACTTCCAAGTTCCAAGTCTTCAACAGTTCAACACTTCAACTTCATACTTGCAGGAGCAGGTAAGCAACAGGACAATGTATATTGTATAGTAGCGGAAGCTGGCAAGCTGCACTGCTGCAGAACACTTCAACAGTTCAACTTCATGCTTGCAGAGTTGGAGGATAATGTACAGTAGCAGGACAATCCTATAAGGCTATAATATCATTCTTACAAGTCAAATAACTCAGCATCAGCAAGCTGCAAGACAACAACTATAATTATGTGGTTCAGAATAAATATGATCAATTCAGTAATCAGTTAGCATTTGAACTTTGAAGGATTATATTAGGTCCAATGGTCCATTAAGAAAAGCTTGAGAAATCTCTTGTAGTCATGTGTACAGAAGTAACAGAACAGAAGCCAGAAGTTCCAACTTCCAAGTAGCATAACATTACTAGGGTGAAGCCAAAGAAGGAGACAATCGTCCAATCAGTCACTTGCCCACATGTGAGCATAGCATATGGCAATGAGCCAATGATTCAACATCTTCATCACCTCGAACAGCTTATGAAAAATTCAACAAAAATCATTAAAAAAACCATAAAATAATTCCAAGAGGGTCATACTGTCATATTCGCCTTTGATCTATTGTCAAAACCCAATATCCCTCTTTGGCTCTCCCCATGTGCGAATGGTAGGTAGTGGTTGCCTTCACAGGCCATCCAAACAACCATGCCATTGCTACAAAGTGAAGAGAACGAAGCCAGAGTAGGGGACCATAGTCCAATCAGGAAGATTAACATGGAACAGCTCCACATCAAAACACCAAAGACAAAAAAAACCTCAAATAAAAGCAAAAATTCAAGAGGCTCAGATTTGGCTTTAATGCATCATCAAAAATGAAGATGCCTCCCCTCGGGCATCAACCTGCTCCTACAAAATAATAGTTGGATACATATTTGTTCCTGGATAGTTGGATGCATGCATGATGCATCTAAATAGACTAAATTCACTTTTTCTGTTGGATCATACTGTTGAACCTAGAAAACATAGTAAAATATCATCACAGTAAAAGAAATTAAGAAAATATCAGGTAAGTAGGTAACTGGGTAAGGAACTAAGGACTGTAAGATCATAACTTCACACATGCACTAATGCTATGATGCACATGAATGATAAGGAGCCACATTGAAAGGCTATGAGCCTATGAAGATACAAAGCAAGTATTCAAGTTAATATTCAATAAAAAGGATATATAAGAATGAATCTACAAGAGATGACCATAGAAAGTTAGAAACATGAAAAGAAATGCATAAAAAAATAAGTAAGCATAGTCAAACCTTAAGATGACTTCTCATAATTCAATGGTTGTGACATCCAATTTTATTTTTGTCAACTTTGAAATAAAAACACCATTCAATGATTATTTGATCATAATAAAGAAATATACAATGTAATAATAAAAATATTAGCAATGCAAATCTTACCCTTTTGAATCTTTTCAAGTTCTTCCAAACTTTTCTCAACATTAATTTCTGTTTTTGAATTTTTAATCCAATTTTGAGTGCAAACGAGAGCTTGTACTAGTGTAGGAGTCAAAGAGCTATGAAAACGATCAAGTATGCGCCCTCCTGTACTAAAAGCTGATTTAGAGGCCACTGTAGAGATAGGTATAGCTAATATATCACGAGCCATATTTGACAGAATAGGAAATCTGCAGCTATTCACTTTCCAGAAGCCCAAAACATCAAAGTTTGGCTCATTTTTTTCAAGATCCTCTGACAAATACTTGTCTAACTCAGATTTTATTTCATCACCCATGAAACTTTTTCTATGCTCAACGAATAGACTACTTAAGATGTACTTTTCTGATTGCATTGGCATACTTGATCCTTTACTAGATGGCATTTCTCCCGGATGTAGTCGCATCCTGTACTTTTTGAACAAATCATATACAACTTCATGCAACTTTCTCCTTATCATGACACCTCTTTCACCTTCATACATTTTTTCAACTCCAAACTCAACATATTCTAACTTGCGTCTTGGATCAAAGACGACAGGAACAAAAAGAAGCATATTAATCTTCTTTGCCTCACCCCAATATTTGTCATATTTGTCTTTCATCATAACAACCATATCTTGGACTTTTGTATCACTGCTGACTTTCCACAGATTCAAAAGAAGGTTAATTTGACAAATTTCATCAAAAAATAAATTACTTGTAACATACATAGAGCCAGAAACTCAAAGAGTCAACTGATAGAAATGCTCTAAGAATGTAATAAGTCGCCTAACATTTTGCCAGTCGAAAGACAAAGGAGTTCCATCTTCATTATTAAGCTCATTACAGAAATTGCTATCTTCCTCTTCAAATTTTTCAAAAGCCCTCTCAAAAGTTTGAGCTGCTTCAAACATCATATAGGTGAAATTCCACCTTGTGGATACATCCAAACAAAGACATTTTTTGCTTTCAATTTTTTCAATTTTCACACATTCTTTGAACCTCTACCATCTTGCTGGAGAATATCTCACATATTTAACTGCATATCTAACCTGAGCAATGGAATCTGCCATCTCTTTCAAACCATCTTTCACCACAAGATTAATGATATGTGCTATGCAACACATATGAATATATTTTCCTTGTGCCAAACAAGTGCCCCAATTCAAAAATTTTTTCTTCAAATAGGAAATAACAGTATCATTTGAAGAAGCATTATCAACAGTAATAGTCAAAACATTATCAATTCCCCATTCAGACAAATATTTTTCAATTGCTTTTCCTATAACTTCACCCTTATGACTTGTAATTTGGCAAAAACTCAAAAGTTTTTTCTTCAAGTTCCAATCAATATCAATATAATGTGTTGTGATACACATATAGTTTATGTTTTGAATTGAGGTCCAAGTATCAGTCGTTAAACAAACTCTTTGTTTGGACTCTCTGAAATATTGTTTCAACTTTATCTTTTCATCATGGTAGAGTTGAAAACAACCTCTAGTCATAGTCCAACGTGAAGGCATTCAAAATCTAGGACAAGCTTGAGACATATAGTATTGAAAACTTTCATGTTGCACAAAACTAAAAGACAGTTCATCTACAACAATCATGTATGCCAGTGCTTTTCTAATTTTTTCTTGATCAAGCTTCCAACTAGTTAGCACAGACTCATTTTCTACTTCTTTTTGAATAGGTTGCATAGCAAGTTGTGTTTGATGTGTATCGACATTATATGAATATTGCTTACATTGATTCATGTGATATCTAAGAGAAGAAGTACCATTTTTTTTTGAATCACAAAAGAATTCATTGGCACAATAGTTGCATCTGGCTTTGGTTGACTTGCCCGACTTTGTGAACTTTGTGTAATGCTCCCATACAACTGATCGTGCTGTCATTTTCTTTCTTGGCATTGGAGCTTTGTACACGTAGATGCATTGCCCTCATTTGAAACTTCGATAGCCATAGGCGTAGAACTTTCCTGAGAAGTAGAAATTGACATTAGACTTGGAATAACTAGATTTGTATTTGAAAGCTCATGACTGTCATCCTCGTTTCACATCTATCAATAGAAAATACAGAATTACATATTAAATCGTATGAAATCAAAAAACCCTAATTTAATTTTACAAAATTCAACCCTAAATTTCATAATTTCATAAATTCTCTTACCTTGCAACTTGATCCCGATGATGCCGTTATAGAAAAATGAGATATTGAAGCTCAGAGCGTCGAAGGCTGGTCATAGAGAGATATTAAGGCGTCGGGACTCGGAGCCTCAGATGAGGAGGGGGGGTCCGAGGGTGGACGAAATCGATGTCCCAGGGGATGAAGAAGAAGAAAAATCGGGAGTTCAGAATTGAGAATTTACTGATCTAATAATAAAATCGTATGAAATTAAAAAAATCCTAATTTAATTTTACAAAAAATCAATCCTAAATTTCATAATTTCCTAAATACTATCACCTTGCAACTTAATCCGTTGTAGAAAAATGAGATATTGAAGCTCAGAGCGTCGACGGCTGGTCACAAAGAGATATTGAGACGTCGGGACTCAGAGCCTCAGAGGAGGAGGGGGGGTCTGAGAGTGGACGAAAGCGATGTCACTGACACGATGCAGCACTGCAGCTGCAGGGATGAAGGAGAAGAAAAATCATCAATTCGGAACTGAGAATTTACTGATCTAACAATAAAATCGTATGAAATCAAAAAATCCTAATTTAATTTCACAAAAAATCAACCCTAAATTTCATAGTTTCTTAAATACTCTCACCTTGCAGCTTAATCCGTTGTAGAAAAATGAGAGATTGAAGCTCGGAGCGTCGACGGCTGGTCACAGAGAGATATTGAGGCATCGGGACTCAGAGCCTCAGAGGAGGAGGGGGGTCCGGGGGTGAACGAAAATGATGTTACCGACACGGCGCAACACCGCAGCTGTAGGGATGAAGGAGAAGAAAAATCGTCAATTCGGAACTGAGGATTTACTGATCTAACAATAAAATTATATGAAATCAAAAAATCCTAATTTAATTTCACAAAAAATCAACTTTAAATTTCATAATTTCCTAAATACTCTCACCTTACAGCTTAATCCGTTGTAGAAAAATGAGATATTGAAGCTCAGAGCGTTGACGGCTGGTCACAGAGAGATATTGAGGCGTCGGGACTCAGAGTCTCAGAGAAGGAGGGGGGTCCGGGGGTGGACGAAAGCGATGTCACCGATACGGCGCAACATCGCAGTTGCAGGGTTGAAGGCGCAGCATTGCAGCCGCGAGAGCGAGAGCGGCGAGAGCGAGAGGCGATCGGGATTTAGGGTTAGGGCTGAAATGAGAGGCGAGAGCGAGAGTGGCGAAAGCAGCGAACCGTCGCTGCTGATAGCGATAAATATATAGTTGTGTTCGAACCGATTATCCCAAAACCGAAACCAGCTATCCAATACACAGATATATATATAATTCGGTTCGGTTCGGTTTTTATGATTTTTCAAATTCAATAACCAAAACTGAAACCGAATTACAAAATTTCAATTTTCAAAATTGAATCGAACCAAAAACCGAATAACCCAAACCGAATCGATTACTCGGTTTTGGTTCAGTCAATTAATTCGATTTTAACCAAACAGTGCACACTCCTAGAGATGGCCGATGGTGCGATATGAGAGATGGCCGCGAGCTTCAAGAGGCGTCAATGACGGATGGGCGGGGACTGTGCAGCGCCTTTGGAGACCAGCTGCATAGTTGTGCAGTGCGATGGAAGTCGACAACGCGAAGCAAAAGATGCATCAATTGGCCTACATCTAGGGCATCTAACACGCGGAGGCCAATGTAGGAGGGCAGTGGAGCTACCCCATGTAGGCGGCTGGGGCTACAGTTTAGGCCAACGACGGGTAAATGGGCGAGTAGCACACAAAGAACTAGTTCGGTGAAGCAGCGAAAGCCGACACTTTTAGACAGCATGTGACTAGCAGTGGAGCACACGGATGACCAGAGATCTTGCAAAGACATAGCAGAGATACTATAATAATTTATATTTTTATAGATATTTTTAATACCGTGGTGAGAGAAATATCGAAAATTTTTAATATTTATCTTAAAAAATCAAAAAAATATATATATTTAATACAAAACGTCAGGAGTTTTTCAGTATTTTAAAAAAAACACCCGATAATTTTCAGCGTTCTTGATGTTTTAGCAATAACGCCGGGATTCTCTGGTGAAATCTGGCATTTTTTATTTAAAAAAGCTGGATTTTCTCCTTTAAAAGATTCGTGCTACTCTCTTCCAGATACTCGAGGTTGAAAAAGAAGTTATAATTAAACATGGGGCACAATCCAGAGAAAGTCGAAGGATGGCAACACAAGGCATGCATTCATCCAAGTTTTGCCTACATCCAGCAGGAGACACACCTGCTTGCCGGCTGTTTGATTCCATAGTTAGTTTGTGCATACCAGTAGTAGTCGGTGACTACATTGAGTTGCCCTTCGAAGACGTCATAGATTATAAAAAGATTGCAATTTTTGTTAACACGGAATCAGCTATAAAGCCAGGATACTTAAGTAAAATGCTCAGGAGAACGAGCACAGAAAATATACTGCAGTATCAGCAGGAGCTGAAAGTGGTATGCATAACTATTTGCATTGCTTGGCTTCTATTTTTCCCCTTATCTTTTTCTTATGTGTTTCCTTTGTTTTTTTTTTTATAAAATTCAAGCCTGGGCATGATACTATCCAGAAACAAAATGCTGTGAAATATCTATCATTTGATCAGCCATCGGAATAAAACTTATTCATTCGATATTGACATAAATCTGTGCAAAGACCAAATTCTTCTTGGTGGCTTTATCAGCTTGGTTGACGCATTATTTGGTTTGATAGAGTATGACTCACAGACAATGAGGAAGCGTGCATACTTTTTCAAGCAAACTCTAGTATCATGAAAAGGAAGTAAAAGATTGTCTCAATGCATGCGTCACAATTGTAAAAACAATCAAAATTTAAGAATTCTTTTAAGTCAGAACCATTAAAACAGAATCCTTTCACCTCATGCAAATGTCATCACTACTTAAAATCGTTGCTTTAAAATCTAGTATCATGAAAAGGAAGTAAAACATTGTCTCAATGCATGCGTCACAATTGTAAAAAACATCAAAATTTAGGAATTCTTTTAAGTCAGAACCATTAAAACAGAATCCTTTCACCTCAGGCAAATGCCATCACTACTTAAAATCATTGCTATCCCTATTTAATTTGAGACTTTGGTTACCTATTTAATTCCTCATCTGTTTAATGGTTATCTGATTTTTCTTTAGGTTTGAACTCACATGCACTGAAAAAAAAGCCAAAGTTTTATCTCCATTTTTTGTAAATGTATCAACATGTTGATATTCACATTTGAAGGAATAGGATGTTCTTCTCATGAAACCTATAATTTGTGTTAAATTTGTCTTCATTTCCTATTATTATGCTTGCTATACTTGTCATAGTTTAATCTTTTGTCGATATCATTGCAAACTATATTTCAGAAATGCTGAGCTTGAAAAATGGTTGACCAGGATTTATCACGCTTGTATCCTGAACATAGCAGCTACTTCCAGAAAGCTAGTCCTTGCTCCCTGGATGAACTTAATCTTGAGATCGGAGACATTCTTATGTTGACTGATCTGTATGGGGCAGAAGGCGAGTTGGGTATCATATTATCTGAAAGGTTCATGGAACATGATGCTTGCTGCATGTTTGATGCATTAATGAGTGGAGGTCATGGGGTTGTAATGGTAGAATTTTTCTCTCCGTCTCCAACCACTGGATCTAGTAATAGCTCAATGCCTGTGACTGAGGCCTCCCCTACATTGTTTGTATGAACATATTAAACGCGTAGTACATGTATCGATGGGCAAATGTTGAAAGCAATATTTTTATAGCCAAAGCAATTTTTTTGATCTATATTTCACATTACTGTAGCAGATTACTGGCACAAGTACCACGTACTGGCATATTTCTGGCGTTATTTCTGGCGTTTTTGCAACAAAATGTCAGAAATTTCCCAGTGTTTACAATGCAAACCCGATATACTGTAGCGTGGTTACTGTAGCAGCAGGACATATTCGGTGGTTTTCTAAAAAATAGACCGGTGTATTATTCGACTTAAACCGAATAAACCGACCAAATTGAAACCGAATAATAGATTTGGTTCGATTTTTTCGATTTTCAATTCGGTTCAGTTTTGAAAAATAGAAAATTTAAAATTCGGTTTCCGTTTTAGTTTTTGATTTTGAAAAACCATAAAAATCGAACCGAACTGAATTACATATTATATATAAATATATAATATTAGTTTTGGTTTTGGTTTTTTATTTTAATTCAAATATATTTAAATTTAAACTGAAAAAATAAAATGGGTTTAAATTTTAGGTTTTCGGTTTAAACCGAACCAAACCGAATATTTTGGTTCGGTTTTAGTTTGGTTTTTATCGTATTCGGTTCGATTCGATTTTTGAATTTTTAAAATCGAAAATTTCGGTTTGGTTTATTCGGTTCGATTCGGTTCAATTTTGACCCAAATTTACAGCCCTTGTAAAAAATGCCAAAAATATTTTTGGTGTTTTAAAAAAAATTTCACTAATTTTTTTCACCGACATTTATTAACCAATATAAAAAATATTGAGAATTTTCTTGATGTTTTTCCAGATATTTATTAAGTGTTAAGAAAAAAGTAAGGGAAAATTTTTTTTAACATTTTTGACACTATTATGGACATTTTTGAAACATTGAAAATATCTTGAAATGTTGTAATGAGAGAAACACACTCAAGAAGACAGGATGAAGCACAAAGAAATGTTTTGAAACTCTTACCTATTCTTTACCTAAGCTTCATGTTCTTCTCTAATTGGTAAATTTCAATCTCTGCCTTTGATCACTAACTTCTCTCTTCCTCCCATCTTTGCAAATTTTTATACAATTCTCAAAAAGATTATATCACACTAATATTTATTTAAATTTTAAATTGATGATTTCATCTTTAAAATTATGTTTTATTGTATGAATTTTTTGTTTTATTTGATATGGATAAAAGATAAGATGGAGTTTGTTGGATTTGGGAGAAGTGGTTGAGATTTTGTTTGGATGTTTAGATAAGATTGTAGTACCTGCCTAAATCACGGAATATAAGGGGGTTATTTATTATTATTTTTATCTTCCAAGGGCTTATGTGTAATTTCAAAAAATTTAAATGCCTATTTGTAAGGATGACTTTAAGGATTTATTTGTAAAATTCTAAGGCTTTCAAGGTCCCTTTTGTAAAGTTTCATTTGCAAACTTAATGAAATTTAGATTATTTTAAAAATTAAAATCTTTAAGGAGTTTATTTATAAAAAGAAAAAAAGATCTTGCAACAACCAATGTATAATTTAAAAAGTTTCAAGAATTTTCTCACATAGGTTTTCATTCCAATGACTCATTTGTAAGAAAAATTTGGCCTGAATTTATTTTGGTACAGGACCTATTTATAAAAAAATTTATTACTTTCCATTTTGGCTTAGATTTTGACGAATTTTAAGTCCAAGTTTGATCCAATTATCTGGCTCACTCAACTCATTTGAGTTGAATTTAGTTTGAGCACAAATTTCTCAACAATTCAAATCCAAATCGAGTTCGACTTTCGACCAAATTTGACTATAATTTAGGTCCAACTAAAACCCATACTTGGGTTATAATCCAGTGGCATTCAAGCTTCTATTTTAATTAAATTTTGATTGAATTTAGTTTTATCCAAAATTGACCCAAACAATAGGTCTTGTAGTGGTGGCTCCAGCCAATCATGTTGTGGCTCTCATTGTCAGGCTACAAAGTGGTGGTTCTCCTTGTCTCATGCTGAGCATGGTAAGGTAAGCTTCTTGTTTTTCTCTCTTTGTTCTTGCATTTCTTCTTCCTTCTGTTCTTCTTCATGAGTTTTTTTATCTTCTGCAAGAGGATTAGTCTAGCTTACACTCATTGTCGCATTCATCTCATTGTCAATCTTGTACTGATCCATGTATGAGTCTTCTTTCAGCTGTCATGATTGATGTTATTCTTGTTATCATCTTGCTTGCAGTTGTATCTTTGAAGATAAATTGCTAAGTAGCACTTTTCTTTACATAAAATATAGATGATTGGCTTGCTTGCCTCTTTCCTCTATTGTTGGTTGGCAGGACTGAGGGACATCAATATGAAAAGAGAATTTATGTATAAGTATTAAGGGTTTCAATGTTTTTATTGATTTCATGGGATTAGAACTATTATTGGTCATGCTCTCTTACTTGACCAGACCTGCTTGAGTTTTGGGGATATTTTGTCTCAAATTATGAGTGGTTGACTAACTAGATTTTTAGACTTTCACTATGATGTTTTATTCAGGAGCAAGTTTCAAGTTATTTCCCCTTTTTGTCATGCTCCTATAGTTGGTCAATCTCCTCTACTTGGGTGAGCATAATGTTGTGTGAATGTTGTAAAGATCACCTTGAGATATTATAGCTTTTCTTGGAGAAAGTTGGTGAACCAGCTAAGTGTGTTCGGGTTGAGTGGCTTTCAAATGAGATTGATCATCAAAGGTTTGCTACCCCTATAGGCTTGCACATTAAAGAAGAAACCTGCAATAAGATGGTTATTATCTCTGTAGAGACAAAATTTTAATGCCTTAAACCTAGTGGAAAAGTTGATAACAAGTATCATTTACTGTCAGGTAGTAATATGTGAGAACTTCTATGCAAGTAGCTTAGTGAGAATTTATGATATGTGATCCTTGATTACCTCTACTAGTGAAGGCTTATTACTGGATAAGGTTTCTATCTGTGTGAGATTCACAGGGCTACCATGAGGTGGGATTCTAGGAGACTCCCAATCAATGGTCAACTAGTTCATGACCACAAGTTAAGATAATTTATCAAAATTCTACTTGTGACTAATGAAGCTCACAAGTTTAGGGATACTAAGATTATGCATGTCAGAATTCTCATTAGCCATGGTTGTCAAATGAGCTTTGTCACTTTTAGGGTTTATGTTGGAAATATTAGTGTGTTTTAAAATGAGTGACACTCTACTATTTCTAAGATTGTATTATGGTAAATTGTCCCATGTACACTAGATTCATATGTTATCTACTTCAGAAAAGATGATACAACTAGTCTGATGGTTGCATTACTTGTGACCACCATAATCCCTAAATTGATATGAGGTTAAAGGAGATATTCTCAATAAATAGTAACCCATTAACTCTTTGATCAGATTCAGCAAGGTGTAGACCCTTAACCTATTTAAGGGGATTTGAGACAAAGCTCGCCCATTTTTGAGGTGAGAATTACGAAGGTCAAGCCAAATACCATAAAATCCAAGGTCACACTCTATATCCAAGATATCACTTTCTGACAATCTTGGTACTCAAAAATAGAGGATTATACAAAGCCTATACTTGACCAAAACTAGCTTGGATTCTAGTTTTCTCCCAATGGTTTTAAAAGCAAAAGAGAAAAAAAAATTAAATAACCACTGAGATCTTTACAAAATAACCAAAACACCAAAATGGAAACCTCCAAAAGAGAAAGTAAACACAAAAATTTACCTTGCACAAGTATAATCCCACTGTGGCCGCCATTTTGTAAGTCTTCTTATAATTTTTGTCAATTCTATTGAGAATTTGTCACATGAGATCTCTAGGAGTGCTTGTTCTAATCTTCTCACAAGGCATAGAATATTCATCCCTTAGTGGCTTATAGTTTACCTTCACATATACCTACGAGAGAAAAAGAGAAAGATTTCATGAGTTTTTGGAATGTAGAATCAAATAAATAGCTGAAAAATAAGTGAGCAAATTGGTGGAGGCTTACTTGCTATCGTAGTGAGGGAGAACCCAGAGATCTCTCCCTAACCCCCTTTATATTTTCTAAGAAATAAAGCTATATGCTAGTAATGATGATGATTTATAAGCTATAGATCTAACCTAGATGCAATAATAAAAAGAAAAACAAAAGGAGAAGAGAAGAGAAAGGAAAGGAAAGGAGAAAGAAGGAGCCTAGTAACTTTGTGCAACACCACTTTGCCTCCCAGATCATGAAATACTCCTCCCTGAAGATTGATCTCATGAAGACCCAAAGTCTCATGACTTGATGACTTATAGCTTAAGATATTGTATCCAATCACTTGACTAGAGAACTTGTTGATTGAGCTTGATGTCCCTTAGTGAAGACTTAATGATTTTTAAGGAAGGAAAAGGGCATTTTACATAGTATATTACAAGTCCTAGGCTATTTTCATAGGTGGTGTGGGGCTAATATTTGGGCTAATTTGATTTATTCTATACTGTAGATTTGCTGCAAATTTAGAGTTTTGGATTATCAAAATTGCCAATTGGAGTTTCATTTGGTTCTAAATTTTTGTGGGCTATTAAATGGGTATAGGTCGGTGGATATTAGTGGTTTAGATTGAATCATAGTAGGAGTTGGTGGAAGAGAGAATCATTATTGAAGATTTTGGATGGGGAAAAGGTGGGCCTCACTAATAAGGGGCACACTAGCCAGCTAGCATGTCTTTTGGGCTGCACACCAGCTAGTTGGTGTGCACTGTGGGACTATCCTACAGGCCAACTAGTTGGCCTGTGCACCAATCCACATGCCAAGTTATTGGTTTGTGGACCATTCCAGGCACCAGGTAGCTAGCATGTGGAAGTACCTTGTCTATTTTTTTGTATTTTCCTACATGGGGTCCAAACCTATTATATTTCTAGAAAAAATCTATGTCAAACAACCAGGTTCTTAATAAGCCCAAGCTTCAAGTTGTTCTACCTAAGTTACACTGATTTTTAGTCCAAAATAGCAAAAAATTTTGAGTGATCTTTTTCCAGCTCAACTGACAAAGAATTTTCAGCCAATGAACATTTTGTTAAATTCCAATGAATTGAGTCAACTCAGGGTTGCATGGTGAAGTTTAAGAGACTAAAAAAGTAAGTATCTATAAATTTGCCAACAATTTCCATTCCACTTGAATAACGCAACCTCCTATTCATCTTCATGATTATCATTGCTTTTCCACTATTCTTTTTTTATATGAACCTCAAACTTACCATGAGGTAAGCATTAATCCTTTATGGAAGCAAGTAATGCCTAAGAAATTGCAAGTTTTAGATAAGACTCATACTTGGGGATTTGGTTGATCTACCCAATAGGAAGACAACTATAGGTTGCAAGTTGGTATCAAATTAAAAAACACTTGTTGATGACTCAATTGAGCATTACAAGTCCCTTTTTGGTAGCAAAGTGTTTCTCTCAAGGATATGTAATTGAATATGAAGAGACCTTTGCTCTAGTTGCTTTATTCACTTCTGTTCATAGTTTACTTATTGCTGCTGCAAAATGTTGGAGTTGTTTCAAATTGATATGAAAAATACTTTTCTCAATGGCAATCTCCAAGAATAAGTCTATATGAAACCGTTACTTGGATATAATCATCCACCTCATAAAGTGTGCAAGCTTTGATGAGCCTTGTATGGTGTAAAACAAGCTCCATGAGCTTGCGTTGTCAAATTCAGTACTACAATCCATCATTTCACTTCTATTCCATATGACTCTGCTCTCTATATTCAAAAAACTAATCATGGTATTCTTCTACTATGTGGATGATGTGATAATTATAGTCAATAATATTAAAGAGATCTCTAAACTGAAAATATTTTTAAGTCAAATTTTTGAGATGAAGGACCTTAGGGCGTGTTTGGTTCAATTCCTCGAACCTGGAATTGAGAAAATGGAGCCAATTCCCTCCATTTCCGTGTTTGGTTCAGTTCCGGGAATCAGAATCGAGGGAATCAGCTGATTTCCAGCTGCTCCCAATTCCCTATTTTTTTCCCTGGCGAAAGGGTCAGAAAACAAGCTTTTTAGAGGGAATTCGCGTGGGTCCCATCATCAAATTCCCTCTGTTTCCCTATTTTTCCGTTGATTTCCAGATGCTTTTCCCTGTCAATTCCCACGATTCCAGCTCTAGCGCGTCCTCGTCGTTCTCGTCATCCTCCCCGGTGATTCCAGCTCCGGACCGAAGGCTGCCGTGCTCTAGCGCATCCTCGTCATCCTCGTCATCCTCCTTGACAATTCCAGCTCGAGCGAAGACCTTCGTGCTCCAGCGCAGACGTCGTCATCCTCGTCGTCCTCCGTGACGATTCCAGCTCCGGAGCGAAGGCCTCTGTGCTCCAACGCGTCCTTGTCATCCTTGTCGTCCTCCCCGACGATTCCAGCTCGAGCGAAGACCTCCGTGCTCCAGCACAAATGTCGTCGTCCTCGTCGTCCTTCCCGACGATTTTAGCTCCAGAGCGAAGGCCTCTGTCCTCCTTTGTGCTCCAGTGCGCCCATCGAAGACCGTGGCCCGACCGCACCCCGACTGCGCCCCGACCGCGCCCCGACCTGCGCCAGTCATCTGAAACTTTGGGGAAGAAGAGCGCCGAAGCAGCAGGACGATTGGTATGGGTTTTTGCGAAAAACCCCCCGAATTTTTCAAAATTTTTTTTGAACTTATCCCATTGTAAATATCCCATTGAAATTTTGCAGATGGAGTAGTTGATCCGAAAATCGCATCTGGTGAAGGGAAGGGCTGAAGAAACGTATTGGACCATAATAAATCAATTTATTGATTAGGTCAGATTTATAAAGCTAATTCGTTAATTTGTTTCACTCGTAGTGTTAAAAATATTAAAAAGTCAATTGAGAATACATGAATAAACTATTTTTTGACAAATGTTTGAATATTAGATGGATGAAGAGGAGTTAGATTTGTTGAGAATATGAGCTACTGGATATTGCTACTTGGTGGCTGTATGTTTGATAATGCTGATTATTAGAAGAAGAAGAACCCAATTGTACATTGAACCAATAACCAACAGAGAGTCTCTCAGGGGTGGCAATCTTCACAATATTTTATATGGTGGTAGAAGTAACTATTTTGACTATTTGAGAATGGATGTGCCTATATTCATGCCTATATTTATTAAGAATTATTTGAGAAGATAATAACAAAATTATATTAAATAAATCTGTAATTGATTATAATAAATTACTTACATAGTCTGTCTTTTTTTGACCTTTTTAAAATATTTATTATTTTTTATTATTTTTATGTATTTAATAATAACATTATTATACTTTTCTAATTATTTACAAATAAAATATGATAAAAAAAGAAACTATTTTTTAAAAAAATTATCTTACATGAAAATATAATAATTAGTTAACATATATTTCTATAATTACAAACTTTTAAATTAAGTTTATTATATTTCTGTATTAAGTTATATATAAATTAATATTTTGTATAATATGCTAATTCTCAATTCTCACGTCAACCAAACACAATAATTTAACAACTTATGGAATTGATCAATTCCATTTGTCAACCAAATAACGAAATTTAGAATTTAGAAAATGACTAATTCCCAATTCCTTACAGTAAATACTCATCAAAACACTGGAATTATCTAATTCCTTCAATTCCTTCAATTCCCCGGAATCACTCAATTCCCACGATTCCACAATTCCTAAAATCGGAATCGAACCAAACTGGCCCTTAGTTCCCTTAGTTATTTTCTTGGTCAAGTATTCTTTGATCATGGTGGTTATTATCTTTCATAAATAAAATATGCTTCAGATATATTGTCTAAGGTTGGTATTACTGACAACAAGACTACTCCAACTCCTCTTGAACCTAATGTCCCATTTGATATCATTCCACTTGATGATGCAACTCTTTATCATTTGTTTGTTCACTTGGTGAGCAAATTTCTCTCACTCTGCTCCTCAAACTACACATTAGTTAGTAGCACTTCGTCTGTTTTGATATATCAATGGCAACTTCTTTCATGATCTCCATTTTTTTTGCTAAATCACCTTTGAGTTATAAGTTTATATTATGCTAACCAAGTTGGTCATCCCCCTTATCAATGTTTTGTAGTTGGATTTTGTTTCTTATTGGGTGATTCACTTATTTCTTGGATAAGTAATAAGCATATTGTTATTGCTAGATCAAGCACTAAAACTAGATCAAGCACTAAAGCTAAATATCGTGTCGTTGCTAATATTGTTCAAAAACATATTTGAATTCATTGGCTTCTCCAAGATATGGGTGTTACTTGTTCATTGTGACAATAGAATTGCAATTCAAATTACGCATAATGATGTCGTTCATTAGCGCACCAAGCAAACTGAAAATGATTGTCAATTTGTGCATTAACACATCTTTTAGGGCATTGTTCAACATTTTTCATTGTCATTTATAAACTAAATTGTTGATATCTTTACTAAATTAAATCACATCCACTGGGGGCAATTTCAAGGCCTAAATTCCAAGCTCAAGTTGGTTACTTTAACACCATCTTGCATTTGAGAGGGGATGTTAGAATAAAATCTCAACAAATATAGCGTATAATACTTTACAGAATGTGATTGTCTCAAATGGAACAATATATCATATCCATACTATATGGCGTGACTGAATTTATTATTACTCATACCTTAGACTATATGGCAAGATCTTATTTATTTTATTACATGTCTAATTTTGTAATACTCATACCTATAAATTGAGTCTTCATTATGTAGTTTGTATGCTATATATAATATCATTCTCCACTATCTACTTCAACAAATTTAACCTTGGCTACTGACAACATGGGGATAAGACCCCTCTACCAAGTCTTGGTTTACATGTAGTTGAGACGTGAGAGGTTAGGCTACAACATTGAGGTTGTTCAATTTTTGAAAGTAGACAAAGCTGTGTAGAAGTCACTTTTTCAAACTTATGACCTACTTTTGGAAGTGATCGAAATGATCCATTTTCAATATTTAATTGGATGAAAGTGTAGCTTGAAAGTGTAATTATTAATATGTCAAATATGATTGTGTTGACAAAGCCCAATTTATCACCCATTCTAACATGGGAGGTTCTTTGAAATCAGATCTATAAGGCTGCCTTTCTACTAATTTACAAGAGGAAGAAAGAATCATGAAGAGGACTGCTAAAAGCTCTCCGGTGATGGCTAGTTCGATACTCAAGTCAAAAAGGTTCTTGTCAATTTTTATTATGAGAATCCCCCTTATCTTTGTGGGTAGTAGGTGATTTATAGGTTGAGAAAGTTCTTTTTTTTGGATCTGGGACTCAATGTTTTTTAGCCCTAATTATATTAAACTCTCCTTGTTTAGTTGCCATCATTCTCGAGTTTAGTGCTAATGATTTTCTCTCGAGATCCTTGTTCCCTGGTTTCCATAAATACCCAACCATATTCATATGTGGGCTGGCCTATCATACTTTCCTATAGGTCTTGAGATGAGTGTCTACCATATGAACTACAATAATATCGCCAAGTCAACTTGACCTTGGCAACACCACCTTAGATGATAGTCTCAAAGCAAACACCTTAGTTGCTTCGGTTAGTGATTTAGCCCATAGGTCACATCCCCATTTGCTTTTAGTTCGGTTATTTTTTAGCTCGGTATATCATCAGTACCTCCCAACTCCAAGATCGAGTTTAGGTGGCTCAATGAGTGGAGTTACTTTCTTTTACACTTACTTATCTATGTTGACTTGAAACAAACTTTTGGGCACACCATTTTAAATTTTTGAGGTGTTAGCCATCACAATTCATCCAATTTGAAGTTTTGTGTGGGGTGCAAGTTGCTAGTGGATATTACTCTTCGAGAGATGAGGCACTGCCTTGTTGAATCATATGAAATTGTTAGGATTCACCTTATTCCAAGGTGATGGTCCCAAGCGAACCCTTCAGATACTGGGATGGTCCCTGATATGAACACATGTTCCTTGTGATCAGTGAGGCGACCTCTAGTTCCCATGTTTTAGGCTTTTTCATTCCATGTGGCAATGATCCAATTGTTTGGGAAAGGCTATTTAAAGGACCTTTCATCCCTTTTCATCTATTTTTGGCAATCTTTGTGTCCTGTGTTTTTTCCCACTCCTGCTTCCTTTCCTTCTTCATTTATTAAATTTTTTTTTTGAAATGGTGTCCTCTTCTGCTCCTTCCTCCTCCAAAAAGGGGTCATTTTCTAGCAAGGGATCTGCCACTTTGTTAGTCCCCGTAGCCCAACTCCATTTGCCAAGGTGGCCATGACTTCAGTTGCTACCTCGAAGCTGGTGGTGACCTCCAACAAGGTTCATGATGTTGGTGGGTCATGCTCTGTGCCCTCAATCATTGCTATGATCTCCAAGGGAGTTGCTCCTCCTGCTATCCCATCCTCTTTAATGAGGGTGACCTCCAAGACACTCACTACTCTTGCACTAGTAGCTTCAAGTCTCTATGTAGACTTGCCCTAAAGTGAGTGATATTTTTTATCCTTTTTGGCCATTGTGGCTTTATATTTTGAATTGAAGTACCTTGTTATATGGACTTCAGGATAGGGTATTGGATCTTAGAATTGAACCTAATTTTGTACAGCCATTGGTGTTTTCAAAATAAGAGTTTAGGTTTGTAAGTCCAGTCTGGAGGAGAAAAACCTTGAGGACCTGGTTAGCGATTCAATTTTTCAGACAGGACCAAGTTAGACCTATAATGGTTTGATGAGTGGATCAAGAAATTCATAGAGGAGTTTGGGTTTGAGTTTAGTACCTTTTGGGAGATGTTTGAGAGTGACTTTAGGCACCATATAGATAACTTCACCCAAGATATTTTGGGAAACTAGGACCTTGCCCCTGATTAGAGAGTACCTAACACTATGAAATTTATCACCACCTTCCAAATCCTAATCTAATCCAAAGTTTTCTCCCAATTATAGAAATGTACAAAGATGCCTTCAAGGGTTGTTGAAGTTCGAACACTGGGGGTAGATGGTGGCACTTCCCTCCCAAGAAATGATGTAGGTTATTTGCCTCCAACCTTAGTCCCATCCACTCCTACAAAGACCATCCCCATAGAATTTTCACATGGATAGATAAAGGTCTTTTTTGTAGGTGGGGCAATCATTTTTGTCACTGAGCTGACCCAAAGATCTATCCCCAAGTTCACCAACTCCTAATCTCTTAGGTAGATGAGGTTGAGGATATTAGGTCCACTCTCATATGGTCCAACAAGGCTCATCTATTGGAGCATAGTTTATCTGTGGCTCAAAAAGCCAGTACATACTTTAGACTTATATTGTTAGTTCTTCCATTATTTTCTTTTAGTCTAACTGTGAGTTTGATTTTGTATAGGATTGACCTAGATATCGTTCATGAATAAGTATTTGAGGGAAGAAGCAAGTACTCTCTAGTTTCCCCTATCTCACCACCTTGGAAGAGGCCTTCTGAGGTTGAAATTAATGCTCCCCCTTAGGAGACCATCCAAGACCATGGGAAGAGGAAGTGAGAGAAGGGAGGAAGCCAATCCACAGGTGGAGGGGAGACAAGGAAGGGGTAGGTGATACCTCACGCTTCTGAATCCCTCTCTTTAATCAAATCCATAAGAGAGACTACCTAATCATTGAGCTCTTTTGTCATGAAGTTCGCCGACCATGGGAAGAAGGCAGTTGTGACTTCCACACCTTCACTTCCTCCTCCTCATATTGAAGTGAGGACGAAGTCTTCTTCTAGCCACCAAAGCTCCTTGAGTGAGGAGACCAATGTTGATGAGTACTTCTTTGGAGATTTTGGGGATAGTGGGGACACCCAACATCGAGCGGCTCCTTATTGATTGGGTCTTTATGAAGGGAGCCTAGATTTGTGTCAATGTAAGTCATCTGAACCTCCTCCATCAACACTTTTCCTTATTTTCCTTTTTTGCTAAATTTTTGGCTCAGTTGTAAGCACTATAAATTTTTATTATACAAGTCAATACTTTTATGAAGGTTAAAAGTATATGGCTACTGAGAAGAATAAGTCATTAAAGCCGAGGAGGATGTGAACCTCCTCCACTCTCAACTCGAGTCACTCCAACTCAAGGTTGAGAAGATGAAAAAGAAGATGGAGGAGGAGAGAAATATCCTTCAAGTGGAGTGGGATTCGACCTTGGGAGACTGAAGAATCTGGAGGATCGACAAAAGGCCATATTGGACTAGGCCAAGGATGAGGCAATGGCTATATTTTGTCGAAGCTCAAAACACACAAAGTCTTTGAACTTGAGCAAGATGCAAGCTGTCCTCAACTTCAAGGCTAGTGACAAGTATTTTCAAGAATGAGGCCTTATCTATGCCAACTCGTTCTCTAAGGGTTACATTTGCTATAGGGATACAGTAAAGATGACTTATCATGGTCCTGACTTTGAACTCGATGACCTCCTCGTGGAACTCTATGGTAACTTAATGATTCATTGCCTCAAACAGGAGTATGAGGAGATTATTCAAAAGGAGAACCCAGACTTGCTCCCCCCAAGGAGTTTGTCAAGCCCCCAATATCCTCCAAATGACCTTGATTCATTCTCCTTTGTCTTTTTTGTAATACAACTTTTTTGCAACCTAGTTTGTCCGTGGATGTAGCATTCTTTTTAATGAATAAAAAGAGACATCCTCTTACTTGCATCTTTGCCTTCACATTTTTGGTTTGTACCTTTCTTCCATGCATCTTGGTCTGAGCTTGTTCAGAAGTCAATTGGCCTTCAGTACACCTACGAGTAGCATGTAGTTTTATCCATTATCTACGATGAAGTTTGCTTTTAAGCAACCAGTCATAGCTTGCCATTACAGTAGTTAGCTTTGAAACTCTTTGAAGTGGAGGTACCTCTAATATAGCTAGCACTTATCCTTCCACCAAGATTGAATATAAACTAAGAAAATTATTTTAGGAGGAAAAGGGTCTATTAAAAGAGAAACTCAAAGCTTAGAGTATGACTTAAGGTGAAAACTTTACACAAAAACCTTACATTATGGGAAAATTTTGAGCTCTTATGCTTGGCTTATTGCCAAGGTCTTATGTCGCGAGTGAAACCAAGGTCTAATGCCTAGTTGATTACTGAGGTCTTATACCCTAGGTGTAACCTAGGTCTTATACCTTGTTGCTTGCTGAGGCCTTATGCCACGGGTGTAACTGAGGTCTTATACTTAGTGTAGAACGAAAGTCTTATGCCTACCTTATTACTGAGGTCTTGTGTCTGACTTATTATTTAGGTCTTATATCTCAGGTGTGATCGAGCTCTTATGCTTAACTGATTGCCAAGGTCTCATACCCCAGGTATAACTGAGTTCCTACACCTAGTGTAAAATTGAGGTCTTATGTCTCGAGTGTAACCGAGGTCTTATGCCTAGTATAGAACTGAAGTCTTATGCCTCGGGTGTAACTAAGATATCATGCTTGGCTGATTGCTGAGATCTTATCACCCTAGTGTAATCAAGGTCTTATGCCTTGCTTATTGTGGAGGTCTGATGCCCTAGATGTAATTGAGGTCTTATGCCTAATGTAGAATCAAGGTCTTATGTCTAACTTATTACTGAGGTCTTATGCCTAGGTGTAACTGAGGCCTTATGGTGGTCTCTTGGGATGGGACTTACCAATATTTAAAGAGATAAAGGAGTCATAATTTACTCTTAAGATAAAACCTTACATGTCCTAGGAAGTATCTTACTATTTGGTATTTGATCTTAAATGTTCTCGGCCCCATGACTTGAGAAATCCTGAATGAGTCTATCCATTTTGGAAATGGTTTTTTTGAAACTCGGTCAATGAGTTCAACCCATTGGAGTACCTTGTCATCCGGTCATAGTCCTTGACCGCACAACATTGTAGTATTTGGCCACTCACTGCTAGTGCTCAACAATCCTAGCACGTGCCTTCTCCTATACCTCTAGGATGAGATCTTTCTTAGATTGAACATTTTCCTTGCTCATTTTGGTATCATAAGCCTTAATTTGAGGTGAAATAAAGCCAACTTCCACTAGAATAATGGCTTCAACCCTATAAGTGAGTATGAAAGGTGACTCCCTAGTCATCGTTCAAGGTGTAGTTCGATAAGACCACAAGACATGCAACAATTCCTCGACCCAAGTGTCTTTGGCTCTTTTAGGATGTTGCTTTATATCTAAAAGTAGGGTTCAATTAGCTCAGCTAAGCTATTGGATTGGAGGTGGACTATTGAGGTGAACCTTCGCTCTATGTAGAGGCTGTTGTAGTATTCCTTGAATCTTGAGCTGTTAAACTATTTTTCATTATTTATAACTAGCACACATAGTAGCTCGAACCTATAATAATGCTTTGTCATAGGAACTCCTAAATCTTTCTCTCAATGATTGTGGCTAGAGGTTCATCTTTTATCCATTTGGTAAAGCAGTTGATAGAGACCACAAAAACCTCCTTTGTCCTGACGCCAATGGGAATAGATCTAAGATTTCCATCCCTCATTGGTCGAAATGCCATGTAATTTGGGTCTACTGGATTTGAACCATTGGATTGTGATATAACAAGGCGTATCTCTAGTGTTGGTCACACTTGAAAATGAATTTGGATGCATCAAAGACTATATTGGACTAGTAATATCCCTACCTAAGTAGCTTGAGTGTAAGGGCTTATCCTCCACCATAGCTTGAGTGTAAGGGCTTATCCTCCACCATAGCACCCACATATCCCTTCATATACCTCTCGAAGGGCATAGTCGGCTTCCTCAAGTCTTAGATAATAAAGGAGAGGTCACATGAGAGACCTTTTATATAGGACTCCTTCTACCAAGGTGAAGTTATGAGCTAGCTTCCTGATCCTCTAGGCTTCTTTTGGATCCTCTAGAAGTTTTTCATCTTTAAGGTAGGAGACAATGAGATCCATCCAGTTGGACTCTACATCCACTGTATTTACTTTGGTGGTCTCTAAATATCTTGGTTGCTAAGATTTTTCACAAAAATTTACCTCTATATCAAACTTGATGAAGCCGAGGCCAACCAAGTGAGGGCATCTTCCTTCATGTTGCTATGCTAGGGTAGTTGGCAGATCTCCACCCAGTTCATTCTTGTCATAAACTTCTGTGTGTCAACTAGGTATTGGGCCATGATTGTGTCTTTCACCTCATATTCTCCAGTGACCTACAAATACACAAGCTGAAAATCACTAAATATCTTCAACTTTTTAGCTCCTACCTTAATGCCATGCATAATCTAATGAGGAATGCTTCATACTTTGTGATGTTATTTAAGACATCAAGCTCTAGCCAAGCTTAATCCTCAGCCACTCTCCCATCTAGACTCTAGAGGACTACACTGATCTTCTAAACCAACTCACAAGATGAGCCATCTACTCAAACCTCCCATGGTTTAGATTTAGGTCCTGCTAGATACAAAGTAGTCTCCACCAAGAAGTCTATTAAAGCTTGGGTTTTGATAGTTCTCCAAGCTTTGAAGATTAACATTAGCTTAACTCAATGAACCATTTGAGCAATCTCCTCGATGTCTCTATCTTTTATAGTGTTTGCTAGAGTGAGAGATTGGTGAGCACTATGAATGTGCTTGAAAGTAGGGGCGAGTTTCTGAGTCACCAGCACCATAACATATGATAGTTTTTCTAATGGAGGGTGCTGAACCTCTGCACATGTGAGTACATGACTTACTTAGTATATTGGGTATTATTTTTCACCACAGTCACTTACTAACATCAAACTGACTACTTGGTCTAAGGCAACTATATAGAGGAAAAGTACTTTATTTGGTTCAAGCTTCACTAGTAAAGGCAATTTGGCCAAGTGCTTTATGAGGGCTTCGAAGGCTCAGTCATATTCCTCTATTCATTCAAATCTAGAGTTTTTCTTAAGCACCTTAAAAAAGGGTAGGCACTTCTCTTTGGACATGAATAGAAAGTGATTGAGTGCTCGTAGCCAGTCCACAAGCCTTTGCATTTCTTTGATAGAGCTTAGAGGCTTTATTCATGTAATGGCTTCAATATTTTTAAGGTTGGCATCTATTCCCTAGTCTGACAAGGTAGCCAAGGAACTTTCTTGAGCCTACCCTGAAAGAATACTTCTTTAGGTTCAACTTCATCCTGAACTTTTGAAGTATATCGAAAGTTTCTTCTAGATTCTTCAAATGCTCATCGGTGTGGAGGCTTTTCACTAGCATATCATCAACATATACTTCCACCTTCCTTTTAAGCTGAGACTTGAAAAATTTGTTCATCTTCTTTGGTATGTTGCCCCTACATTCTTTAGTCCAAAAGGTATTGCAACATCATAGAAGGTATCTTGATCCATGATGAAGGCAATTTTCTCCTTTTCCTTGGGGTGCATCTAAATTTAATGGTAGCCCGAGAATGCATTCAAGAAGCTCAGGAGTTGGTGACTTGAGGTAGAGTTAATGAGCTGGTCAATCTTATGTAGAGGATAACAATCCTTTGAGCAACCTTTATTCAAGTTGGTGAAGTCAACACACTTCCATTCTCCATTTAACATTGGAATTTTTTTTTACCATTACTATATTTGTCAACCACTCAGGATAGTGAACTTTCCTTACAAATACTGCAACTAAAAGTTTAGTTATCTTTGCGACAATAGTTTTCTGGCATCCAAGGGCAAAAGTGCCTCTTCTTTTAGTTGATCGACTTATGATTTTCTACGATCGTGAGTTCTTGTTGTGCCATTGAAAGGTTAATACCTAGGAGGTTCTCAGAGATTTATGCAAAGACATCTTGGCTTCTTCTCAAGAGCTCTTGTAATTTGGTACATAAGGGATCTATGAAATCCACACTAAGCTTTAGTGTCCTCCCTAAGCCTTCATCAATGACCAGGCTAATGAGCCATTCCATAGGTTTGGCATGCCCCTTCTTTGGTGTGGTGATGGATTCATTCATCTCCACCACTACCGATCCCTTAGTTTTCGAGAAGTAACCATTTTACTAGTAAGGTACTTCACACTTCTTAACAAGCCTTTGGTCGTCCCATACTTCACCTGTGCTATATTTAGTAGAAAATTTCATGACTAAATAAAAAGTGAAGAAAGTTAATTTCTCTAAGCGGGGTGACTGACTCCCCAATGAATTCAGTGAGCATTCCAATGTATAACTCTAGCTTTGGTGTAGCCTTCATTTGGTCATAAACTCAGGTGAAGAAGACATTCGTTGAACTTTTTGTATCTATCATCATATAATGAGTGGTATAGCCTTCTAGGATTTTCGAGATCACTAATGCATTATTATAGGGTGTGAAAATTTATTCTAGGTCCTTGGTAAAGAAGATTATGACTTCGTAGTTAGACTCGTAATGGTGTCTCTTATTCACCTCCTCTTTTGAGCTCTCTTGTCTCCCACTGGGGGTTGCCAGTCGATGCCAAAGCATTGCTTTGAGGTAGGACTTGTTAGGATCATATTGAGGTTGCCCTTCACTAGAGGGTTTTGCAACTTGGGAGTAGGGTCCCATCAGAGGGAAGTTTATTGATGATTCTCCCATATGCGAGCTTCTTCAACTCAGTCACCTCAGTGAATGAACTACTCAAGGTAGCTTTTTTTAATGAGCTTCTTGATTTCATCCTTGAGGTGCTTGCATTCTTCTATATCATGATCATAATTGTAGTGAAAATGATAGTAACGTGATTTGTTGAGATTTTACTTGGTAGTGCAGATAGGATGAGGCCTTCATAAGAAGTCTTAGTATTTGACCTATGCTAGGACTTTGGATCTTGAGTTGTTTAATGGAATATAAGCTTGAAATTTAGGCCTTCGCTCCCTCCATTCAATTTTCTGCCTCTTCAGCTCAGGGGCCTTGTTCTCTTCAAGATTCTCTCTTCTTACCATCACCTTTGGATTCTTTCTTAGCCAAGATTACTTTTTCAACACCTTTGTGCTTGCAGGTTAGTTGGATGAATTCCACTAGGTTGTGAGCGGCTGGCAAGCCACTCATAAGCCACTCGAGCTTGTCTGATTCCATTAATTACAGCAGCAAAGACAATGGAACTATCGAGCTTAGTAACTTCTAACTAAGCTTTGTTAAATCGAGCCAGATATTTCCTTAAGCTTTCTCCCCCTTTTGCTTCAATGTGAAGAGTGTAGAGGAGTTCTTTAACTGAGGGACCAATGAGATGAATTATTTTATGAATATGTCTGCCAAGTCTTTAAAACAAGTTATTGTGTATCTTGGGAGTCAATAGTATCATGCTCTGGCTGGGCTTTGCAATTTCATCAGGAATGCTTTACATATGGTAAAGTCTCATGCCCCTTTTGAAATTATGGCATTCCTAAATGTACTAATGTGATTGACCCCTTTGAACCATCATACACTTCATAGTAAGGTTGATGAAACTTTGGTTGCACTTGAGAGTATGCTATTTTGAGGGTTAGAGGGGTATCGTACCTCACTTGATTAGGGTGACTTAGTGCCCGTGACCTTCCCTGAATTAGATATGGCATGGCCTCTCGAGAGAACCCTGATGCTACCCTATATGGTGCCTGGCTGGCGTGCTTATGGTTTATGGCCTTGTTGGTCAGGTCATAGGTAGAGTCATATCTATTGTAATCCCTCGAACCTTGGTATTGAAGGGAAACTACCCTTGAGGGTGTCCATTATGGGGTACCTAGCCTATGACGTGCGGTAATGATTGATGGTGTTGGCTCAACATAGCACCTCGGGCTGGTGCTGGAGCCTGAATTGGAACCTACTACTGGGTGTTATGAGCATGGAGGTTCTGCATCATTCGAGATTGACTTTGGAGTTGCTAGGTTTGTAGGTTTTGCATAACTTACGTTTGGGTCTCGAACAACTACATCATTTGCTACATGGTGATCGTTAGGATTTAGAACTCATGTCATCCCACTAGGTTGGAGGGATCAACTGGCACCGTTAGGACTGATTGTAAAAGGGCTCCTCAAAGTTGTAGCTGTGTACGAAGTTGACTTGTTGTATTGGTCCATCTAGTCCATCAGATGAGTAGTGCAACTCTATCGGTGCTGGACTGGTTGCCCCTAGGTGAATTCTTGGATGTCAAGGGCCTTGGCACTTTAGGAGGCATTGTTAGAAGGTCATCGAAAATATCTAAGATTAACAGAAAAAGGAGGTGGAGTAGATCTCAACGAAAGTATCAATTATTAACGAAGCTTAGTTCAACATTGATTCTGGTTTGGGAGGCTTCTCAAGACCAAATGCACTTAACAGCTTTCTATTAATATGCAAGATAAAGAAAGAATCATGAAAAGGACTATCGGAAGCTCTCCGACGACGGTCACTCTGATGCTCAAATCAGAAGGGGTCTCGTCAATTTTTATCTAGAGAATTCCCCTTACCTTCACGGGTACTAGGTGATTTATAGGCCGAGAAGGTCTTTTTGTGGATCCCTGACTCCGCGATTTTTAGGCATGATAATGTTGGACTTTCTTTATTTGGTTGACATCACTCTCAGATTTAGTGCTAATGATATTCTTATTCTCTAGTTTAGCCTATCATATTTTTCTATAGACTTCGAGATGAGTGTGTCAAATGAGCTACAATGATGCCTTCAAGCCGACTTAACCTTGGTGATGCCATCTCGATAGCCTTGGTTAGTGGTTTAGCCAGCAAATCGAATTCCCATTTGCTTTAAGTTTGACTATCTTTTAGCTCAATGCATCATCAAATTAATTTTAAAATTTTCACAAATTAAATAATAATAACATTATTATTGCAATATATAAAATTATTAATATTATTATATTTTAAAATATCATTAAATTTACTTTTAGAGGTCTCATATAAAAAAAATATGAAGGTAAAATTAATTTTATTTTTCACTTTCAAATTGGAAGTGCTCAAAAATAGACTAATATATAAACAATTATTTTTGTATAACCAAACAACATAAATGAATAAAACGAACTTCACTTCGGACCACTTCAAATTTATAGTCAACCAAACAAGCCTTATGAAAGGAAATTCTGGAAATTGAATTCATGGCCTTCACTAAGAGGGAAATGGGAATAATCACCGTATTGGTCTTACTCTATGAAAATCAGAAAAGTCAACAGCAAACAGACAACAAAAAGTCCATTACACTTTTCAAGAATCTGAAGAAGGTATAAGTGCATCCTTCAGCCCGACAGCCCTAAATCAAAATTTCTGGGATCTCGGCCCAGATCAGCCCATAGAAAAACCTCTTGTTCCCAAAGGAACATGTAAAAGCATCAAAAACCATTGTTTAGCCTTAAAAGGGGTTGCTTCTAAATGGTAGGCAGAAGGTTGTATGCCAAATCTGAAGGCAAAATAGTCAGGCCCTTGCTTTCCAAGAGCTCAACAGCAGCAGGCATGTTCTGCTCCATCATTTGGCCCATCAGCTCCTCAAGTGGTTCGCTCAACATCTGAGGGTGAAGCAAATAGTGTCCATAGCCCTGTGATATTTCAAATTATCTCAGAATAAATCAGAATTTCATCATTTTATAGTGTTCAGTAGAATCCCAGCTAAAAAGGGAATTGGAAATACAAGTTGTGCTGAGAGTTAACAAGTGATATTTGAAGTTATTGTATACAACACATTTCTAATGCTAATGAATGTTAATGTAAGTACTGGATTTGTCCAAATATACGTGCTAGTCTTTCCTCACTGTTGCCTGAACTAGTGTTTCTGCCAGTTGCTTGCAGATCTAAGTTACAGCACAAGTATAGATATAGTATATGAAAGAATATGATAGCTAACTTGAGATAACAGTGGATGAGACGTCAATGTACAAGGAGGTCTTGGATTTGTCTATCTGATATAGAGACCAAGATTTGCTTCCATGACACTACACCACGAGAAGCTCATCTAGAAAACAATGTTGTCATATGATTCTAATATGCGCCAAACCCTACTAAGAAGACTGAAATTGGTGAAGACACATGCATACACAAGCATCTAAGACGCTTAGCATTGCCAAATTATTTTAATTTGAACATACACCAATGCAGCTCATTGATTCAGTCACACACACTTGATATACACATTTCAATAATATAAATATGTGAATATCTCTGATTAAAAGCAGGGTTGGATCTAAGTTCAATTGAGTTGAGGCAGCTGCCACACTCAATTTGCAAAGAAAAAGAAAAAAAAAAGCTGTTATATGATTGCATAAATTTTTTCGCGCCTTGACTCAAAAATTGGTTTTATCTCCACTGAAAAATTTTCAAAAGGAGGATTCAGGTCAAATTACTAAAAACATAAGGATTTTTAGAAATTCACATTGAAATGTTCTTTTATAAATACATTGAATAGTTTAGTTGCTCCCAAAATGTATAAGGTATAAAGACACATTTTGATTTTCTATAAACTAATAGAGATGGGTTTTTATAAAAATGATAAAATTGGAAGAAAAACAGATGAAATTTTCAAAATTTCTTAATGAAAAGTATAGTTGCCCCCACTGAAGATTTTCTGAATCTGACACTGATTAAAAATAGACACCCAATGCCCATGTATCTGGAATTGGTAAGATATTTACACAGGTTTTCCTAATACTTTCATTTAACAAGAATATTGGTGTTCTCCAAATTCAAAGTAATCTCCTACTCTAATTTTATTGAACAAAGATGTAAAAGAAAAGTACCTCCAGCTGAACAAAAGGACAAGGTGTAGCTTCACCACCTAGCCGATTTTGACTCAATAGCTGTCATTGGTCAAAATTAAAAAAGGTTTAAAGTTAAATGTACACACACCAAACCACCACTGCCACAAATGAAAGGAGTCATTTGACTAACATAGATGGCATCATTTAACTGAAAACCAGGATTCATGAAACATAGGCTCATTTGGTGAACATTCATAGTTTAGCAATTTATGCGAGCACTTTCCACCGCAGTGGATTCCGTTGCTACTATTGATCTCCATTAAAAGTTCAAAGCACTTTAAGGTATAAAACAAAATTACATAACTTTTTTTATAAGTATGAGGTTACCATTGTCCCTTTTGTAGTCATGAATTTTGTATGTCTCCGAAAAGGAACATCTCTCCTTTTGAGGTCTACCTCTGGGAAGAACTGAAGTTCTATATAGTTTGACAAACCTTGATCAATTTATTCCATCAGATAAAAGTGTTTATTCAATTATTCAAAAATTTTATTTAATTCTTAGAATTTTTACTGAACTTGTTGTCACTATGCACACTGGTCCCAGTGGGTCCAAATCTCAACACAAATATGGAAGAAACAAATCACATCAGAAAGAGTTCTATAGTTTCAATTTCCCTTTTTTCATTTACAATGCTTAAGCCTAAATCCATGTTAATAAAAGCAACACAGTGATTTCAGCTAATGACCAGAATCATCAGCAGAAAATTCAATAGAAAATCCAGCAAATGTATTCAATAACAAAACATACAAGAGAAACTCTGCCAACAAGCACTTGCAGAGAAAACAACATTCAACAATATATACTTAATTTGTAAGTTGTGCTGACAATGGAACCATCAGTAAACGTCCACATGCACTTTCAGGAAAATATAGCACACAATTACAACTGTCTCTAGGATTGTATGGAGTAAAAAAAGTAAAATTCCTTCCTATTTGTCAAACTGCCATGATATGGAAGTGATCCTTGCCAAAGTTTCCTATTCGATGCCCAGTCTTTGAAACTACATTTTTCCCAGATTCAAAGAAAAGGACAAATTCTCAATATTTTTTACCTGAAACTGTACATAGATGACACAGAAAACTGAAAAAAATTTGAACCATTTATAACTTGCCCGACAACCTAAATAAATACAGTTTTGAGCCTAAAATTATAAAGAAAGAAAATAACATTAAATATCATGATATATTTCATAATCTGTGTTGAAGAAATTGAATCATATACAATTCTATCCATTGTCAGACACCAGGTATGACTGATTTTCCAATCATGCTTGGCCAATACCAGTATTAGAAAATAAAAAAGATGTATTATAATTAAGATGGTTTTATGAAACAAATGTGGAAGTACATGGATAGAAAATTTGTTATTAGAAATTCTTTACTAACTTTCTACACAAAATAGTTTTAAGAATTACAACTGATAGTTATACTGGTAAGTATTTGAAAAGTGTAGCCTCCTCAGAGAAATTTATCAGCTGTTATTTCAGAAAACTTATTACTGGAGTCCATATTTCTGTAGCCTTTTAAATGCCCATCAATGAAAAGCATATGTTTAATCCTATTCTCAAAGTCAAGACTCCCCTAATTCAATTCCTCCACAGTTCACTAGAAAAAATAACAGCCACTTGCTAAGAAACCTTAAGTGGCCTCTTAAATCAAAATATGAAATCTCATACAAAATGCCCTTAACAACACATCAAATATAATGCACCAAAATTCCATAACATGAACTTATTCTATTTCCAAAGGCAAGAAAAACCTCTACCTTAAGTTGAAGTTTCAGAAACTTGATATAGTCTATTACATCATCCAGTACAGAATCTTTATTCCCCTGTATGTCACCATATGCAATAAGAAAGGAATGAGTGGGCTTGCATTTCATAAAAACCAACAATATAGGATACACCAACATTAGATTATGAATTATGAAGAAGCCTAATGATCTCCTCAGATAAGTTATAAACTATCAGACACAAGAAGATTGTAGCCTACAATAGTAAAGAAGAAGGTTGATATTTCTTATCAACAAAATTAACTTGCAGATTAATAAAATAGCTTTGATAGAGGGGATATCTGTAACAATACAAATAATGATCAGTGCCTCCGCTTTAAGTGGCTGGCCTGTAACAAAAATTGAAGTGAAACAAATAACAAACAAATGATTTGTTTATCAAAAAAAAGTTCGTATGTATCATGCATGAGTTATATTCAAATACATGTGCTAAATATATTTCCCCAAATAATTTCAAGTGAAAACATTAAACATTGTCCAGAATATGATGAGTCATTTGTAAAATCAATACACTTAAAATGATTGCTTCTAATGGAACTGAACAACCTTTTCTGAAAATGGCATAATACTGCTTTCCAGTGCTTTAATACCTTCCGTAATCTTTGCCCTATAGAGCTGCCAGTTACAAAGAAACATTACTGAGAGATAGAAAAACACACTAAATTCATCAAACCTCACAAAATTTGCTGAGCATTGATCTAGTAGATACTTTAGACAAATTCTGTTGTTCATAAAAAACACTGGGCTTTGGCCAGTTCCATTTTTGTAAAAAGTGGAGAGCAAGTTATACTACCCTGGCACGTAATGCTGTTTCAGCTTTGGTTTCATTAGAAGGTGTTGTTACTTCAGAAGGAAATTCCTCAGCAGTATGGCTATTCTGATCTGACTTCTTTTCTACTGGTACCTAAATTTGTTCAAGAATAACAAAATATTGTTAACTAAGGGCAGCTGATGAAATAAGCAAAATCAACATTGCAAAAAATTGAGATGCAGCAGACATGCTTTTGAGCATGTGCCACTAGTAAACATACATACTACTGGAAGAAGACAAGCAAGGTATACCAAAGCGAGCATCTGAGCTTTGTCATTTTTAGACATGCTTGAGGATTCTCTATCCGAGCTTAGCAGTCTATCCTGTAATACAAAAGGCATACAAGTTTTCAGACATTTGGTTCATTATTTGATGTTTTAGACAGATACTGTTGCATAAAATAATCTATTAATGTTCAATAAAGGCATATCTACCACTGGAAAAATGCAATCCTTCATAGACTGAGTACTTTCAGCAGGAGATAAAGCCATCGAGAAATTACTTGAAGCTTCAAGATTTTTTCCGGTGCTTAGAGGCATAGATGGGTTTGCTATTGAAGTACCAATAAAAGAGGAGGATGTATTATCAAGCCATTTAAGAGTAGGGGTCATCTCTGAATCATCAGACAGATATCTGATTAAGAAACAGAAATAATTCCTTGCCCAGTTCTAACCTCTAAAAGGGTAAAAGAATATCCATTGATGTACCTTCAGGAGGAAAGGCACAAAGTGGTCTTGGACTAGGTGTCAGAACATTAGGAGAGTTAATACTAACATGACTGCTTGAGCCTTGCAGAGGATGGATCCAAGACATGGGAACTTGCGTACGAGAATTTTCACTGCTGAAGGAACCTGATAGATCTTGAGCTACACCTTTTGAAGAATCATGGAAAGTTGCATTGCCTCTCACTCCTAAAGGAATGCAATTCTTTGATAGCCTAGTTATCTTACTGCCAGGCACTCCTCCTACATCTCCAAAAGCATACAATGGACAACAGTTCTGACCACTTGCAGGGGATAAGTTAGCACACATTGCTGGTGATAGAAAATGTTATAAGTAACTATCCAGTTCATGATAAGGAGTATTAAATTATAGTAATTAGGAACAAATAACAGCATTATGTGAAACAGTCATTATGATCAAAGGAATTGGCATGTTATAAATTAGTAAGCCACAATACATTTTTGCATAATGAGAATTTCTTGCGTCCTAGTGAAAAATGAATGCTGAAAAATCAATGAAAATGGAGACCAGATTTTAAATTTCATTATTGCAGAAACAATGCACATGAATCATATGTTATTTAAAGCTGATTTAATTCCATTATATGATTGTAAAAACAAAGAGACCTGCACCAAACTCAAATTCTCAAGAAACAAAACAACGTAAGCGATAAATTTTAACCCTCCATGTTGAGATACAACACAAGTCAACTCAATATTAATAAACCATAACAATTCATTTACACAAATTGTGATAGTGCATGGCATTTTTCCATCAAATATGTTTCCAGCTTATCGAAAAACGAACAAAAGTTCAGTCTAAATTGTATTTTAGAAATTCTGACGTCAATTACATTTCTTAACGAAACATTCAACCCATGAAAATAAACAGAACCCAGTTATTCCGTCACTACACAGTAGATTTTACACGACTTCCAAGTCATTAAAAATATTCCTCCACGCCAATACTGCTAAATCGTATCATCTCAACAACCCTCCATGTCCGATTCTTCTAAAATTTTTTCACAACACCCAAAACAATATCCGATCGGATGAAAAAAAAATACTAAAACTACGGAAATAGCAATCCAAATCGAATCCCACGATCCCTGCAACTCAAACCAAACTCTCCTGTTATTTCTTTACCCACCGAATACTAACAAAAAACCAAAAACAAACAAACATCACGAGAACGGAAACAAATACAAATCCGTGTAACAAGCTAAATCAAGAACTTGATTGCTTCAAAAAACACATCAGAAACAGAGTCGACAATGTTAAAATCGATCGATCTCTATTGGAAATGTCGATAGATTGATTGCATAGAATCGATCAACACAACCCATTTAAGAATTAAAAAAAAGGGAAAAATCGGCGAAAAAAGCATCTGGAACCCAGAAATAGAATACAGAATCCGAGAAATGAAGAAAACCGCATTGAGTTGGCTCACAGATCGGAGAAATGGAGGATTCTTCTTCTTCTACCTCTCGTTGCTCTAGATTTAAGGGTTTTCAGAGGATTTCTAGGAGCGGAAAAGAAAAAGAAGACGATGGGAGCTGTGGCATCGCCCGCCTTTTTGTAGCTACTTGCCCGTACATGCAGCAGAGCTGAGAAGGGTTAGGTAGAATGACAAATTTGCCCCTGTTTTTAGTTTTAATAACAAGGGGATAATGGTCTAAAATGAATTTAAACCGTAGACTCACTGCTCATTTCCTGCAATCCAGTTGATCAAGAGCTACGATTTATTGAAACTTAACAGAGGAATGTGGTTATGAGATGTTGTAACACGTATAGGTCGGAGGAGCTACTGAATTCGAACGTTGACCAGGTCAGTTCCTACGAACATTGCAATTGTTGCGAGACTTGCAAAATAAGCATATCTCTGTTAGTGGCGGTACGATGAAAGTCAATTAGACTGAAAATACTAAACAAAAAAGCTATATGATTTCTTTGAGAGCGAAGAGGATAGAGATCCTAACATATTATCATGGGAGATAATGATTTATATCTCTCACTAAATTCCTAATTTAGTGAAAATTTTTGAATAGTAAAGTCATTTTACCACGATAATTGTATTGTATAATTTCTTCCATTTATCATATAATGAGAGATAAAGTAAAAATCGAATATGATATTATTAGTAGTGCTCCTAGAAATCACATTTTGAAAGATTTGACGCGGTTTGCCAAAGGGTTGAGTTGCAGAGATTCAACTAAAATCCTAACGACAAAAGATGGTTAAAGTGTTCTATGATCTCAATCCTAGAGGTTTGACCAAGCTTCAAAAGCTCAATGCCTTTGGGAGCTTTTATAGCTTGCTATAGCATTCATGTAATGATGTGGCTATGAGGAAGCCAAAGTGTGTTGCCTCCCGAGTTTTGGAAGCTCAAGTAGGCTCTTCTATTCATAAGACAGCTTACACACCTAGAATTAGGACTTCTAGAGATTTAGTTAAGCTTTGGGGGCTTGGTCAGTCTATGACAATTCTAAAATATAAGATCTCTTTTGAGTACCATTCCGAGGGTGAGATAAGGTATTACCTGGGAGTCTCCTAGGTGCTCGTTTTGGGACAGAGCAGCCGAAGTGAACCTAGAATTCAGCTAGACCAAATTCGAGTAATGTGAAGTTGGTATTATTGGTTGGATGCTAATATATATCAGAAGTGCTCATATACACATAATCAAGTATTAAATGTTGGATAATGAATTTTATACTATAGTACTATAATTTAATAATTTGCATGTAAATGTTTCATGGTTCAAATCCCACGATATATTGGTAGACCCTCGAACCTTTGCTAGGGTTTGAGAAGCACTACAATGGCATTGTCGAGATCTATGCCGATTCCAACCTAAATTTGGCCAAATCCTAATTAGAAACAATCAAATTTGGTGAATCTGAAGGCAAAGATGTGAGTTCTAGTAAGATCTTGATTAGATTCAAGGGTTCATGGTTTTGGTCTTCACTATATATAGCAAATCTTGAATGGATATGCCATCTTGCCTGGGTTTGCAAAAGTGCATGTTACTAATGCTCTCCAATCCCTTGAAGCTCTCATTGCATGGGTGGTTAGAGGCTTCGAGCTTCTCAACATGAAGTTTTGCTTGTCATTGTACTATGGCAATGCAAATTTTAATCAAGGAAGCTTCAAACAGATTAGACTAGTTGTAGTTGTTTCTTATTTTTATGCAGTTATGTTTATTTTGGTGTGTTGATCTTGTACTGGCCATTTGACCTGTCAAGGAATGCCCAGATGCACCTCGATGATTGTCAAAGTTGAAGGCTTGATATCTAATTAGGGTTTTGATGAATCTACTATAATCTTCTCCTTACCAAACAAACATAGTACATGCTCCTATACTTGCAAGTTTTGGTAAGCATTAATTAACATGTTGTTGAAATAGGTGCTCATGTAAATTTAGTTTATGTAATTATTATATTTTGAGGCATATATATAAAATGATAATTTGATTGTCGTGCATTTAAAGGATTTTATATTTTGAGTGTGCGATTGCTTGGGACAATTATGGGAGAAATAAGTAACTACTTCTTGACACCTTAAATAAATCAAAACTTAGAGTGAGTTTTGACAACTCACTAACATGACTGCTACCAATGGTAGAGTATCATACAATGATTGTGACTTTTCTGGTCATAATATATGAATACACATCTAGTATTTTGGTGTACATTATATATTGACTGATTGAATAGAAGAACATATTGGAAAATATACTATCATATTGTTAACTTCTTCTCATGCATACGCTTGTCCAGAGAGGTCCTTATATTTCTATTACTAATTTTGAATACTTTAATGATTGACAACAGGGTCCAAATAACACATCAAGTTAAGTATTGACAACAGGGTCCAAATAACATATCAAGTTAAGTCCTTAATTAGGTGTTTGTATTAGTGAGGAGGTCCTAAGGGATTGATGTGTATATGGGCAATGAGCTGGTCCTATCCAAGGATCCACACTTCAAATACATACCTTCATGGTCGAACCAAGCTTTAGTGGTCTCATAACTATCCTAGGGGCTGTTTAACGAAAGCATGAGGAGGCATCAACCACCGCACCTTGGTGAAGATACACCTGTATCTCAGATCACCACATAACATGTTTTCAAGGGTCCAACAATTCATCCTGGGGTATTCCATTCTCATCACCTTAAACTCTTACTGACTCTAGAAACTTGGACTAACTATTGCAGCAAGGTCCTCTTGGGAAACCTACTTTGAAGCTCTGCACCCACTTTGAAAGAATTCCTTCTAAGTGTCGATGTTTGGCTGCATTCCCACAACTTGGCACTCAAATAGCGCCTCTTAGACCTTCCAAAATGTAATCCACAAATGTTTTAATAGCCTCTTGCACCACATGATGCTTCACCTCTTCCTTTGCAACAAGTAAAGGAATTGTGGGTGTACAACCTCCCTCATGTATTGACCCAATGGCCCTTAGTATATGCCATGACCTACAACTTTGTAGATCTAGTGAGTTTTTTTCTTCTTCTTCCTTCTTTAGAGCTAGCATAAGAGGGACCCTAATCTCTCCTCCATGGTTAGAGGCTTAAGGGTAGATATCCATCCCCTATAGCTCCTACTTCAAGGCACCAAGGAAAGATTTACATTTCCCTAATTGCTCTACCAACATCTCCTTCAAGGATAGATTCTCATCTCCCCTAAGGCATTATATAGATCTCTTTGGAAGCTCATCTAACTTGTGCATTAAAACAACTTTCATCAGACAACCCCTAAAGGGTAGTGCTTTTAGTTGTTTTGCATGTTTTTAACTATCCTAGAGCTTGAATATAACTCATCTAGTCAGAGTTCTTCATAGTAGCATCCTAGTTCAATATGTGTTACAATAGTGGTACTTTTATTGAGATTTCCTCTGATCATACTTCAGTAAGGTCTAAGCTAGAGTCACACTAGTAGTAGTGGCACACCCTACAGCTAGGGGGGTGGCAACGGCGATGGGGTTGGTGGGGGTGGTTTGTAGTGTCACCATAAACTTGGTGGGGTGGGAGCGTGTGGGCAGGGGGTGTGTGTTGTATCACCATAACCTCTACCAACTAGAGCACTTTCGTGGACTCCACCAATGAAACCCCTCGACAACAATGATAGGAGATTCATTGGAGATAGCTCAACTGCTAGATTAGCCTAGAGCATCCATGGGTCAAAATGGTTATGCAGGGCCTACTCTGCTCAATACCTAATTCTAAGCTTAATTTGTTGACTTTTGGATTTTAATGATGATCAAACTAATATTTAACAAATTTTTTAAGTTATGATAAGGTTTAGGATTTTTGATGATGATCCAAGCTCGTAAAGTATCAAGTTTTAAGATTAAAGTCTGAATATATGACTCAAAAATAAAGAGAATGATAATTTAAAGATAAAATTTAAGGATCAAGTTGAGAGCTCAAAGAATATTCAAGAGGTGAGATCAACTCCAACCTCATAGATTTATTTTTTTATTTTATGTTGAGTTGAGGATTTGATAGTCAATTTATTTGAACATTTGAATTGACACCATATTTAATATGGTTCATCGGCTTATCTTATTTTTACCCAAGTTAAATTTAAATTATGTCAAATAGCCAAAATTGCATAAAACTTTTATCAAGTCTTTCTATCAAGTTTAGTCATGCAAACATGACAATTGGCCACCCAAAGTGAAGTTTGTATGTCCTAATTGATACATTCGAATGCCTGAACTTGATAGGAAGAAACTTAGTATTGTGGTTCTACAGAACTTTGATTATCCAAATAGAGAATTTCATTGTTTGAACTTAGGGTTTAGTCACCAGAATACAAGAGGAAAAAAATTAACAGCTAATTTTTTGACAGTTGGAATGAGTTCGGGCATGCATTCAGGCACCCAAACCTAGTAGAAATATCCAAGGGTCATTCTTAATGGCTAGATTTTTGTTCCAATGATTATATATTGGCTTAAGACTTCTTTGCTCATTAATGGAACTGAGTTTTTATATTCTTAGAGTAAGAGCTATGCTTTCAAAGCCTTCTAGCTTCAACAAGAGCTCAAATAGATATTAACTTTCAAATCCTCACATTCCCTTGTACTCAAACTTTTGAGAGGCTCTTGTTGTGAGATTTTTCTTTTATTTTTTTCCTAATTTTTATTATTGTAACTCTCCTAGGTTGTTATAAGAAGATTGAGTGCTCATCTAGGTTTTAGAAGAGTGGTGAGAGTATACACTCCTTGGTTTGTGAGAAGTGGCTAATTGACTTCAGTGTGGAGTAACACTCATAGTTTACAAGGTGATGTAAGGGCATGGCTTCATCTGAATGAAGTGACAACTCCAATGAAGAGTTTAAGTCCTCAAGATTGAGGCAAGAGTCATGGAGTAGGCACAGTTAGTTGCCGAATCACATATATAGATTTGCACTCTCTCTACTCTTCTAGAACTTAAATATGATATTAATTAAAAATTATCTTATATATAATTATGGATTGATCATTCTCACATGATTTAATTATTTCACCAATTTTAATTAAATTTTGATAATCTACTTGTGCTTGAAGTGCTTGTGTTCTTTGAATCAGTGAAAACTTATTTTATTATTTAAAAAATCTACTTCACCAACTCACCATCCCTCCTCTTAAGTTGCCAATTTGGGCCTTATAACTAATGGCCTAACATAACATAATCAGACAACCACATTGGCCAGTGACAAAGTGTAATAAAAGACTAGGGTAAGCTCCCGGATGATAGAATCGCGAGAGACTTGACTGGATCCCATAAAATAGAGTTTCAAACCGCATTTGATGGTGCCTTATGCCTAGAAATTTGGAATTCAACCAACCATATTCTCTAATTTTATTGGTGAAATGCAATCAAGTCATGGTAGTTCGGACCTAGGAATAATCCTGCATAGAGACACTGCAAAACCAAAGCTTGGACTACATATTACATTAGAGTAACTCACCAAGTTATGAATGCCAAATCATAAAATCGTTTCATTCATCGAAGAAAATTATACATGAGGGTTCTAAACAGTAGTACGAGATTCAACATTTGAGTCTTGAAATAACAAAATTATAAAGAAACAAGACTATAAAGATACAATCTAGGTCTCAAAGGTCATCTGGTGATGTCTTGGTAGTCCTATGTTGTGGTCCCAAAACTCAATAGACTACTCTTGGAAGACTAGGAGTTCTTGTCTGTCTATATTATGCAACTTGGTCTTCCATCAACTCCTTGTTGACTCGTCCAATGAAGAGGTCATAGTGAGCATCAAAGTCTAGGTCTTTAGCATACTCAAGCAAGTCATATCTGCACTATGCATAGCCTTGAAGGATCTTACTTGCCTTGTGGTTAGCCAAATCTTTATAATAGGGAATGGAGGATGAAACATAGTCATTCCTTCCCTTTTAGCTTCACTGAGCATATCATTGAACTCAACACTATTGTAAAACTCCAAAACAACCTAACTAGCTCATTCTTTCACATGTGAGAGTTTAGACCTCAAGATTGCCTCCCAAATCTTCATGGCCCTCACTTCTGCCTAGGAAACGAACAACTAGGTTGCTTGTTCCTTAGCCTTCTCTAAGCCACCCAACACCACCATCTCAATGTCAACATCTTGAAATTCCATTTCTTGATACTTGGAAAGCTGTTCAATGTCCTTTTGAAGAATGTCTATCAGCTCAACAAAACATAAAATCAAAGGTTAGTCCAGGCAAGGGTTTGGTAAGAAGTATACAAGGGATTTACCTCTTTGTGATGCTTTAGAATATCACTTGAAAGGTCCTTGTTGGGACATCATGGAGCCACTGAGGATACATTCTTCTTCTCCTTTTTCCTCACCTTTGCTTCATTCGCTAAAGAACCTAGGGTATCTCTATCCATATTTCTCCACCTACGAGTTCTTGAGTAGGTTGTGTTGGGAGATCCCTATGAGTTGCATCCTCATGTCCTAGGTCTTGAGGGATGTTGGCAACTACCGGTCTCTCTATTCTCACTATATATCTAGTTACAAGTCCAACACTTGATTGTTGACATATTTGGTCCCAAGACTCAACATTGGCCATCGATACATCTAGTTAAAAGTTCAGGACTTGACTATTGGTGCATCTAATTACAAGTCCAACACTTGACCATTGATAAATTTGGTCCCAAGACTCAATAGTTAACTATCGATATATCTGGTTACAAGTCTAGCATTTGACTTTTGATACATCCAGTCAACCAATTAGCACTTAACAAAAGCACCACAGCCCAGTCACAAACTCCATGATTAACTAAGGAAGACTTCACTATAAGATTATTGAGACAAGCATCAATCCAAGTTACATGAACAAAATAAAAATTTTAATATGCTTTACCACTAATCTTATAGTAGGAAAACCCAAACCCTTGCTACAAATCTTACACTTGACCATGAAACAAGATTGTAAGCCTCATGATTGAATGCATGAAGCCTAATTACAAGATTTACTCTTAGTCAAGAGCTACTAGCAAGCCAAAGCCTATGGGATCGAGACTGACCACCTGAGATAGAGAAAGATCCCAAGAAACAATCTCGAAATAACAAATAAAAAATGTGTGATTTAAAAATGTAATCAGGTGTTATGAGAACATGACATCCAATAGGCACAAGTCTTCTATTGTTAATTACATCAATAATTATTAGGAACCTTCTAAAGCAAGAAGCATAACTAATAGAATAGAGACATACATGAAAAATGAAAGCATAATTTAATTGATTTGAGAGAAAAAAAAATACATGATTTAAGAAAGGACATACCCTTACTTTTGAATTTAATTAATTTAAATTCATAATCATAAAAGAATATGAAATTAGACAAAGAAAATGGGAAAGAAGCTTTGATGTGTATTGTTGCCCCACTCCTATGCATTGGATCATGCGGAGTCTGACTCGGATGGGTCTTCACTTGATCCTCAGTGGATATTGATAATTTGATTAATGACATCATCCAAAATGACACAAAAGAAAATAGGGAGTTTGAGGTGTCTCCAATAGCTTGACCATTGGTGATAACCTCTTTTAGTTGAAGTATTTTCGTTAAGTTGGTGGTGTTGGCAATAATTCCATCTTGGTTTGAAGTGTTTCCATTAGCTTAGTAGCATTGGTAATAACTTTATTCAAGATTAGAGTGTTTTCATTTAGCCAATGAGCCATTAGCGATAACTTCATTCAACTTGAAGTGCTTTTGTTAGTCGATGAGACATTAGCAATAGCTTCATTTGGTTTGAAGTATTTCTATTAGCCAATAGGACATTGATAATAATTTCATTGGAACAAGGTGCCTAGCTGATTAACTAAGCAACTTCGAGCTTATCTCTAGTTTGATTTACATGTTTTGAAGTGTTTCCATTAGCCAATAAGGTGTTGATGATAACTTCATAGTTTAAAGTATTTCCATAGCCAATAAGATGTAAATGATAACTTCTTTGGTTGTTGAAGTATTTCCATAGCCAATGAGGTGTAGGCAATAACTTTATTAGTTTTTGAAGTGTTTCCATAGTCAATATAGCATAGGTAATAACTTTTTTAGTTTTAAAGTATTTTCATAGCCAATAAGGTGTTAGCAATAATTTTTTTAGTTTTTGAAGTATTTTCATAGCCAATAAGGTATTGACAATAACTTCTTTAATTTTTGAATTATTTTCATAGCCATTGAGATATAAGTGATAATTTTCTTTAAATAAGGTGTCTGGCTAATTGACTAAGCGAGTTCAAGCCTACTTTTGATTTGGCTTGAAATGGTTAGCCACCTTGACTTGTGCCAATTGTCTTTGATTTGATAATTACTGACCTTTCTTGGCTTATTGTCAATTAAATTCAAGGTTTCATTGCTGGCTTTGAGCTTGTTATTGACTAGCCTTGACTTGATTTTGGTTGAGTCTGATTTGATTCAGTTTGAAGTTTAGACTTGACTTTGGTTCAAGTCTGATATGATTTATTCAATGTTCAAAATTTGATTAAATTTTGATTCACTAACCCCATCCTAAGAGATAATAATATGCTCTAATTTTCTCTTTCGATTAGGTTTGCATTGATGCTTTATAGCATAAATATCAGCCATGTGAAATATCCACCCAAAATCACTATTGGTATTGGCGGTGAATGTTTAATTTATAATAATAAATTTAATCCACCAAGATTGGTATTAATTTTCAAAATAACATTTGTCAAATACTAATCATTGACTCTAGTAGAAGCACTATTGATTTCGATCCAAGTCTGATTGGTTATAGTTTAATATTTAGAACTCAATTTTGGCTCGAGTTTGATTCATTCAATTCGGATCAAGTTTGATCTTGTGTTAAAATCTTATTAGGTTCGGGTTTGCATCTTAATAGATTTTGGTTCAAGTTTAAGTTGATTTAGGTTCAACTTAATTCTAGGCTTGGCATGATTCTTGTTTGACTTTGAGGTTGATTTAACCTGCTTAACTTTTAGTTTGGACTTAATTTAACCCAATTAGAATTTGATTCAAGCTTAGTTCAAATGAAATTAGATTTGATTTGAACTTGAATTGATTTTGAATTAACCCAACTTGATCCCGATTAAGATTGAGTATGAGCTGATTTAGTTCAGATTAAATCAATTTGAATTTTAGATTTAGTTTAATTTGAGTTTTAGCCCATTTATTTGATCAATTAAGATCTATTTGGTGGTCCATCTTAGTCAATTTAGTTGTGCTTATTTGTTCTACTTGCATTCAATGTGATTGAGTCAGTTTATATCAAGCAATTTGATTCGAGTGACATTGGACTATTATGATAACTTTAGATAAGTCTGCAAGCTGGTCTTAGATGTCTAAGCCCAAGGGCTAGCTCTAGATTAGCAAGCCTAAAATCTGGTTTGATTTAGTGAGCCTAATGTTTGACCTATTGATGTGAGCCCTAAGAGCTTGCTTGATTTAGTGGGTTCAAAAGTTGGCCTATGGATGTAAGTTCAAAGGTTGGCGTGATTTGACAACCCCGAAGTCTAATCTATAGTCACAACAGGCCCGAAGGCTGGGCTATAATTGTGATGGGCTCAAAGATTGGCCTGATTTGGTAGGCCCAAAGCTTGTCTATAGATATGATGGCCCGGCTAGCCAATAGATACGGTAGACCCAAAAGCTAGCTTATAGTTGCGGTAAGCCTGAAGGTTAGTCTATAGTTGTGTTGGCTTGAAGGTTAGATCATTTTTGGTAGGCTCGAAGGTTAGCCTAGTTCTAGTGAATCCAAAGACTAGCCTAATTTTAGTGTGCCTGAAAGTTGACCTGGTTTCAATGGACTTGAAAACTGGCTTGGTTTTGTCATGCCCAAAGACTAGCATAATTTTGGTGGACTTGAAGCTTGGTCTGAGGTCTAATGATCTACCAACATATAAGAATACAGGTGGCTGCAATGGTGATAGAATCCGCAATGTGCAAGGGGATCGCGGGTGGTTGCAAGTATGAAAATGATAGTTGTATAGACATGGACATGGTGGAGACGAACAAAACTACAGGTGTCTATGATCATAGAGGTGAGTCATTCCCTCTCTTGGAATCTTCCCATTCCCTCTCTTGGAATTTTCCCATTTAGTTCTTTTCACATGCCTCATTTCTTCGTTTCCTTTTTTTTACCTAAACTCTTTTTTGCTTCTCGACCACGAGTTTTCTCCTCCACCTGGCCTCACTTTTTTAGCTTTTCTTTTTTCTTCACTCATCTCCCTTGCCTCCTTTCCCCTTTTTCCCAATTTTTACCGGAGCAAGGGCTGGATCTAGCTGGATTTAGCCTCAACTAGCGATGAATGATGATGAGGAGCTTTGGCTGTCCAGACAAGGAGAGGGCTAAGTTACTTATACTCGCAAAAGTAAAATTGCTTAGATTTTCACCAAAATCGATGTTTCGAGAAGGGTAGATCAGATAGATTGCCTCTGGGAAGATGGAAGATAAGCTTGATAGAATGGTTAAATGAATGCCGAGAAAATGAGACAATAGGAATCCGATCAAAGATTATGTGGCACTAGCCCTTTTTTTAATTTTCTCCCTATTTTTAAAAGATATATATGAAAAAAAATCAAGTTTTAAAAATTAATCTAAATTTTAATTTTTTAAAAGTATTATATATATGAAAATCTAGATTTTAAGGTTCAATCATCAGTTTTATTTTTCGGAGGTTTATAAGGTGAAAGTTAAGTTTTTGAACCAATTTTATTTTTCTGAATGTTATATATGGGGAAAAATCAAATTTTTATTTTTCATTTTTTGAAAGAGGTATATATGTGATAATGAAGATTTTAAGGTGGAATATGGAATTTCATTTTTTATGAGCTATATACATGAAAATCAAAATTTTTAAACAAGTTTGTTTAGTTGAATTGGTATATACACAAAAAATGAAGTCGTTAAAATTACATTGAAATTTTATTTTTAAAGAGGTACATATGCAATAACCAAGATTTTGAGATACAATAGGAATTTTTTTTTTCATATTAGTATATTGAAATAAAATTTTTGAATTAATTTTATTTTATTGAAGAGGAATATATGTGAATATCAAGTTTTTTTGATTTTATTCAATTTTTTATTTTAAAAAAGTCTATATGTCAATTTCTAGATCTTGAGTTTGAGTATGCGATTTCATTTTTTTAAGAGTTATATACTTGAAAAATTAGTTTCAAAGAAATGGCATCTGTTGATGAGGTCTATATGTGAAAAATCAAGTATTTTTAGGTTACATCTCAAATTTCTTTTTTTTTTTTTGAGCAAATTTATAAGTGAAAATTGTTCTTTCTTGATGAATTATATATGTGAAAAATCAAAATTTTTTAAGTTATTTCTGTGAAAATCAAATTTTTGAAGCAATTTTTGTTGGTTTTGAGAGGTATATATTCAAAAGTCAAGTTTTGAAAGTTACATCTAAGTTTTAATTTTTTAAAGTGGTGAATATACAAGGACCCAAATTTTGAATTTCAATCCTCAATTTAATTTTTTTAGAGGTATATAAGATGGAAGTCAAGTTTTCATACCAAATTCATTTTTCTTGAAGTGCTATATATATAAAAATCAAGGCTTTAACCTTATGTGTAATAGGTGTATATTAAGGTAGGCTTGCACTCTTCCAAGTGCGTTATATCTCAATTCATTAGTTTTATTTGATCAAATTTGGATCTATTTAATAGTTCATTCAAATTGGTTGAGTTTAACTTAATTAGTTTATTTATTTTTATAAAATGGCTTAATTCTAATTTTATTAAATTATTTATTTTGATCAATTTGCTTTAATCAATGACATGAAAAGTGAGGGTTGTGATCGAGATGGCCAAAAATTTTATAAAATACTCAATGAATCTGTCATTGACTTGTATTCTAGATGCACAAGCTTCATATTCTTATTATTTATTATGTAATTGTTGGCTGTAAAGTTCAAGTGTTGATAGAGCAACATACTCATTTAGTATATCATTAGAGACATTGAAAGAGGTGTTCCCTCAATATCCTTCATTTTTCAGTTCATATCGGAAGGCTTGAAACATTGTGAAAGATATAATCCTAGGATATAGAAAGATTCATGCATGTCTGAACAATTGTATACTCTACAAAAATCAAAAAAGTAAATCAAATATATATTACAAGGATTGCAATATACCATGGTATCAATATTTCACATCCCAAAGTAATGATGACAATTAGAAGTTTTGAAAAATCCATCCTAAAGTTGTACGATATTTTTCTCTCAAAGCTGAAATTACAATGACTATTCATGTCAATAATGATAACACCATTTATGAGATAACAAACTGAAAGTCATCCACATGACGGAACACTTAAGCATCTAGCAAATAGTATCAAGTGAAAAAAAATTTGACCAATAATACCTTGACTTTGTTACTGATATTTGCAATATTTGTTTAGGGTTAGCTTTTGATAGGATCAATCCCTTTTAGAAAATAAAATATTTATATAACTCTTGGACAGTGGTTTTGATTTCATATAACTTGCCTCCTTATTTATGCATGAAATAATCACTATTAGTTTTATCAATGACCATTGATGAAGAAAAGAGTCCAAAAAATTCCATCAATGTATGCCTATAGCTATTGATTGAAGAGTTGAAGGAATTATGAGAACCAAGCATGCCAATATTTGATGCAAGTAAAAAGTCTATGTTGTTATTTATATGCAACACTGATATGGATAATTAAGGATTATCGCATATGCATATCTTTCAGGTTATATCACCAGAGGGAAGAAGTCTCAAGGTTGTGTAGAAACACATGGTCATTTACATAACCAAGAGGACAAAAACCTCCAAAATGCATGAAGACTATTCAAATATGAAGCTCAATTAGAAGAAGATAAGTGTCTTTTCTGATTTATTGTACAAGAATACATTGTATAATTAACACAATATCGATATCATTGCACATTGAGAAAAATTTTATCAAAAATTTGTCGTGGACTTTGCTTGACACTGTAGACAAATTAAATGATAGTTTTAATGCATGACTAGATATGAAGCCTATTAGCATATGGAGGGAACTTTACTCGGAAGATAAAGATAGTGGAATATTTTTACTACTAACTCTATTCATCATGAGCAAAGGAAACAATAAAATTTTCGTAGGTGGATTAAAAAAAGTGAAAATCTCTGATGGTGACATGTCAAATATTTCTAGATGCATAATATGAAAGATCGGAGCATCACTGACTTAAAAAGTCATAATTGTCATATATTAATACAATAGTTACTTTTGATCATAGTACCGAGTGTTTATCTAAGCATGTAGTCAAACTGATCGAATCTTTCAATATTTGTATGCAAAAAGTAGCTACCCATCTGATTTTGAAACTCTACAATTTAGGATCACCCTAATACTTTGCCACTTCTAAAGAATCTTTCTACCTTTATTTTTCAATATCATGAAGCATTGGTTATTCACCTAGTGAAAGAAGCAATACTCGTAGGGCTAGTGCAATACCGCTATATTTATCCGATTAAGAGGTAAATTTTGATATTTATTTTTAACTTACTTATTTTTTCTTTCATCCATGATAATGAATGAATGATTGTCATTTAGATATCTTTCAAAATTAAAGAACTATGTGCAAAACAAAACTCATCCATAAGGTTTTACAGTAGAAGATTATTTGACAAAAGAATGCATGACTTTTTGTATAATGTACTTGATTGAGTTCAATCAAACTTTACTCAACCTTCTCAAAACCAAGATTGTGATTCCTATGGTGGAGATGGGCATCCAAGGGCTTAGTAAGGAACTCATTAACTGAGTAAGACTCAATGGGCACAAACATACTACTATGTGATATTTAATATGGACATGTGAAAACCTTTTGAGAGTGTTGTGGAGCCACAACTGACCACCCATGATAGCTAAAGATCCTGAGAAGTAATCTCAAAACAACAAATAAAATTTAGTTGTGTTTGAATGCATAATTAGGAATTGTGAGAATATGACTTCCAATATGTGAAAGTCTCTATTGTTAATTATTCTGATAATTGCCTTCTAAAATAAGAAACCTAGATAACAAAATAGAAATACAAAGAAAAAAAGCATAATTTGATTAATTTAGGAAAAAAGGTGAAATGACTTAAGTTAGGGCATACCCTCACAATTTAAAGAATATTAATTCATAACATGAAATAAAATGAAATGAGAAAAGGATTAGGAAAGGCTTAATGCTTTTCATTGCCCCATATTGTGCATTGGATCAAATGGAATTTGACTCAGATGTGTGCTTAGTTTGATCCTTAGCAAATGCTAATAAATTTGCTTGATTTCAATGTGTGGCCGATGCCTTGGCTTATGTTAGTTGACCTTAAGAGGGTTTGAAGTGTCACCATTGATTTTCTACTTATTATTAGTTGAATTCTTTGTGATCTTTGATTTAAGAGAATAATTAATAGCTTTAGCTTATGTTAATCATTTATAATATGATAATCAACGGTATTTTTTGGCTTGGTGTTGATTAGGTCTTGAAGTGTCAGCGACAACTTTATGCTTGTGTTAATTGAGCTTCCTTCAGATATGGCATTTGGCTGATAGACTAAGTAAGTTCAAGTTTGCCTTAGTTTGGTTTGATTTAACAGAGTGATTAGTGGCTCTGGCTTATGATAATTATTTTTTATTTGATGATCAATAACCTTTCTTAGCTTGTTGTCAATTAAATTTGAAGTGTCACTAATAACTATGCTAATCATCCTCAGTTTAATAATCAATGGCCTTTCTTGGGTTATTATCAATTAAATTTGAAGCATGATCAAGGACTTTGTTATTGTGTCAATTGAGCCTGAAGTGTTGTTGAAGACTTTATCGTTATAGTGGGTTGACTTCTTCTGAACATGACATTTAGTTGACTAACTAAGTGAGTTCAAGCCTGTCTTTGTTCGGTTTGATTTGAAATGGTTAGTAGCCATTGCTTATGCTGATCATTTTTGACTTAACAATTGATGACCTTCCTAGTTTATTGTCAATTGGGCTTGAGTTGTAATTTATGGTTTCAAGTTTGTTGTTGACTAACTCCAATTGATTTGAGTTTGATGCAATTCAAATATAATTTTGGTTCACATTTGCTTTGATTAAATTTGATGCTAAAACATAGTTTTAGTCCAAGTCTGATTTGATTCAACCCGATGGTCAAACTTGGTTTTGATTCAAGTTTGATTTGATTCAATTTGATATTCAAACTTAGTTTTGGTTCAAGTTTGATTTGATTCAATTCTTTGTTTAGACTTGATTTTGATTCAAATATGATTTGATTCTATTGTGATCTGTTTGACTTTGGGTTAGCATTTGCGAGCTCTTCCTAGTCCTCTCTAGCCGATCCTAACTTGCATAGAAAGAGAATGCTACCCACTCAATTATAACTGGATGAGGATGCTTTGACACTCAAATCAATATACCATCCTTTGTTTGGTCCCTTTCACTCTCCAAGGAGCTAGGGTTTTACAGTGGAGTAGCATGCAAGAATTGAACTTATAAAGTAAAGAGAAAGGATCTGAAACCATTTTCCTGGATGCCTTTGGCCCTATTATATATGGCACCTTGGTTAACTTGCCCTAGCCTCCTCAGATAACTCTACCATGGTTGGTATATGAGTTATTTAGAGGTAGTTTGAAAATTCTGCTTGGCCTTCCATATTGCAATTCAATGGGATTTTGTCATCTCATAATAGGTATGGCAAAGGTAGTGGGTAGTGTAGGTAGTGCCAGTGGTGCAATTAGTATAGATAGCGGGGAAAGAGTTGTTGGTAGAGGAGTTGCTCTTGTAGGAGATCACCCAGTCTGTCCTTCATATGGATAAAAGGTAGAAGTTGAATGTTTAGAGAATAGGCTGCACCCAGGCTATTGGCCCACCCTAATGGGCTTATGGAGCTTGACTTTTGAGGGTTGAGCTATGGGGCCTATCACATAGTGGTTGGATTGCAAAGCCAATCTTTTGGTATTTAGACCGTGGAGCTTATTTTTCAATAGCCAAGCTACAGAGCTCATCCTTCAGTGGCCAAGCTATGGAGCTCATCCTTCGGTGGCCAAGCTATGGAGCTCATCTTTTGATAGATAGGTTGTGGAGCTCATCCTCAAGTGGGTGAGTTATGGGGCTTGTCTTTTAATAAGTTGACGGTAAAGTGTATCCTCAAGTGGTCGAGTTATGGAGCACATCTTCTGATAGATGGTTAGTGAAGCCCATCTTCTAGCGGCTTAGCTATGGAGCTCATCTTTTGATAGCTGAGTTGTGGGATTGCCAAGCTATGGGACTTAGCCCTTTAGAGCATTGTTGGATTTATGTGTAGTGGTGAGGCTAACAGCTTTTGTTTTAGCTCAACCCAACTTCCGATTTGTGCTAGGACCTAACTTTAGTACATCATTGCTCCTTGACACATCATGGCTCCCTAGGCTCTTCATTTGATTCTCTACTAATCTAATGTAAGGGCTTGTTTTGAAGATTGCCCTTGGCAACTACATTGCTCATGTTGCCCTCGAGAACTAGAAAAGCTACACCCATAATGGCATCTCATTTAACACTTTGGTGGCGTTCATGGTGACTCAAATTTTTGGGGTGTCTCTTTGAATGCCATTCTTGCCCATTAATTTCTCAAAATGCAGCTTTTCACCAGTGGATGGCTTTAGCCTCTTGGACCATCTATTCACAGCTATATAAGGAGTGAGAACAAGGCATCCACCACTAACTTCTAGAGATCTTGCTCCTTTTCTTGATTTCTATTGCAATTGTGCCTTCTTTATTTTCCTTTGGTGATTGCACTTTCTTCACTACTTATGTCACTCAGTAAGTTGGCTATCGCAACTTGATTCTTCTGATGTGTACTTCTGGGATTTTGTGCAAGAATTTGTGAACCTATCTCTCTACACTAGGAGGATTTTTGTGCATCAAGGCTGCCACCAAATGCTCCACATGAGCAGGAGCTTTCTGATAGCACTCTACTAGTGCTCTGCTCTAAGCTCTATTGGAAGGTGATAATTGCTTACCCCTTCTTGTCCTTTGCATCATGCTACCAAATGGATCCTTTTTTTGATTGATTACAGCTTGGTGATATTGCTCAGGGTATGCTTGGATGCCTTCTAGAGCACAATGAGAAGAACTCCTAGGCTAGGCCACACCAGGGCCCTTTATTGTAGGAACTTGATCATTCTGACTGTGAGATATTGAAGTAGTAGTGGATGATCTATGCTTCCCTTAATGAGCTTTCTAGAAGCAAGGAGTAGGAAGCTTTTCTTTGGGACAGGGCCTAGTGGGGGGAAGCATTTGCCCATCAAGCAAGCATATCTCAGGACTTGGCTTAGAGGGAATATGCCATGGCAATGAAGTAGTTCCATTCTATTGATGAGTTTCGGGCCTTGTTGGAGTGGGTCCAAGAAGATGGGGTCAGCTAGGGAAGGGAACTCCTTGCTGTAACTCAAGTCAATCTCATTCTCTAGGGGACTCCTACTATTAGGCCAAGGTGCTTTGCCACCTGAATGACTAAATGCTCAACATCTGGTGGCTCTTTGCTGAGAGCATGGAGGAGAGTGTGGTCCAGCATTAGTTGGAGAATTATCTCTCCACAGCTTGGGAAATAGGGTATATTTGGGACCCCCTTAATCATGTTTGCATCTTCTCTCTCTCTCTCGATCACCTTTGTCCGCACTTCTAGTGCTGCCTTGGATTATTTTGTCTCCTTCTATTTCTCAGGTAACTTTACTCTTCCCAATTTCCCCATTTCAGGATACTAGGTGGGGGAGAGTTCTCATGCTGCTAAGGACCAAGCTATGGGGAATGAACCTCTGTAGCCTTCAAAGGCCCCCAATGTACTCATTGTGCTGCAGGAGCTTTGCTCCTCTCTTGTACCTTATTTAATGAATAAGTAGATCACTACACTTACCTCTTTTTTTCTTTCTCTCTCATTGAATTTATGTTAATGATTTCCAATGTGCCTTTAGGGCACTACTTCTTCTAAGCCTTGTTCCTTGATGAATATGAGGTGTTAGTGGCCCTTGTCGTACGTGGGCATCACACTGCCACTCTACCTTTAATCCATTCTAGTTGTGTTTTAATCTGGTCATGCCACATACTACCTACATTGATTGTCATGGTAGAGGCACATGCTTTTGACACCAATCACAAAGTGAGCATGGCTTGGCCCTAGTGGCCAGTTAATGACCACTACAGTAAGGATGCACATTCTCATTATTTATCTCGAGGCATGCCAATCCAAATCTTAGCTGTCTGTCCCCCTTGTAGGGAGGAGACGTAGTTTCTTTCCCATGCCTTGTCATTGTTGGAACCAAATCAATTTCAGTTTGCTTATCTTTGCTTATCCTTCTAGTAATTAGGATGTCAAGTCTTTTAGCAAAGCTTGTAGCCAGACAATGGGCTGAATTGGGGTTGCTCACCGGGAGGTGATCTTCCTCACCTAGTTTGAGACTCACGCCATTCTATTGGAAGGAAATAACTATTCTTCGCCTTCATCTTTGGCCTTGAATTCATGTTCCTTGTGCTAGTACTAGGACCTGGATGCTTTATGGATTATGTGCTAAGCTTACAACTAGGAGTTTGGGGACCAAGCGTGGGCTTGTAACCATTATACAATCAAGTGTAGGACTTGTACTTAGGTTTTACTCTATTGTAGCTTATGAAAGCCTTTGCTCCTTGGTGATTTGTCATTTTGGTTTGAATGCAATAAAGAGGATGGTTACAAGTGTACTTTTCCTTTGTAGGGCATGGATCATTAGGCCATGTTGATTGGGATGTTTTTGAGGGTCAAACATGAGAGCCTGTAACCATGCCCTAGTCAAAAGTTAATCTTGTAATCAGGCCTCCTCCCTTAGTTAAGGACTAACCTTGTGACCAGGTCTTCAATCCCCTCATTGGCTCTTAACAAAGATTTCCATTTCTTGGCAACTCACTACTTTGATTAGAATGTAATTGAAAGGAAACTCATAGGTGTTCCTTTCCTTTGTAGGGCGTAGCTTGTCAAGCCAAGTTAGCTAGAAAGTTTCTTAGGTCAAGTGCAAGGTATTGTAACCACACCTTGGTCAAGAGTAGATCTTGCAACCAGGCCTTTACGGGTTTAGGTGTGAGAGCTTGTAATTATACCTAGTCAAAAGTAGATCTTGTAACTAAGCCTTTGGGGCGCAAACATGAGAGCTTGTAACCATACCTTGGTCAAGCATGATAACTTATAATCGCACCCCAGCTAAGAGTAGATCATATAACTAGGCTTTCGGGGGTCAAGCATGATAACTTGTAATCGTTCCTCAATCAAGAGCATATCTTGTAATCGGGCCTTTGGGAGTCAAGTGCGAGATCTTATAACCATGCCTTCAGGGGTCGAGTATCAGAGCTTGTAATCATACATACATCGGTCTAGAGTAGCTCTTGTATCTAGGCCTTTGTGGGTATTTAAGTCTATTTTAATTAAAATTAAATTTAATCAAAATTTAGCCATAATAGATACTTGAATGCCACTAAAACATACAAAATCAACCACAGTTTGATAAACTAGATTTCTAGTTATGGCCAACCAATCATCCGGTTCCAAGATTAGTGACCAGTTCTCATGAATCAAGATTAGTAGAACCACTTTACTGGTCAACTAGTTCCTCAACTAGTCAACCAATTTTGATGAACCAATGCTGGCTATCGCTCTCAGTTGATCAACTATTTCCTCAATCGATTAACTGGTTCAGCTTAAGATTTGAAGAAATTGGCCATCTGTTGAGCCAAATGCAAAGTAAATAAGTCTTTTCTTTTGCAAATAAGCCCCTGTATCCTTACAATGATAATTTGGTCCCTAGAGACAAAAATTTGCAACAAACCCTCTTGAATTTCATGTTGTCATGAAGGAATACAATCATATCCATACATCCAGATCAATTCAAATAGAAAAGTTATCTCATCCACATCTAAACAAACAAATCATCATTCAAGTTTTGAATCTAAAACAACCCATCCTTATCTTCTACAATTCAAAATTTTGAATCATCATGATCCAATATTATCATCCAAATGTAGCTGTAAAGCCTTAGAATCTTACAAAAAGAGGGAGGAGGATTCAAAAGAAAAAAATTGGCACTTTCGGAGGCTTGCGGCCACATGTAGCCTTGCTTGCCTCTAGCCGTAGTCCACATCTCATTGGAACCCTAGCTGTCATGCACTCTTGCTCAGGCCTTGTAGAGCACCTCCCACAACTGCCCAAGTTTGGGCAACCAAAGTAGAGGGTCCGATCCCCCAAATTGCATTGCAAGCTCCTCTTCCCCTTACCCACCACCTATAATCATGTGTGTACAATTGCCTAAGCTCTCAACCATATCACCCTACAATTGGCCACTCATAGCCATCCTATTATTCTCTGATGCCCCTTCACCAACTACTATCTAGACCGTTAGTCCTCCACTTCCTCCTTGCTGCCCTTCTACTAAGGCATTTGCACTGTCTCTTCTATACTGAAGCAACCACCCTTGCACTTTTTATTTAAGCTCCTAGATCCAGGATGATCACCACCTTAAAGCTACCACCGACCCTCACCCTGAGCCACCGCTCTCTCATGCTCATCACCATTTGTACCACTCTCAGCCATGACTAGGACCTTATCACCGGTATCACTAGGATGTGTAGTAACAGGGATACGTTCTATTAGGGAACTCAAAAGATTGTCGAATCAAAATAATATAGTGGGTCAGACACCCAACCATTCCAAAAGCTTAAGCTCATGGGATATGGGCTTTTTTCACTATATATATTGGACCCTATCTATCCAATATCCGATGTGGGACTAATTTATCACACCTGACATTATAGCAATCTCCTCCTTCAGGTGTGATTTAACCACATCAATTTTAATACTCTTAATCAAGAACTCTTTTACTCGACCAGTTCCACCGTGTGACCCATACCAATAGTTTTTTTGTCTCATTCTTTTGATTTTTAAGAGAAACTAACATGCGACTCAATTCAGTCGCACCATCATGGTAATTTCGGTCTTAAGAGTTTGCACAACTTTGAACCTGAAGCTCTGATACCACTTGTTGGGAGAGCCGAAAGAGTGTCAAACTGGAATAATATAGTGGTCGGATACCAAAGCATCCCAAAAGCTTAAGCTAATGGGATATGAGTCTTTTTCACTATATATATTGGACCCTATCTATTCAATATATGATGTGGGACTAATTTATCACACTTGACATTATAACAATGTCCATCTTCCCCATCAGCTAGGGTATTGCCATAGGTTGAGACATGCGCTGACACTAAGGACCAAATCCAACCAAATCTTGCCAGATCTGTGCAGATCTAGCTAGAAGATGATGAAAGAGATAAAGGTAGAGAAGAGCAGTCTGACAAACATGGGAGCTCGCAAGAGTCCAATGGTGAGAGAAGGAATGATGAAGGTGAGAAATAAAATGTAAAGTATGGTGAAAGAAAAATAAGGAAAAAAAAGATAAAAAAGAGAAAACATGAAAAAAGAAGAAGAAGAAGAAAAATTATATATATTCTCACCTTGATAAATATGCTCTCATCAACTAAGCTAGGGGTAGCCTGTGGGCTCGTCTGAAAGACATTCTAACTAAGGACCAAATGTAGGCTTGTCCGAAAATCAACTCAATTTAAGGCCAGTCTATGGACTTGCCTGAAAGTAATTCTAATCAAGAGCCAGCCTACGAACTCACTGAAAAATCTATTCAGCTATGAGCCAACTTATAGGCTTTCCAAAAGCCAATTCAAATTAAAGGCTAACATGCAAGCTCATTTGAAAGTCAAAGATGACATAGGGGGCTCGTGGGCTCACCCAAAGTCATTATGACATTTTGAGGGCTTTCAAACAAAATTAATTATATTAATTAATATAAATTGATTAACTTAAATGACTCAATCACATTGAACTCAAGCTGATTCAACTAAAGTAAATAAACAAGACCAAATTAATGCAAACAAAGCACCAAATGGATCTAAATCAAAAAATAAATGGACTAAAACTAGTCAATAGTCATACAAAAAACCCTCTACTAGTTATCCATTTCCCCAAATTGGTTGATTGGTTCTAATATGACAAAATTGGTAGATCTCTCTATTGATCATCCGGTTCCCAATTAGATGTCCAGTTCTAATGAACGATCATTGGCAAGATCTCTACCAATTGATTAGTAATCCAACCGGTTAATCGATTCTGATAAACCATGGTTGGCACCCTTTCAGCTAGTCAATGAGTTCCTTAGTTGACCATGCAATTTTTTTAAAGGAAAAGAGACTGGTTCAAACCGAACCCTAATCAAGTTCAAATTAGGTCAAGTTGAATCAAGTCAGTTCAAACATAACTTTGCTGGTGCCAAATCTGGTCAACCTAGATTAAATTGGGATCAAATCAAAGAAAAATCAAAATAAATTTGAATTGAACTCTAATTTAGTCAAATCACATTTGAACTAAACTTTAATCAATTTCAAATTGAACCCTAATTGGGTCAATTCAAATTCAAATCAAATCCTAATTGGGTTAAATCAAGTTTGAATTAAACTCTAATTAGGTTAAGTTAGGTACAAACAAACTCCAATCCAAAATTAAATCAAGTTTGAATTAAACTATAATTGGGTTGAATCAAACTCAAATTCAAATTAACCAATTTTGAACTACCCTAATTGGGTCAACCATGTTCGTACCAAACCTTAACTGGGTTAAATTGAGTTCAAATTTGAACCCATGTTGGGTTGAGCCAAGTTTGAATTAAACCTAATTAGGTTAAACTAAGTTCAAACTGAACCCTAATTAGGAAAAATTAAACTCAACTCTAAACCCTAATTGGGTCAAACCAGGTTCAATCCAAATCCTAGTCAGGTCAAATCGAACTCAAATTCAAACTTGAACTAAAACTAATTGAACTTGAACCAAAATTAGGTCAAACTTGAATCAGAACCAAGTTGAACCAAACCAACATGAATTTGAACCGAAGTCCATTAGGCACCATTTGGTTTGGGATCAGGATCAGGATCAGGATCAAGATTAGTGAACTACTTTTATAAACTAATATCTTTTTATCAAAATTAACACTTCAATGATTTAAACTTCAAAAAACTATTTAATTTTTTATAATAATTTAATTTAATAATAGTGTAAAATAAGTAATACTAATTTTATAAGAAAAAAATAATTCTGAAATGAGTTGATTCTGATTCTGATCCGAAACCAAATTTAGGTTCGAACCCAAACCCAGTAAGGGTCCAACACAGGTTGAACCTAAAACCGTTAACAATTTGAATCTAGATCCATTAAAAACTCAATTAGGATTTGGATCCAAGATCCATTAAGTATCCAATAAGAACCCAATTGGAGTTGGATCCAGATCAATTAAGGTTAGTCAACAAGCAATAAGCTGTCAATATTACCTCAAGTTTAATTGACAACATGCTTAAGAGGCTACCGATGATCAAATTAGAAATGGTCAGTATAAAGCTCAGACTATTAATCATTTCAAATCAAACTAAGGCAGGTTTAAACTTTCTTAGCGAGTCAACCAAATGCCTTATTCAAATAAAGTCAACTAGTAATATGCTTAGAGCTATTAGCCACACTTCAAAGCTAAGCCAACTCAAAAGCCATTGATGATGCTTCAAACCTAATCGACAACATACCTAAGAGGTTGTTGATTATCATATTAGAAATGGTCAACATAAGGCCAAGACTACTAACCATTTCAAACCAAAGTAAGGTAGGCTTGAACTCATTTACTTAGTCAACCAAATGCCTTGTTCAAACAAAGTTAACTAACAATATGCTTAAAGTCATTGGCTATACTTCAAAGCCAAGCCAACCCCAAAGGCTGTTGATGATGCTTCAAACTTAATTAATAATACACCTAAAAGGCCATCAATTATTAAATTAGAAATGATCAACATAAAGCCAAGGTAGCTAACCATTTTGAACCAAACTAAGGCAAGTTTGAACTCATTTAGTCAGTCAGTCACAATACTTGTTCAAACAAAGTCAACTGACAATACACTTAATTCTAACAATACACTAAATAAACTCTAAAAGCCATTGGTGATACTTCGAACCTAATTGACAATATGCCTAAGAGGCTATCAATTATCAAATAAAAAATGGTTAGTACAATGCCAAGGTTGCTAACCATTTTTAACTGAACTAAGGCAAGCTTGAACTTGCTTAGTCAATTAGCCACAATACCTTATTCAGACAAAGTCAACCAACAACGCACTTAATGCCATTGGTCACACTTTAAATCTTAGCCAATCCCAAAAGCCATTGGTAATGCTTTAAATTTAATCAACAACATGCCTAAAAAGCTATTAATTATTAAATAAAAAATGGTCAATGTAAAGTGAAGGCCACTAACCATTTCGAACTGAACTAAGGTAGGCTTGAATTTGCTTAGTCAATCAGCCACAATGCCTTGTTTAAATAAAGTCAACTAACGATATGCGTAAAACCATTAGCTACACTTCAAAACTAAGCTAAACTCAAAAGCTATTAGTGATGCTTCAAGTCTAATTGACAATAAGCTAAGAAATTGCTAATTATCAAATTAGAAATGATTAGCATAAGCCCAGGCCACTATTCATTCTACAAAATTGAAGATCAAAAGAAGTCAACTGACACAAACCAAGACAATCAGCCACATCTTAAAATTTCATGAAGTTATTAGCATTCATGAAGGATCAAACTAAGGCTCATCTGAGTCAAATTCCACTTGGTCAAATGAACAGGAGTGAGGTATCAACAAGCATCCAGTCTTTCCCATTCCCTTTCTTATCACTTGTGATTATGAATTTAAATACATTGAATTATAAAGGGAGGGTATGTCCTTACTTAAGCCATGTATCCTTTTCTCAAAATCAATCAATTATGCTTTTCTTTATTCTTGCCTCTATTTTATTAGCTAGATTTCACACTTTAGGAGATTCCTAATAATTGTTAGGGTAATTAATAATAGGTTCTTGCACTTGCTAGAAGTCATATTTTCACAATACCTAATAGCGTATTCAAATCACCCTCAATTGTTATTTGTCATTTTGAGATTGCTCCTTAAGGTTTTTAGCTATCCCCAGTGGTCTAGTTCGGCTATATAGGGGTCAAGTGTGAGAGCTTGTAATTATACCTTAGTCAAGAGCAGATCTTTTTAACTTCACCTTTCGGGTCAAGCATGAGCTTGTAATCATACCTTGGTCAAAAGTGAATGTTGTAACTAGGCCTTTAGGGGTCAAGCATGAGAGCTTGCAACACACCTCAGTCAAGAGTGGGTCTTATAACTTAGTCTTCACCTATTTTGGGTAACTTTTGATGGAGACTTCCTTTGCCTAGTAATTTATTGCTTTGCTTTGAATGTATTAGAAAGAGAAGGTTTTGGACATACCTCTCCTTGTAGGGTATGACACATTAGGCCATTTTGACTAGAAAGCTTTAAAGGTCAAGTCTGAAAGCTTATGACTCTCCCCTAGTCAAGGGTAGATCTTGTAATTGAGTTTCAATTTGAGCCTGAGGACTCATATCTAGCTTCAAGGATCATACTTCCTATGACAAAAAGCAGGCAACAAATTATTTTTATTAGTAAAATCTTCCTAAATTACTTACATGCTAGTTCGAGGCAAGGCTTTGTTATCCAAACATTCAACTTATAAGTCCCTTCTTCACTCATAATATGACACGGTAAGGCCCTTCCTAATTTGTGACTACTTTTCTGGTGGCTCAATTTGTGATGTGTACTCATCAAAGCACCAAGTCACCTTATGTGAAGGACTACCTTAGTGTCCTTTCAACTTCAGCTCAAGCTATTCAATACTAATAATTAGATACTCACTGGTGGCTTGATCTTGTACCTCAAGAAGGAGGTCCTTCTCTGCCATCATATTTTTTCACATTTGTGCTAGGGTCATAGCCTTGCACTCTTGGGGAGAGTAGGCCAATCTCATTTGGTATTACTGTCTTAACTCCATACGCAAGTTGGAAAGGCATTTCTCTAGTTGTTTCTCTTCGAGTTGTTATGTAGGCCCAGAGTTTGTTGGATAACTTTCCACCCAGCTTCCCTTGGTGCCTAGGATATGCCTCTTAAGTCACTTTAGAATGGTCTGATTAGTTACCTATGCTAGCCCATTAGCTTCTAGGTTGGTGATTGAAGTGAATTTTTGCTAGTGTGTAGCTCTTTGCAATTCCCAAAACTTGGAGCCATCAAACTACTTCCTATTATTGATCACCAAGGTCTATGGTATTCCAAATTAGTAGATCATGCCCAATTAGAAGAATTCCTTCACCTTTTTCTTGGTGATAATTGCCAATGATTTGGCTTCTACCCATTTGGTGAAGTAGTCAATCACCACTATCAAAAACTTCTATTGCTCTAAAGCTAGGGGAAAGGGCCTAAGATGTCCATTCCCCATTGGTGAAAGGCCATAGGGAATGGGCCTGCTATGGCTTGGTGGTAGGCTAGTAATATAGAGGAGTGTGTAGCTAACATTGCCTACAATGAGAGGTGTACTATAGTGTTTGGCCAGTAGTAATATTGTTGAAGCACTTTGTGTGCCAAGGCTTGCTCACCCACGTGGTTCTCATAGATCCCCTCATGGACTTCACTGAGAGTGTACTTAGCTTTTGAGGACGCAAGACACCTCAAAAGTGGCCAAGTGATCAAGCATTTATACAACTCATCCTCTAGAATGATGAAGTTAGGGGCAAGCCTCCTAATCTTCTACACTTTAGCTTTATTATCGAGAAGATTTTCCATTTTAAGGTACTCTAGTATGCATCCTTTCAACTCAACTCATGTTCCATGACCCATATTTTGGCCGAGTACCTCACATTAGGGGTTTGGAAGCACCTCTACATATATTGTCCTTTGCCTTTTATCACGTTGGAACAATGCAAGTCGAGTGATGGAGTCTACTTCCCAACTTTCTTCCCTTGAGATCTACTCTATGTTGACCTAGGTAAAAGTTAGCAGTGCTTGACAAACCTCTAAAAGGTATAATTCTATTAGGGAGTCTTTGGCTTCATATATTGCTTGAATTTGGTTTATACAAACTATGAGTTGTTATAGAGCTCAAGATTTAGGGCTTCCATTACCTTGGATGCCCTCAACCCAAGGAGTATAGCTACATATTCAGCCACATTGTCGGAGGTCCCGAATTTGAAACTATGGGAGTGCTCAAACTTGTCCCCTTCTAGGTTTATCAGTACGGCTCTTGCTCTACTTCCTACTTTGTAGGATGACCCATTTACCTAGGCCTTCCAATGTTTCACCTCAGTATCTACCATTTCCTTGAGGCCAAGCTCCATAATAAAGTTCTTGGGCTTTAATGGTTTCCTTGCTTCAATGTGGATGTCAAACTAGCTTAGCTCCACAACCCACTTCATCATTCTCCTTAAGTTTTTTGGCTTTTGAAGGGCATGATGAAGAGGGATGTTTGCTTGAATTACAATCATGTGGGTCTAGAAATATGAGCTTAATTTCCTGGATGATAAGAAAATTACATTAGACCAGCTTCTCCATTGGGGTGTACCAAGCTTACACACTAATGATGGTGTGACTCATGTAATATATGGGGTATTATTTCTGTTCTCGGTTTCTGAGTAATGCTAAACTAACTACTAATTTACTTGTGGCAACATATAGATGCAAATCTTCCTCTTAAGTAGGCTTTACTAGTAATGGTAGGGAGGTGACGTGTGACTTCTGCTACTAAAAAGCCTTTCACATTCTTTGCGACATTTGAATGATTTGCTTTTATTTAGGGCTTTGAAGAAGAGGGTGCATTGCTCTCCAAGCTGAGAGAGGAAATGCGTAAGGGCAATGATTCACCCAATGAGCCTTTGCTCCTCTTTCACTGAGGTAGAAGACCTTATCCTCCTAGATCTTGAGTGGGTTGGTTTTGATTCCCCTTTTTGAGATAAGATATCTGAGGAACTTCTTTGTCATTACCCTGAACATGCATTTCTTTGGGTTTAACTTCATTTATTACCTTCATAATATGTCAAAAGTCTCTTACAAGTCAGAGATATGATATGTACCTTGTAGGCTCTTAATCAACATGTCATCCATGTAGGCATCCGTGTTTCTTTTGAGATTGTGCTTGAACACTCAATCTACCATCCTTTGAGATAGTGCTTCAACTCAAAGGGCATGGTCATGTAGCATGATATTCCTCGATTAGTTATGAATGATGCTTTCTCTTCATCCTTGAGGTTGATTCTGATTTGGTGGTATCCTAAAAAGGCATCAAGAAAACTCAACAATTGATGCCCAATGGTTGAGTCTACTAACTGACCAATGCTCGGGAGTGGATAGCTATCTTTCTGGCAAGCTCTATTGAGGTCTATGAAGTTCATGCATATCCCCCACTTGCCATTAATCTTCTTGACCAGCACCATATTGGTGAGCCGTTCTGGGTACCGTACCTCCTATATGAAACTAACTTTCAATAGCTTCTCTACTTCCTCATCATCAATTCTCTTTGATATTAAAATGTGAAGTGTTGCTTCTTCTACTTTATGTGTTTAGTGTTAGTGTACACTAAGAGCTTGTGCTCTGCTACACATGGGTTAATGCTAGGCATGTCATTTGTTGCCTAGGTGAACATGTCCTAGTTATTGGACAAGAGCTTCTAAAGTTCTTTCAAAGAGTGCCTTAAGCAACCCGACCCCTACTCTGATGGTGTGAACTTTGGTCCCATCATAGGTAATGGTCATCGGCTCTTACACTACTTTCAAATGGCTCCAAGGTTCACTTTCCACCTTCTCCTTCCCCCATAGTCTACTTTGTTCTTTCAAGTGTGTTGTGTAGCAATAACACACTATTTTTTGGTCTCCTCACACTTTCCCATTCCCAAACTTGGTGGAGAATTGGAGGAATGTTAGTAGGTGGAGACCCTCACTTATAATTTGTTCAAATTAGGGTGACCTAGTATGGCTTTGTAGGGGAGTTAGGTTTTCACCACGACAAAGTTGGTAAAGAGAGTGGAGCTTTTTTGGACTTCACTGGCTATCAGCAACCTTTTACCACCCCTTCAAGGTTGAAGGAGCTATGAGATATGTCAGCTAGCTTGCCATAGGAGGGGTACAAGAGCTGTCCGCATCTTATCCTGGAGTATGTCTTGGCAAACAAGATGATTTTGGATGCTCTTATGTCATCGAGCACCCTTTGTATGAGGTAGCCCTTTAAAATGAGGGTGATGATGAGGGCTTTGTCCCTATCCTCTAGACCCCTTTTGAGAGCCAGTGGGTCTCCACACCATTCTCCTTCCTTTGGATGCCTTTTGCCTCCCAAGGTCATAGCTAGGGTGAGATGTTCCCTTGCAGTAGCCATTCTACCTTCTTAACAATGGTCCTCACAAATTATGGTGAGGTAACTTTTAGTCTCTTCCTAGGCCTTTAGCCAAAAACCCACTTTCAAGGTGGGCTCTGTGACCTAGCCCCCTCTCTAGTTTAATTGGACAAGGCATAATTCTGGTGAGGCCTTTGCCATCTAGGTACGAGGGTTAAGGGTGTCTCCTGAGGATTTGAGATGCCAGTCATCATTTTGTTCCTTAAATGCTATTGTCGAGGTGGCATGATTACTGTAGGCTACCCAAAGAGGGATCCTTTAGTGGATCTAAATGGAAGCACTAATTTGCTATGATTCATCCAGCTTAGGGTTGGAGTTTGTGAGCTCTTATTGGTGCTCTCTAGCTAATCCTAACCTGTACTAAAAGAAAAATACTGTCCATCTGGTTATGATTGGAGGAGGATGCTCCAACCAACATATCAATATACTATCTCATTTTTTGGTTCCTTTCACTCTTGATGGAACTAGAGTTTTGTAGTGGATTAATATATAGGAATTGAACTTGTGGAGTAAGGAGAATGGATATCAAACCTTTTACTTAGATGCCTTTGCCCCTATTATATTGGGCGTGGTGGGTAACTTGACCTAACCTTCTCAGATAAGTCTACTATGATTGGTGTGTGAGTTAGTTGATGGTAGTTTAAAAATTCTTCTTGGCCTTCCATATTGTGATTTAATGGCATTTTGCCATCTCATTGTAGGTATGGCAAATGTAGCCCATGGTGTAGGTGGCACCAATGGTGTAGATGGTGCAAACAATGAGGCAAAAGTTGTCGGTGTAGGAGTTGGTCTCATGATAGATCACCTAGTCTACCCTTCATTGGGATGAAAAGTGGGAGCTGAGTGTTCAAACAATCTACTATACCTGGGCTTTTGGCCACGACTGGTAGGCTTATGGAGCTCAACTTTTGAGGGTTGAGCTATGAGATCCATCTCATAGTGGCTGGGTTATAGAGCTCATCTTCCAGTACCAAGCTATGGACCTTATTTTCCTATAGTTGGAGCCCATCCTTTGGTAGCCGAGCTATGGAGTTTATCTTTTGATCGGCAAGTTATGGATCCAATCCTCTAGTGGCTGAGCTATAGGGCTTATCTTCTAATAGGTAGTTGCAAAGCCCATCCTATGGTGGTCGATCTATGGAGCCCATCTTCCATTAAGCAAGTTGTGAAGCCCGTCCACTTGTAGCCAAGCTATGAAGGTCATATTTGATAACTAGGTTGTGGGGTCATTGAGGTATAGGACTTAGCCCTTTAGAGCATTGTTGGATTTATGTGTAGTGGTGAGGATTGAGGCTTTGCTTTCAGCTTGACCCACTATTCTATTTGTACTGGGACCCAACTTTGGTTCATCATTGCTCCTTGACAGAGATCCTGACCTTCCACCTCTTAGACCTTATGAGAAGAAAGTGGAGGGTGGACCTCGTCAGTTTGGCTCTTTTACCAAGAGGATCAACATGGTCGAATAACAACAATATTCCTACTTAGCTTGATAGACAAAGATGGGGACATCGAGGCTCCCTTAGCCTTCTTTGTAGGAGTCGAATTACCATCAATGTTAGCAGGATTATCTCCTCTATGGTTGTGTTGTTGAGACAAGGCCATCAAGGCTTGTAGGGCAAAGAAACAATAAGGAATTTAGAACAAATAATGCAAGTAAATAAATAGTGTAAAACCAAGTTCTAGGAACATCGTGTAAAAAAAACTATTGAAGTACAACTTGCGGTCTCACTCACTTCTCTCCCATGCTACACTTAAGCTATAATGGCAAAAGGCCTCTTCAGCTATCCAAACTCAACATTTGTGCAAGTAAAGAATAAAAGTGGAGAAAATGGAGTTTTTTGTTTTTGAAGGGTCTACGCCATTTTGATTAAGATTGGGCCATAGCATCCCACATTCTAGGATGTCAGGCAAGCATATCAATTCAAACCTAGCTATAATAGGCTAGATAGGCTATGGCATCCTGATCTGGTCTTCTGTTAATATGAAGAGTACTTGGCCAAGATAAGAAACTCGGACTAAACTATGGTCAGTTTTCAGACCCTATAATCCAACTTGGTCCTTGTTGTGAAATAAGATATTTGGGGATGGAACATTGCTAGAAGGGTCCTATCATATTCTGAGGATGTTGCATCTCTCTACCTACAAAACAAGGTAGCTACTATTAGGGGTTTGCCAATGGAGGCCACTTTGGCACTCAAGCCATAAAGTACTCTAGTTGAATCCCTCCCTAGGGGAGATGAAAAATTAGATAATGCTATATTTGAACAATGGTTGGAGAGTGATCTCGAGATCTTTGCATGTAGACACTTATATATCTAATGGTAGAATGAATTTTTATGGGAAATGTTGAGGGTGTTTAGGTCAATCCACTAGGGAGACCACACACCCATGATTTCTAAGCTTGTCATGTAGTGGGACATAGAGCCTGGTATGGCATAGAGAGCCATTGCCATAATGAGGTACCACCTTCTAGATGATTTGATAAGGTCTTCCCATAAAGGCCTAGTTGCAATATCTCAATGAGAGCTCCCATTGCTAAAGAGCAATCATCATGAAGGAGGTGTAAGGACTCTAAAGCTGATTTCTTAGGATGGATGGGCTATGATGGTCTTGCCAAGGTTCCAAAAGCAATGAGATGTATTGATACTAGTGATATGAAATAATGAATTGGACTACCAAGGATGGGTTGTGCATAATTCTAGGTTATCAAACTTAGCAATGCTTTTACCAAGATGCTACAGTTGATATTCCTAAGTGAATGACAAAAACATAGGTTTGATTGAGTTGCAGTAGGGTGTGGTTGAGATGTATGACCTTAGAAACAATTTCTCCATTATCTATATATTCATCATGCCGCCTTCTCCTTCACCCACAAGCTAGTATTGTTTAGATGTCAATGGATGGATGGATAGGCTTGAACCCTGGTCTAATTGGCTGAGATGCAAAAATTCAGATTGGTAATTGGTAGGTGCCTTTGGAATGTTTCACATATTTGAGTGATTTGAGGTTCGAGTCCATTCAACTTCCATCAGAGTGTAGTTTTCACCCCAAGATTGACCTTAAGAGACTTGAGCCTGTTGTCATCTCAACTTTGGAACTTGGATCTCAAGGTTCCCTCTATACAATCCTAACCCTCCATAGCTTAGGTAATAGAGGCTTGGTTCTACTCAAGTTTCTTTATTGCTCCAGCTTTCTTGCCCATTTTCTGGCAATGGTATCTAGGGTTCCTTGGCCTTTGGCAACCAAATTTGCATCCCTTCGATAAAAGTTGTGTCAAAAATTCCTCATGAAGAGATGTTCAGTATATTTCTAGGTGTTTCCTTCACTTTTTGCAGATTTCTACCATGATATTTTTGGTTTCTCCTTCCTCTTCTTTGTGACCATGGTAGCTCACTAGAGAAAAGAGAGAGACTCATTCTTTACACGTGCTATATGAGTATGCATGTTTTCCAACTTCTTATGGGACGTTGGCTATTCAACTTGTCAAATTCAAATTTCCAAATCTCAATTTTTTCTCCCTTAATCCATATCTCTCATGACTTTGCTTTGTTTGCTAGATAACAACCTTGATCTCATGCATCAATGCTACACTAGAAGGAATGGTTTCTATTTCATAGAGGACCATCTTCCCTCATGCTTTGGGCTGAGATAGAGTGCAATGGATGTCAAAATTCCCCTCCCTGAATCACAGACAAGGAAAGGAAATTTGACCCCTGAAAGGTGACCTCCTCATAGGATATGGAGGAAAGTTACAATATGGAGGAAAGTGCTAGTTTCCAAGTATAAATGGTCAGCTCATTGTGTGATGGAAGAGACTCCCTCCCCTCCTCCTATGAATTTTCATGGAGTGTATTATCAAAAAAATCTTAGTGGGATGTGAGATGGAGACCTATACTTCAACTTCTCCTCTCTAACATTGTCCCAAAGAGATTGGTTTTCACCAGCTTGACCCCATCCTCTAGAAACTATCCTATGAAGACCTTGTCGTGGTTGTCGCTGACCACCATTGGAGTGTAGGTCATAGATTACTTTTTCCTATATTCTACTCAAATCAATGATTGCTATTTCTTGTCATAGAGGGGGAACATATTATTTTAGGTTGCTAGTCACTTTCTAAGCCTTCAAGATTAAGTAACTCGAGTAGCTAAAATGGAGGTCTAGGCACTGTATAGATTAGAGCATTCCAAGACATATGGAACCCGAATAAGGAAGATATTTCTTGAATTTGACATAGACCTTCAAGCATCCTCCATTTGCTATACTACTTTGAAGGTTGAGGTCATTGCCAAGAAGGTGAAGGCTTTAGAAGCTAGTGTAGAGAAGATCTTTATTGAGAAACAGGTTGATCATGTCCTGGAAGAATTTTGTCCTAGCAAAAACTTTTAGTGGTTTTTTGTCTAAAGGTTAGGTGATTGCATCAAGAACCACTAGGCCTCCAGCACACATCTAATGAAAGCTTGTTGAGTAAAGAGCCTTGGGATACTACAAGGGCATGTCTATTGTATTTATGACTTTTTTGACCACTATTCTGAGCTAGGTAATGACACTTATTGTGATCGTTTCCTCAGTGGAGTGGATGAGGGGCTTATGGAGTGTCAGATGGCATTCTATTTCTCTGAGGAAAACATTTAATACAAGATACATTATTCTTCTGATGAAGGTGCTAAACCAATTTCCACTGATGGTGGTTGGACCAAAATCTTGGCATGAGGTTCAAGGTCTAGTACCCACGGGGGATTAGATTGTGAGAGATGCTCCGGGCACTTAAGCTTCTATTATAGCATTATTTTCTATTTTTATAATGCCTAAGGTCTGGAATGTAACCCCCAATAAAAGCCAAAAGCAATCTAAGAAAGGGGGTGAATTAAGTTTTTTGGATAAGATATACACTTTTGAAACTCAAAACTAATTCAAATCATAATCTAAAAACGCAAGTCGACAAGTAGCAAAAATCACAAGTGCTAAAATATGAAATAAATAAGTAGAATACTGTACTATGATTTATGCGGTTTCACAATCAACTACACCTACTCCAAGGTCCTTATCTTGCTCTTGAGAACTAGAATCACTTCACTAGTGATCTCACTTCATTGATGAAGTCAACTTCATACAATCCTTGCTCCAATAGAGCAATTTGATACTCCCAATTTAGAGTCTTGTCCCTCTCACACTCCTAACATTCTAGGGGTATTTACAAGCAAGAATAATGGAAATTTTGGAAGTGAGCCTCACTACAAGAGCCGCTCCGGATGAGTACAAGGGCTTTAAAGATTTAAAAATTGAGAAAATAGACTTAGAGTTCTTGTAAGACTATAGGATCTTGGGAAGCTTATTTTCTATTACAATAAATTCACAAAGATATAAAAATTCTAATTGTAGCAAGCTCCGAGCACTTAAATAGCCATTGGGGAGGAAACTAGTCATTACTGGCTATTTCCTATGTGTTTAGATGTTTGGAGTATAAGTTCAGTCATCCGAACAAATCCAACAATCAAATTTAAATAGCTACTACTGAATGATGACACAAGTTTGAGCGCTTAGTCTATCAGTTCGGATGTTAGAACCTCCCACTTAGGATGATCGAAGAGAGGAACATGCAACCAAATTTCCATATGAACCATGATGTTTGGCCATCCAAAGCTATCAATAATTTTTTGAAGCGTTTGAGCATTTGAATCATGAGGTTTGGGTGTCTAAAGCTTACAAAAAATCACCACTTAGTTACCTACAGCTTCATCCCATTTTGACGCAAACTCAAAACTTATCTTTGATAAAAAAATAAGTCGATGAAGGCATTTCATGTTAAGCTAGAGTATCAATCAAAAGCACTAAATTATAGAATCAACAATTCAAATCTTCAACTCAACTTTAAGTAAAAATAAAGATCTAAACCTAGAAAGTCGATCCAATTTCTTGAGTATTCTTCAAGTCATCTACATGTCTTTAAGTCCCATTCATTAAATCACCATCATGCCTTAATCTTCATGATCATCTTCATATCCATCTTCTCTTTGAGGCATCCAAATGGTCTTGAACTTCACTACAGTCTTCACTTAGCTACAAGCTACACAACTCAAGAGATCATCAAATACATAGCTTGATCATCATCAAAACTACAAAAGTAATAATCTCCCTCTTTTTGATAATGGCAAATCCCTCACATGAATAAATGAATACTATAGTTTACAAAAAAGATTTATATAATTTAACACATGTATCAACTAGACTATACAATATGAAGAATAACACTTCCAATATGTATTTTAATATAATATGTTCAATTTAGCAAATAATTATACCAAGAAATGTAAACCATTATTAAAGGATAGAACTCCCCCTTAATCTAATATTTCTATATGAGTTTAATAGAAAATAACCAAACTGAACAAAAACTCCCCTTTAGTCTAACATGTCTCCCCTTTTGTGAAATAATCTAACAATAGCATTTTTCCCCCTTTTGGCATCAACAAAAAGGGATAAGCAAAGTGAATAAATGAACTTGAATAAAAATCACCACATTCACACAAGCAAATCCATATAGAATGTGATTGCATTAATGCAAAATTTAGAGCATACAAAGAATTAAGATACAACCACATCCAAGTCAAGGACTAACTTCCATAAAACACCATAGTAGCCATAAAACATCATAATAGTCATAAACTAAGATTACAAACCCCATAATTCATAAGTACAAACCAAAATATATTTGTAAGATCTCGACAAAGTATCATCAAAAAACACAAAAGACCATCATGTCTGAAACAACATAAAGACTCTAAAAATAGACTAAAACATCCCTCAGCACTTGGGCCAGTCCCAAATCTATCCATGAGAATGCATCAGCTCCTCTAGATGATCTAGGCACTCGATGACCTACTAAGAGGTGGAGGTGGCTATCTTCTTAATCTGGATTAGTCCCTCAGACAACTCATCCAATTGTTGGCCAATTGATGGATAATAAGGACCAATAATCTTGGCAGCAGTAGCACTAGTAGCTCCTGTAGGCTTATCATTGATCTCAATGGTAGGAACATTCTCTTGGACTTTGCTTGATGTAGATGCAAGACCTCAAAACCAGGTGACCTCATCCGTGTCTTGAAAAATGAATCCCATTCGGCATAGGGAGGCTTTGTTGAAGGTTTAAGGAAGTGGCTACCCGAAGTGGTGATACATCAAGGTAATAATACTAGGGTATTTTAAGATGATAGAAGGGTGCATAATATATTGCATCATGTGTCAAAGTATGTCATAAGGAAGGTTGGAAAACACCTGGTAATAATACAGAAGATAAGGAAAAAACTTCATATAAGAAACCTCATCATGATGTCCACCTTTTGGAAGGAGAGTGTAGATAAGGATCTAGTGGAGCACAAAAGAGCGAAGAGGGAGAAGGTTAGATGCCAACATCTTTCTCATAGTCTCTACATGGTTCTCCTCAAACACCATTTGGATAGTCTCAATGAATTTGAGGAGAAAGTCCACATAAGACCATTATTGGGCAAAACCAACCTCTTCCCCTTTAGTGGGAAGTGATAGGATAAGACCAAGGATATTGGGATCAATAGTAATCATGGTGTCTCATAGTATCTAGTGAGGATAGTGCGACCATAATTAAAAGAGGCATTAGAGTAGAAAATTTGCACATCCTCTTCGTTATATGGTTGACTAGTGGAGATAACATCTAGTCATCCTTGGGCTACAAAGAGAGTAGAGAGGTTGAGGAAGGCTAGTTCAACAAAATCAATTATTCTAGGTGGGATAACCCTAGAAGAGGCAAATCTATTGCTAAATTTAGTAAAACTAGCCATGGAATGAAATTAAGAGGGGAATGTGGGTTCCTCACCGGAGGTGGAGCTTGAGAGCTTCTTCCTCTTGTTGGCATGAATTTTGGTATGGGGAGCCATGTAGGACTAGAGCAGATGAGATAAATCTAGGAGAGGGAGGAGAGGAAAAGTAGGAAAATCATTGGAGAAGGCTTGAGAAGGCTAGAGGGTACACCTGGGGTGGTCGGAGAGCTAGAAGAAGGTGATTGCATGTGTGAGGGTAAAGAAGATCAAGCAACCTCTTAGAGTTTTATTCCTAAAATTTCTTGTTTGAATGTTTGAACTACCTGATTTGGATGTCCGAAGATAATAGAACAAAGACCATATTGCAATTATTAGGGTTTGGGCATCCGAACTATCCTATTTGGATGAATAAAGATAACTTGCTATTAAGGTCAAATTTTTTATCATGGTTCCAGTGTCCAAACTATCCTAGTTGGCATCCAAACTAGATAGCAAGATAAACTTAAAAAAGAATAAAAAATAATTCACTCAATTTGTAAAACCCCAATTTCATTTCAAATGAAACAAAACCATATTCCATCAAGAGGTTTTGTAAAAATGTCCATGACTTGATTATTAGTTTCCAGAAAAATCAATGAAATGTCATTTTTTTGAAACATGATCACATAAGAAGTGATGTCAGATATCAATATGCTTGAAACAAAAATGTAGTACCAAATTTTTAGACAAACTAATAGTGCTAGTATTGTCATAATAAATTAGTACATTCAAAAATTGCAATCGAAATCATGAATAATTTGCCACATCCAAAGAATTTGAGAACAACAACAACAACTGATAGCCACATATTTGGCTTTGGCGGTAGAAAGAGTCACAAAGTTTTGTTTTTGGAGCTCCATCATACAAGAGCCTTTCCAAGAAATTGGAATGTATCACTTGTGCATTTTATATTCACACAACACCCAAAATAATCGGCATCACAAAAACCAATCAATTCAAAGCTATCAACTCTAGGATACCATAAATCTAAATTTAGTGTGCCCTTAAGATCTCTAGGTATAAATTTCATGGTAACTAAATTTGATTTCCTAGGTGATGTTTGAAATCTAGCATATAAGTAAATACTAAACATGGTATCAAGTCTACTACTAGTAAGTTATAGAAAACTACCAATCACACTTCTATATCTCTTTTCATCAACCTTTTCACCATCTTCATCTTTATCCAACTTGGTTGAATGGCTTATTGGAGTTTCTATTGGCTTGGCTTCATCCATGTTGAATTTTTTGAGACAATTCCTTTCTATACTTGGCTTGGTTGATGAAAATCGCATCTTTTAGTTATTTCACTTGGAGTCCAAGGAAGAAAGGTCAACACCCTCACCATGCCCATCTTGAACTCCTCTTGCATAGTGTTTGCAAAAATATCATACAAATATTCATTAGTACCACCAAAGATTTTATCCTCAACATAAATTTGTACTAGTGAAAAATAATTATCTACTTTTAAAAGAAATAATGTGCTGTCAATATGAGCCCTTTTAAAATCTTTTGAAATCAAGAAAGAACTTAACTTCCCATACCAAGCTCTTAGAGCTTGCTTTAAACCATATAAAGCCTTACTCTATTTAGAAACATGATTCAAAAATTTTGAATCTTCAAAATCAAGAGGTTGTTTAACATACACTTCTTGGGATTAAACAACATTTCAAAATGCACTTTTCAAGTCCATTTGAAATAGATTGAACCTTCTAAAATATGCAAAAGCAAGTAAAATATGACATAATTCCAAACAAGCAATGGGTGCAAAAGTCTCATTAAAATCAAGCCCTCCTACTTGGTTGAAACCTTGGCCACTAATCTAGCCTTCTTTTGATCAATGACACCCTTTTATCTAGCTTGTTCCTATAGACCTATTTAGTACCAATGATTGGGTAGTCATTTGGTCTTGGAACAAGCTCCCACACCTAATTTTGCTCAAATTTATTTAGTTATTCTTGCATAGTAAGAATTCAACTTGCATCTTTTTGAGCTTCATTGAAGTTCTTGGGCCCTACTTGTGAAACAAAAGCAATATGTTGAAGATTACATTTAATGGCATGATGTGATTTTATCCCTTGTTCAACATTACCAATGATTTGATCCTCTAGGTGTTTTTTCTTGAACTTCCATGCCTTGGGGAGCCAATTATCTCCATCTTGTTCCTTTGGTTCATCCCCTTTATCTTTATCATACTTTTCTCTTGATCCTTCTTTTAATTCACTCTCTTCTTGTTCCATGATTTGCAATGCATTCATCTCCTTGGAGATTTCTACATCACCATCAATAAATTTTTTTTCCAATGGAGGGTTAGTCTCATCAAACACCACATTAATAGATTCTTCTACAACCATAGCTGATTTGTTAAAGACTCTAAATGCTTTTGAAGTTGAAGAATAACAAAGAAAAATTTCTTTAGATGTTTTTCAATCAAATTTTGACAAATAGTCTTTGGTGTTGAATATAAAACACTTGCAACCAAAAATATGAAATATTTGGCTTTTTTTCCAATCTAGAACTCAAATGGAATTTGTTAAAAATTGGATGAATATAAAAAATCAATTCAAGATATAGCATGCAATATTAATTGCCTCCACCCATAAATCTTTGGGTAAAAGGTACTCATTAAGTATGACCCTAGCCATATACTTGAAAAGACCTATTTTTTCTCTCAAAAACACAATTTTGTTGTGTTGTGCATGGAGCCAAAAGTATACTCAATTCCATTTTCAATGCATCAATTTTAAATAAATAATTTTCAAATTCTCCGCCATGATCACTATGAATTTTAGAAATCATGTATCCCTTTTTACTTTGTGCGCATTTATAAAAGCTAACAAATTCATTAAGGAATCATTTTTATGTGTAAGAAACAAAACCCATGTAAATCTAAAATAATCATAAGCTATTACAAAAGCATAATTTTTACCTTCTAGACTTGTAGTCCCAATTGGTCAAAACAAATCTAGATGAACAAGTTGTAGCGGCCTAGTTGATGCAAGGCCTTCACTAGCTTTTCCATTTGGCATGCATCACATACCCTATCCTTGATGAATTTACCTTTGGGTAGACCTCTCACTAGGTCTTTCCGGTTGACTATAGCAATGGTGTCCATACTTGCATGTTCAATCCTTTTATGCTAAACCCATTCATTATTATCTTGAACTACAAAACACTTCTTAATTTTCAAGTCATCTTGATTAATCATATAAACATTTTCATCTCGATGACCAATGAAAGCTAGAACATCATTATCATCATGTCTAACTATGCAAAGTTTTGATTTGAAAAGGACATGAAGTCCTTTATCAGATAGTTGACTAATAGAAAGTAAATTATGATTAAGACCTTATACTAAGAGAATATTTTTAATTAAAGAAGATCCCATTAATATGTTACCAATACCTATAATTTTACTTCTATCATTATCTCCAAAGGTAACATGTCCTCCATTATTGCCTTTTAATTCTAGAAACATGGATGGATTTCCTATCATATGTCATGAACATCCACTATCAAAAAACCAATTTTTTCCTTTGATCCTTTGAGTGGAGACACAGCTAAAACATTAAGAAAATTGGGTTGGTACCCATCATAAGTTTGGGTTTGCAATGTTAAAGAATAATAAGAATGTAATAGTAAATAAAATAAAGAGTCAAAAATGTAATTTTCAAGGTAATAAAACTATATGAAAGAGAAAACTTACCTTTTTTGAATTAGGTAGAGAATGACCATAAATTTGAAGCAAGTTAAGACTCATGGATCACTTCTAGCTATCCCTAACAACTCAAGCTTGAGATTCTTTAGGAACCCAAATAAGTTCGGATCCTTTGGCTTTTAGAATCATCCCCTTACGTATCCAAATTTGCTTTAGAAAAATATTTCTCTTTATTGGGAAACTAGTAGAGATGTGTCCATTTTGATAACAGTAATTATATTTTAATTTTGAAGATGTGAAATTTAAGCCTTCATAAAAGTAGACTTGGTACCTTTAGATTTTGAAGAAGATATAAAAACAAGTTTGAATTTATTTAAAATATTTCTTTAGCTTGTTAAAATTATATGTAGTTGAAAAAACTTTTCTAGAGTCTTTTCAAATTTGTATTATTCTTTTAAAGCTTGTCAAGACTCTTTTCGCAATCATAAGATATTTTGGATGATTTTAAAGCAAAGTTTTTGATGATACACCAATCTAAAATTAGCCAAGAAAAAAGCAAATGGGGACCCAACGTGAGGGCTGATCCTCAGGCTAAGGCAACCAAGGTACAGACTGTGAGGATGACATTTGAGACAATATCACTGAGGTTAAGTTGGCTTGGTGGCATGAGTGATGCACACTCTGCAAGCACATATCTTGAAGCATATAGGAAAATATGATGGGCCCAACATATATCTAAATAAGGTAGGGCATTCAAGAAAATCAGGGAACAAGAATCTCAGAGAGATCCTAAACATAGAATCTAGGAGTAATAGCAACCAAATAAGAAGAGTCTGACATAAGTAGGACTAAAATTATAGAATCTTGAATCCATAGAAAGACCACCTTGGCCTATAAAATAGGGGACAACCTATGAAGGTTTTTCTAGTGCTCTCCTGAAGAGAATTGGCGAGACCCTTTTTGACCTGAGCATAGAAGTGGCCATTGCTAAAGAGCTCCCGATGGCCCTCTTCATGGCTCTTATTTCCTCTTGTAGATTAGTAGAAGGGTGACCTAGCATATCTGGTCTCAAGGAGCCTCCCAGATTAGAACCGGTATTGAACCAGGCTCCATCAATAATTAGTACTTTCATTGAGATCTACTCCACCTTTCTTCTCCATTAACCTTAGAGACCTTCAATGGGCTTCTAACCATACTGCCAAGGGCAGCACGACCCTCATCATCAAAGAACTCACCTTGGAGTCAAACAGCCCCAACACCAATGGAGTTGCATAACTCATCTAATAGGCTGGGTGGACTAGTGCAGCAAGCCAATTGTACAATAATTGTCAGTAGGTCCCCCCAACTTGGTGGGGCATCAAGAGTTCCAAACCAAGACTGCTATCATTCAGAAAATGATGCAGTTGCTCAAAATTCAAGTGCTATGTAGAACCTACAGACCCAACAACTACAAATCAAACCCGTATGATTGAGAGCCTCAAGGCACATAATGCCTAGCAATAGGTTTCAATTTAAGCTTCATCACTTGTCTGAGGCATTGTATTGACCCAACATCTTGAATCATAGCTGCATCTTGGCCACCATGTGGGGCACCATCAATGAAGTCCTTATAACTGCTTGGTGGCAATTTTGCTTTAGTACCAGGTTTTGAGGGATTACAATGGATATGACCCAATCTATGATCTAGCAAATGAAACCACCTATAAATGCATGCCTGCCAAGCACTAGATATCATGATGTTGGGGTTCTTGATGAAGGCTATGTTACATCCAATTTGGGGAGGGTCATGAGAACCGAATCACCCTCAACAACCAAGGTATGATACTCCCTTAATCCTTGCAATAGCATACTCCCCGATGTAGCCAAAATTTTGCTAGCCTCCCTATGAGGTGGATGATGGCTTGAAGGACGCAGTCACTCACAACAATACTTCTAGGAATGCTATGATTCTACAAGGGGCATGGGACTGAACCATGTGCAAAGCATTCTCAATGACATTGCAAGGCCTGGCTAGAGCATAGCACTTCAGACTCGTAAGGTACATAATAAATATTTTTGATGACTTGGCAAATATGTTCATAGAACAATTCATTTCATTGGTCACTCGATGAAAAGACCCCTCTATACTCCTCATGTTGAAACAAAAAGAGGGAGAAAGCCTAGGGGATTATCTAGCTTGATTTAACAAACCTTGGCTAGAAGTTATTGAGTTCCATTGTCCTCATTGCTACTATCAATGGAATCAGACAAGCACGGGTGACCTACAGGATGGCCCTCTAGCCCCCACATAGCTTGGCAAAATTTATCAAACCAGCCTACAAGCACACAGACATTGAAGAGATAACCCAAGCAAAGGAGGCATCTGAAGGCAGTAACAAGAAGAAAGAGCCTTAGGAGAACAAACCCCCTAGTGAAAGAGACAAAATAGAATGGAGGGCATGGAGGCCTGAATTCAAGCCCATACCTTGTTGAACAACTCAAGGTCTAAAGTCCTAGTCTAGATTGAGCACTATGACTTCTTATGAAGGCCCCAATCTACTGTACTACCAAGCAAAACATTGACAAATTGAGGTACTGTCATTTTCATTATGATTATGGTCATGATATAAGAGAATGCAAGCACCTAAAGGATGAAATCAAGAGGCTTGTCAAAGAAGGCCACCTTGAACTATTTATCCACCGAGGTGAATGAGCCGAAGAAACTCGTGTGTGGGAGAGTTATCAACGCTCCCCTCAAAGAGACCCTACTTTTGAGCTAAATTAGGGAATAAATACAAAATTCAAATCACTACATATATCTGCACATTCAAAATAGAAAATTGGATCATATCCATTCATCCAAATCCATACAAACATATTATCTTATCTCCACAGCATAAATCTAAATAATTTTCATTGAAAATTTGAAAAGAATCGATAGGATTTGATCATCTTAGTAACTATAAAATGGATTACATATACACACACAAAAGAAGCAGCAAGGAGGAGGAAGGATGACCTGAAAACATAAGGAGAAGAATGATTAGAACCCAATAAGAGCTCAAGGAATAAAAATGAATTGAATCAGAAGTTTAGTACTCATTATTCTTTTCTTTGGCCTTTCCTTTTGGTCTTCCTCTTTGCTCCTCCTCCTTCCTTGTGTTCCCTTGAGGTGCCTTGCTTCTCATTGCCCGCTGCACAGCTCCCTACGATCCCTATTGTGTCACCCACTTGCCTAAATTTAGGTGTGCAAACCCAACAATAGCAAACAATGCTAGTGTGAAGGCAAGCAAAGGAGTGTAGTGGAGAGCTCAAGGAATCAGTAACAGCTTTCAAGAAAGATAGTTGGGGTGATTGAACCAGCAATAGTTTGCAAGAAAGATAGCTTGCGGTCACCCAAATTATCTTTCTTGCAAGCTACCACAAATTCCTAGAGCACTCCATTGCACTCTTTTGCCTGTCTTCACACCAACCTCCTCTGTCATTACCACCACCACTATGGTCACTTTTTACACTGCCCAACATGATCGCAACCACCTTATTAGTGCAGCCTGACCTCCACTACGTAAGGTAGGCACCTCACACCATGCCAAGCTACCCTCTTATGGCCCTTGCTATTGGATCTCCACCACTCTCTCATCAACAAATCCTCCACCATCACTCCTAGTAGGCCTTGAGGTGAATCTACCAATGATAGCACTTCCTGCCTCATCATTGCCCCTACCAAAGCTAGTTTAGGTGCCCGAACACCAAGATTTGGCCACCCAAACCTTGATGCTAACCTCTGATAATTGGTGAGCCCATAGTTGTGCATCACCACAACTCTGCAGTTGAAGCTTGCACAAGAACCATGGCCTACTGCCTCCATTGACCTACTCATGTCACTGTGCTAGTAACTACATTACCTCCTACCACTTCCAACATAACCCATACCAAAGCCAAGCCTATCATGCCACCGCACCACTTTGTTGCTATGCTCCTTTGCCCTCACTATCACTAATGCTAGGGGCCAAGTCTGACTATATTCCGCTAGAACTAGCCATGAACCATGGAGAGGAAGAGTTCTTAGTGGGGGAAATAAGGAGGAGGGTCGAGGAGAACAAAGGAGAAAAAAAGTTTAAAAAACACAAACAAGTGTTGTAGCCACTTATGAAAGAAAAAAAAAAAGAAAGAAAAAAGAAAAGAGGAGAGAAGAAGAAAAATATGTTAAAAAAAAAAAGAAAAGAGAAGAAGAAAAGAACAAAAACTTTATTTTTACTTCAATTCACCTTCATTGACCTAAGGTCAGACTACGGGATTTTCTGAAAGTAATTCAGCCTATGGCAAGCTTGCAAGCTTGCTCGAAAGTCAATTCAACATAGGGCAAGTCTACATTATCACCCAAAAGTCTATTCGACCTAGGGATAGCCCATAGGGTCAGTTGAAAGTCAAATTGATTCAGGGCCAGTCCACAAGCTCACATAGTCACTTAATCAATGGAAACCTTGAGAACTCTAAAATTAATTAAATCCAATCTATTAAACTGAAGTGATTAAAACTAATTGACTTAATCATATTAAAATTAACCCAGTTTGGACCAAATTAAATAAGCTTATCAAGTTAAACTGATTTGATTTGAGCAAACCATCAACTGGACTTAAAATTGATGGACCAAATTTAAATTAAAATAGACCCAAATCCAAGTCGGGCCAAACTCAAATCAAATTGGCTCAAGCTCAAAATCCTAATCTAGTCTAGTCAGATTAAACTCAAACCAAATCAGTGCAAATCCAAACTCTAATTTGGACAAACCAAATTTGAACCAAAATAATATTAAGTCCAAACCTAAATCAAAACCAAATCAGATCCAAACCTGATTGAAAATCATATCAAGTCCAAGTCTAAACCAAAACCAAATTAAAACTAGAATCAAATCAAACTTGAACTAGAATCAAGTCGAACCTAAACTAGTACCAGGTTGAACTGAACCAAAACCCAACAAAGGTCCAACATGAGTCAAACCCAAACCTATTAAGGGATCAAACCCAAACTTGATGAATATTCAATAAGAGTTGGATCCAAAATTCATTAAAGATCCATTAAGGATCAGATTCAAACTTATCTTGGAATGCCTTCACTGACTCATCATTTATCCAAGGTTAGTTTGAGAAGATGTTAAACGCAAAATTGAAGTTACAATGACTCATGCCAAACCTTTAAACAAAAAATTCAAATAACAAATCTTTGACTCAACCAACAAAAAGGAATTCTAAACCTAGTGAGCTGTCATAATCTCTAGATCCTTCTTCTTCAAGCCATTTTTAATTTTTCAAGTTTCATCTATTGATACACACTACCATGCCTCGTCTTTAATATTGTCTTCATATTTATCTACAGTTGAGGCTTCCAAATTGGCTTGATCTTTATTTTAGGCTCGGACAATGCTCAAGAATTGATCAAATAGAAAGTTTCTTTTATCATCAAAACTACAAAGGGCAATAATTTCTCCCTTTTTGATGATGACAAACCCACCCATCTCCATCCCCTCGAGATGATCTAGCCACTCAGTCAACTTATCCAGCCTTTGATCGATGGATTAGTGAGAGGATCCAACATCCTTAGCTTTGGGAGCTTCTCCAGCATCAGTATTTGCTCTCCTGGTGCTAGCAACAGTAGGGGTGACCTCTTGGACTTGCCTAGCAATGGGTGCCCAGTCTCGTATCTAGACAATGTCGTCATCCTCCTATGGGCTAAACCCCATATGGTGGAGAGATGCATAGGTGAAAGTCTGAGGAGGGGTATAGCAGTGGAGAGAAACCTAAGTGTTGGAGACTACCCCAAAATAGTAGAGAATACAAGAAATAATTCTAGCGTAGATGAGAATAGAGGTGAATGAAGAATGTACTAGGCCATGTGGCGTAGGATGATGTAGAGAAGGTTGACCAAGCACCTAGTCAAAAGACAAAAAAATAAGAGGAGCTTGAGATATGAGACCTCGTTACGATGCCCACCCTTTGGAATGATAGTTTAGGCAAGAATTTGGTGAACAATGTAGGATGTAAGACAGAGGAGGTTAGAGGCTAAGACCTTCATCATGCGTAAGGCCTGTGCATGATTTTCCTCAAAAACTCTCTCAACTACCTTAGAGAAAGTGAGGAGGATGTCTGGATTAGACCATTGCTAAGCGAAGGTGACTGCTTCACCCTCAGTAGAAAATGCTAAGATCAATCCTAAGATGTTAGAGTCAATAACCATTTTAGTATCTCCATAATAAGACGTGAGGGTCATGTGGGTATGATCAAATGAAGCATTGGAGTAGAAAATTTACACATCCTACTCATTTTAGGGCTCATGGGAAGATACAAAATCTAACCACTTTTGAGTAAGAAAGAGGGTGGAGAGGTTAAGGAAGGCTAGATCAACAAAATCAATGGTTTGAGGGGGTCTAACCCTAGCACTAGCCAAACAATCTTGATATCGAATAAAATTGTTCAAGCAATGAAAATGAGAGGGGAATTGGGGTTTCTCACCATAAGTAGAGGTCTCAGGCCACTTGCACTTGGTGACACGTTTTTGTGTGGGGCGGCATAGTGAGAACAAGATAGAAAAGGGCAAAGAAGGTGAGGAGGGAGAAGGAAGCTATAGGGGAGCCTTGGGAGTGATGGAGAAGCCGCCAGGGATCGCCGAAGAGCCAAAGAAGGTAGATTGCACCAAAGAAATTAGGGCTTTTGGGCAACAACCTAGGATTTTTAAGTAGAAATATCATGTTCGGATGTCTGAACAGTCCTGTTCAGGCATCCAAATATCATGAATAGAGAGCAGTGAGGCAGCTGGTTGTTCAATTATGATATCAGACATCCAAAAAGGTTATCTTTGGCCATCTAAAAGTTCATGTTTCAGGCAACCAAAGAATTGCAAGCTGAGGGCAGAAAATAGTTCAGATTTTCAGAGTTCGAAGTGTCCTCTTTCAGACATTCAAACTTGATAGGTAGAGAGAAGGTTTACTAGCCAACAAAGAAACTAGTCAACCAGAACATAGTCATTTAACTCGAGTTGCAAAACACCAATTTTATCCTGAATCAAACAAAACCATATCTCATCCAATGATTTTGTGAAAATATCTACAAGCTAATGATTAGTTTCGATAAAAATCAATGAAATATCTTTTTTCAATACATGATCCCAAATAAAAATGATAATGAATATTGATGTGTTTTGAACAAGAATGTAGTACCAAGCTAACATACTAGTATTGTTACAATAAATTAGTACATTTAAAAATTTAGAATAAAAAACTTGAAATGTTTGTCTCATCCAAAGAATTTGAGAGCAACAACACCCCATGACTATATATTTGGCCTTGGTGGTAAAAATAGCTACTAAATTTTATTTCTTAAAACTCCATGAGACTAGAGAGTTTTCAAGAAACTAGCATGTACCACTAGTGCTCTTTATATCCACATGACACCCAGCATTGTCTTCATCACAAAATCTGGTTAAGTTAAAGGAATCACTTCTAAGATGCCACAATCATAAATCTAGTGTGCCCTTAAGATATCTAAGTATGCATTTTATGACAACTAGATGAGATTTCCTCGGGGATGATTAAAATCTAGCACATAACCTAACACTAAATATAATATGGGGTCTACTTGTGGTAAACTATAATAAACTATCAATCATATCTCTATACCATTTGTTATCAGACTTTTCCCCATTTTCATCTTTTTCCAACTTGGTTGAAGGACTCATTGGAGTTTCTAGTGCCTTAGCTTCATCCATGTTGAACTTCTTGAGGATTCTTTGGTATATTTTGCTTGGTTGATGAAGATTCTATATTTCAATTATTGTACTTGGAGTCTAAGAAATAAGTTCAATTCTCCCATCATGCTCATCTCTAACTCCTCCTTCATAGTGCTTGCAAACATCTTAGATAGATTTTTATTAGTAACACCAAATATGATATCATCAATAAAAATTTGTACCACTAATAAGTCATTATTTATTTTGAAGAGAAATAATGTGGTGTCTATACAATCTCTTCTAAAACCATTTGAAATAAAAAAGGAACTTAGTCTCTCATACCAAATTCTTGAAGCTTGCTTAAGATTGTATAGCACCTTTTTCAATTTTAAAACATGGTTTGAGAATTGTAAATCTTCAAATACGACAGGTTGATCAACATAGACTTCTTTAGATAAAAACCATTAGAGAAAGCACTTTTGACATCCATTTGAAATTGTTTGAAACCTTTAAAATATGCAAAGGCAAGTAAAATATGAATGGATTTCAAATAAGTTACGGGTGCAAAAGTTTCTTCAAAATCAATGCCCTCAACTTGGTTGAAACCCTTGGCTATTAATCTAGCCTTGTTTCAAACCACGACACCATTTTCATCTAGCATATTCCTATAGACCTATTTGGTACAATAATTGGGTAGTCATTTGGTCTTAAAACAAGCTCCCAAACTTGATTCCACTTAAATTGGTTTAGTTCTTTTTGCATAGTAAGAGTTCAACTTTCATCTTTTTGGGTTTCCTCTAAATTGTTCGCTTCAACATGAGAAAGAAAAGCAATATTATGGAGATTATATTTAATAGCATGTCAAGTTTTTACCCATTGATCAATATTACCAATGATTTGATCCTTCGGGTGATTCTTTGTAAATTGCCATGACTTGGAAAGTTCTTTATCTCCATTTTGCTCTTCTTGTTAGTCCTCTTCATCTTCATCATCCTTAACTTTTGAACCTTTGCTTGGCTCACCCTCTTCCTTTTTCTTGAGTTTTGCATCTCATCTAATTTCTTGGAGATATCTACATCATCATCAACAAATATTTTCTCCAATAGAGGATTAGCTTCATCAAATATGATATTAATAGATTCTTCAACAACTATAGAGGACTTGTTGAAGACTCTATATGCTTTTGTGGTAGTAGCGTAACCAAGAAAAATGCCTTCAAAAGTTTTTGAATCAAATTTAGACAAATGATCTTTAGTATTTAGAATAAAATATTTGTAGCTAAAATACGAAAATATGCAATATTTGACTTCTTGCCCTTCCATAACTCAAATGGAGCCTTGTCAAGAATCAGACGAATAGAAACTTAATTTAAGATTTAGCATGCCATGTTAACAGCCTTCACCCAAAAGTATTTGGCTAGAGAGTACTCATTAAGCATAACTCTTACCATCTCTTGAAGAGATCTCTTTTTTCTTTCTACAACTCCATTTTGTTGTGGAGTGCATGGAGCTGAGAAGTTATGCTCAATACCATTTTCAATGCAATGTTTTTCAAATAAATAATTTTCAAATTCTCCACCATGGTCACTACTAATTTTAGAAATTATGTATTCATTTTTATTTTGAATTCATTTGCAAGATCAACAAATGCATTAAAAGAATTATTTTTATACACAAGAAATAAAACCCATGTAAATCTAGAGTAATCATCAACTATCACAAAAGCATGATTCTTATCTCCTAGACTTGTAGTTCCAATTCGCCCAAACAAGTCTAGTGACCTTGTTGATGTAATATATGTTTTGGATTTGTGGGAGGTCTTCACTTGCTTCTCCATTTGGCACACATTGCATACTCAATCCTTGATGAATTTGTCTTTGAGTAGACCTCTCACTAGCTCCTTCTAATTGATTTAACAATAGTATCCAAGCTTGCATGTCCAAGCCTTATATACCAAAGACATCCATTGTCATCTTGAACTACAAAATATTTTTCATTATTCAAGTCATCTCTATCAGTAGTGTAAATATTTCCATCTCGATGACCAACAAAGGCTACAACATTATCATCATGTCTAATTATGCAAGCTTTTGATTTAAATGGAACATAAAAACCTTTATCACATAGTTGACTGATAGAAAGTAAGTTATGCTTAAGACCTTCTACTAAAAGAACATTCTTAATTAAATAGGATCCAATAGAAACATTTCCAATACCTATGGTTTTTCCTCTACCATTATCCCCAAAAGTAATATGTCCTCCATCCTTTTCTCTTAGCTCTATAAACATGGATGGATTTTCCCATTATATGCCTTTAACAACCACCATCTAGAAATCACTTATCTCTTTGATCTTTGGAGTGGAAGCATAACTAAACACAATCAAGAACATTGGGATGGAACCCACTTTAAGTATGGGCCCATAAGGTTAGATAGTAAAATAATTACAACTATAAGTTAACAAATGCAAGGAATGATATGTTATTAAATAAAGTAAATCTTCTCTTTGGATTAGCTAGAATGTGGCCATAGGAATGTAGCAAGTTTAAAGCTCATTGGTCACATCTAGCTAACTTATACTCCTTAGATGGAAGATGTTTTAGAAACCCAAACTCATTTGGATTCCTTGACTTTAGGAATCATCCCCTTAGATATCTAAATTTGTTTAGGAGAAAAAGTTTCTCTTACTTGGGCAACTTGTGGAGACATGTCCATTTTAGCAACAATAATTACATTTTAATTTTGGAGATGTAGAATTTGAAGCCTTAATAAAAATAGACTTGGTGCCTTTAGATTTTGAAGATAATATAAAATCAAGTCTAGATCTACTTAAAATATTCCTTCGATTTTTTAAAATCATATTCAAAGTAGCATTTCCATGAGAAAAATTTTATCGAGTCTTTTTATATCAGCATTTTCCTTTTAAAAAAGCTCAATATTCTTTTTATAATCACAAAATTTTATAGAAGATCTCAATGAATCAAAATCATTCTCAAGTAAATTCAACTTATTTTTCAAAGAAGTATGCTTGAGAAGTAATCTTTCATGTCTATCATATAACTTTTCAAAAGCATCTTAGAATTCAACATACGATAAATCACATGCCTCATCCACAATGGCCATGAGGCACAAGTTTGTTATTTCTTGATTGGATGAGGCACCTTCACTCTCTTCCTCCGAGTTGTCCCATGTTGCCACCACTGCCTTCTTTTTCTTTCCTTTATACTTCTTTGATTGAGGATTGATAATACAATTGGCTTTCGTATGTCCAAGCTTCTTGCATTTGAAATATATGGGCACATTCTCATCTTCTTCATCATTGTAGCTCTTCTCATTTCTTGTACATCTTTTGGGCATGTGCCTCTTCTTTAGAAACTTCTTGAATTTTCTAGTAATAAGAGCCATTTCTACATCACTATCTTTCTCCTCATTGTCACTAGAGTCCTTGGCCTTGAGAGCAATGTCTTTCTTCTTCTAGTCTTCATCATCCTCTTAGCTTTGGTCCTTCATAGTCGTCTCATAGGTGATGAGTGACCCCAAGAGTTCTTCCAAGGGTATTTTGTTGAGATTCTTAGCCTCTTGAATCATGGTCACCTTGGGATCCTATAACCTAGGAGGCACCTTAAAACCTTTCTTACCATTTCATTATTGGTATAAGTTTTTCCAACAGATTTCAAGGTAATAATGAAAATAAAGTGAGCAAACATTTCAGTTATCAACTCATTTGATTTCATTCTAAAGAGTTCATAGTGTTTTATGAGTATGTTCATGTTAGATTTCTTGACTTGTCTTGTACCCTCATGGGTAACATTAAGGTAATGCAAAATCTCATAAGCCATCTCATAGATACTAATGTGGTTGAACTCATTAGGATCAAGAGCCCGATAAAGTAAGTTTATTACTTTAGCATTTAGGAAGTTATTTTTCTTATCATCCTCATTCCATTCGGCTCTAGGTTTAGGAATCCTCACTCTATCAATTGTCTAGGTGGGTAGAGTGTATCTCTCTTCAACTATATACCATAAGTAAGTTGTAGTCAATATCTTTAATGAGAATCCTAATGTGTGACCTCCAATAGTTAAAATAAGCTCCATTAAAGGGTGGAGGTCCAATAGTAGATTGTCCCTCTTGTAGAGATGGTGAAACACCAAAATTTTTGATAAGAGTTGATTGAAGTGTCTAGGTGATTAAACCAAAATAGAACAACCTGCTGATACCTATTGTAAGCCTAAAAATCACCAAAGAGAGAGGGGGGAGGGGTTGAATTAGGTTTTATGATGGCAAATATCAATTTTTAATAAAGAGCAATGCCAATTCAATCCACAAGTGCAGTAATGTAAATTAAGTAAGAAAGTGTGCATCATGATAGAATGTGGTTCGAAGACCAATCATTCCTACTGCATGACCTTTGCATCGATGTTGAGGAATTCAACTCTTCACTAAAGCATCATTCGTTGGTGAAGCCAACCACTTACAATTGCTCTCATTCCAACTGGCAAGATGAACTACAATCCAAAGCATGAACCTTTCAACCACTACAAACAACCTTGGAGTATTTATATTTAATGAGAAGGAAGAAGATTAACACTTTTGCCTCACTATAAGATCTCTTAAAAGGAGAATAAGGGCATTGAAGATTTGAAGTTGAAGAATAAAGCTTAGATCTCTTGGAGACTAGTGGGCTATAGAGAGCTTGTTATCTTAGATTAAGATTTCTCAAGGAAGTGCAAAAGTTCTTTAATGAATATCTCTCAAACCCTTAAATACTCGGTGAGAGCACTAGCCATTAGGCTTTTGCTGAGTTCAGGCATTAGGACTATAAAGGTTCAAGCATCTGAAGAATCCCAATGATCATATTTAACAAGTTGTTGTAACTAATATCATAGGTTTGGATATCCACTAATTAGGTTTGGGTGCCTGAACAACATAATTTCAAGCGTCTAACCAAGACATTGGGCATCCAGACTCTAAATATGAAAAGTTCATATAGTTATAGCTTCCAATTCTTTGGGTGTTCGATCTTGTGGTTCCAGTGTCCAATGCTATTAGTAATTCTAGAGTTATTTGTGCTAAATTTGGGCATTTGAACATGAAAGTTTGGGCATCCAAAGTTAACATAAAAAACATACTAGTTCACTATAATTTCAATTCCATATTGAACTTCTTCTCAAACTAACCTTTGATAAATGATAAGCCAGTGACGGAATTTCAAGATGAGTTTGAGTATTAACTAAAGCTCTAAACTAAGAATTCAAATAAAAAATCTTCAACTCAACCAATGAAAAAAAAAAATCTAAACCTAGTGAGCTGATATACTGATATAATCTCTTAAGCCTTCTTCTTCAAACCATCTTCAATTTTCAAGTTTTGTCCATTGATACAACCACCATGCTTCATCTTCAATATTATCTTCATGTCCATCTATAGTTAAGGCTTCCGAATGAGCTTAATCTTCGTTTTGGGCTCAACTTGATTTCTAGCTTCACAATGCTAAAAAATTGATCAAATACAAAGTTTGTTCATAAAAAAAACTACAAAGTACAACATGATCCATTAAGGGTTATATCCAAAATCCATTAACGATCCATTAAGAACCCAACAATGGTTGAATTAAGATCTATTAACGATTCAATAAGGATCTATTAAGGGTCGAACCATGATCCATTAAAGATCTAATAAGAATGCAATAATAGTTGAACTAAGATACAATAAGGATCATGCCTAGGATCAAATAAGGGTTAAGTTCATGATCCAATAAAGATCAAATCCAAGATTCATGATCAAGTCTAAGTTCTATTAAGGATCAAGAAGGATTGATTAAGGATCAAGTCCAAGATCTAATAAGGATCCAATAGAGATCAAATCTAAGATCTAACAAGGATCAAGTCCATGGTCCATTGAGGATCAAGTCTAAATCTTGATGAGGATCCATTAAGGGTTAAACATAAACCCATCAAGGATCCATTAAGGATCTGATAAGGTTGGAACCCAAAAACCATTAAGTATCCAAGCTCATTAATGGTTAAATTCAAATCTGATAAGAATCCAACAAAGGGTTAAATATAACTAGAGTCAAATCAAATCAAACTTAAACCACAACTAACCTTGAATATTGAATTGAATCAAATTGAATAAGACATTAAGTTTGAGTCGAACCAAGTTCAAATCCAATGGAGTTAGTTGATGACAAGCACTAAACAATAGATAATACTTCAAGCTCAACCGACACAAGCATGAAGTCATCAGTAATGCTTCAAACCCAATTGACAACAAACCAAAAACATCATCGATTGTTAAATCAAGAATAATTATTATAAGCTAAGGTTGTTAACTATTTCAAACTGAACTAAGGCAAACTTGTACTTGGTCAATTAGTCAACTGATTGCAATGATTAAAGAAAGTTAATTGACACAAGTATAAAACTATCAGTAGCACTTCAAATTTAACCAACTCAAGTATAAAGCCATCAGTAATATTTCAAACCTAATCGACAACAAACTACAAGGTTGTCAATTATTAAATCAAGAATGATTAGCATAAGCTAAAGCTGCTAACCATTTCCTCAAATCAAAATCAAGCTAAGATGGGATTCTACACTCTAGTCAATCAACCTTAAAATCAAAAGAAATTAACTAACAATAAGTGAAAAACCATTAGTGGTATCTCAAGTCCTGTAGGGTTAAGTGACACAAGCCAAAGTAGTCAGTAACACCTTGAAATTAGGCAAAGTTATTAATACCTTTAAGGATCAAACCAAGTATCCAATTCAAATCAAGTTCCAAGTAGGTTGTTTGTCACATCGTATATGACCAAGTGCACAACATTATTTTTTGTAGTTTTGATGATGAATAAACTTTATATTTGGCCATATCTTGAGCACGTGTAGATAGTAATCAAGTCGAGCTTGAAATGAAAATCAAGCCCATTCGATAGTCTCAAGTGTAGATGGATATAAAGATAATATTAAAGATGAGGCGTGATGGTAGATCAATAGATAAAACTTGAAGAATTGGTGATGGCTTGAAGAAAGTTTAAGAGATCAACTCAGCTCACCAAGCTTAGAATTTTTATTTACTATTCGAGTCAAAGATTTGTAATTTAAATTCTTAATTTAGAGCTCTGCTTAACACTAAAACTCATCTTGGAGTGCCCTCACTGACCTATCATTTCTACCCAATATCAATTATGAGGTGATACCAAACAGGGACTGAAGTTGTAGTGAATCAGTTAAGATTTTTCTGTTAACTTCGGATACTCGAGCTTTAAAGTTTGGATGCTTGAATATAGAGGAAATAATTCTAGGATTACTCACAACTTCTCCAAAAATATAATACCCTTCCAACCTCCATAATCTCTATAGCGTCCACATCAACCCTTCAAAAATCTAGTACCCTACATACTTCTGCAAGCACAACTCCTACCTATTTAGGTCAATTTTATCTAAAACTAAATTTAATCCAAATTTAATCAAAATAGAGGCTTGAATGCCACTGAATTCTGACTTAAATGAGTGTCTTAATTGATCTTAAATCGTGATCAAATTGAACCAAAACTTAATCTTGATTTGGACCCAAATTGTTGAAAAATTAAAGCTCAAGCTAAATTTAGCCCACGTGGATTGAGTGAGCTAGATATTTAGATCAAAATTGAATCCAAAATCAGTAAAAATTGGGAATAAATATGAAAAATACAATAATTTTATAATGGATCGAATAAATTTTTATAAAAAGATTCTTAGTCGGATTTTTCTTATGAATAGTCCTTGGAATGAAAGTTTTTACGAAAAGTCCATAAAAGACTTGAAATTATAAATTAGTCCTTACAAAATCTAGAACTTGCAAATAAATCTTGCATATTTTTATAATTATAATTTTAATTTTTATAAAATTTAGGGTTTGTAAATAATTTTCTCAAAAATTTTATATTCGTAAATAAACCCTTGAAATTTTTCCTTTTTATAAATAAGTCTCTTAAAGATTTTTATTTATAAATAATTCTAAATTTTATTATTTTATAAATAAAATCTTGTTAAAAAATCATTAAAGTTTTAAAAATTTACAAATAAATATTTTCAGTAAAAAGACTCCTAAAATATATAAAATTATAAATTGATCTAAATTTTCAAAAAAAAATTTAAATGACCTCTGTTTAAATTTGATATTATAAGTGAATATAATTTTCAAACCCTTCTATCCCCAATAATTTCTCATCTAATCTAAACAAAGTCCATCCATCCATGACAAACAACAAAAAAGAACCGAGAAGATCTTGGGTTCAATGAATCCAATTTATCTCTTTGATACCTATATAAGCTCTCCAAACTTGTAAAAAAAAAAGTAGGTAAGAGAGAGATCAAGAATCTCAAGACTGGAAGGAAAAAGGATTGGAAACAAGAAGGAGAAGAATGAGTAACAAAAGAAAAATAGTGAGGTTATCAAATTATCCCGCATTTTTCCTTCCCTTTTGTTTTCCGTACTCTGCTATCTCCTGCTCCCTGATTTTCACGTGGGATTATTACCTGTTGTTGTTCACTCCTTGCGCTGCTGCCTCGAACAAGATGCAGATGGATCCCGACCAGAATCTTGGCCAGACCCCAGTTAAGCCCTGGCTGGGGTTGGTCGGCCTGCTCTACACGTGACCTCAGCTCGCCAACACCCTATTCCCATGGCGGCACCAGGCCACCAACTCGGTCCCGCTTGTCGTTCGTGTGTGCTACGAGCATCGGATCCTCTTCCACAAGTACCATCATGGGTGCTTCAGTAAGATCAGGGTGCGCTACCCCATCGCCTCTGTAACTAGTCCCGCTGCCCTCAATGTACCTTAACACATCTAGTCCCTCGTCCCTGGCAAAGTTACTGCCATGGCCGACGCAAAGAAGCTACCCGTGCAAGAAGGGGGTGTTACCTGCAAGGGAGCCCGTCATGGCCAAGGCTCGCATCAGCCACTTCATTGAGGCCTAGATCCTCGAGGTCATCAGCATTAACTACGTCAAAAAGTCCCAGGTCCTCACACCGGCCAACGACACGCACAACTTTCACGTCCGCTTTTTCTTTTGCTGCCGCAACCTTGATGAGGCCCTCCACCACATCTGTGAGTGTGTCGCTCTGACCCACACCAAGAGTGAGGTTGGCACTAGCAATACCGTTGAGGTTGTGTGCGACGTCCGCTCTATGATAGGTGACATCCGAGCACTGTGCAACATGGACGATGACGAAGTCTTCTCCTTCACCAAGGGGATCACCGCACCTTACGATTTGGTAATGCAGACCAAGAAACATGGGAGGCTGCTGGTTCTGCACTTTGTCGCCAGCCGAGTTGCCATCCTGACCGACGCAGCGCTGATGATGCATCTGGGGTGTGACAAGGTGTTTATGGATCCCGGATCTTCAAGAATAGAGACCCGATGCATTGAGCTATGGAAGAAGAAGAAAATCAGTGAAGAATGGAAGTAATTGAGCTGTGGAAGAAAAAGAAAATTAGTGAGGAAGAATAAAAAGTAAAAGGGCGAAAGATAATTTAAAAAAATTAAAAGAAGGTTTCAGAAGATGTTGGATGCTAGCTAGGAGGGGATAAAAAAAATTGAAAAAATAAACACAAATGAGGCCCACATGGGCCTGTAGCCAAAAGAAAGGAAGAATAAACAATTTAAAAAATAAAGTTATTGCTAAAGCAAAAAAGATTGAAAAAAATTATTGCGCAAAAAAATTCCTCTTACTTCGTCTGAACGTCAGTTCTACTTAGGATTAGCTCGTGGGATCTTCCAAAAATCAATTCGGCTTAGGGTTAATATGTGGGTATATCTCAAAATCAATTCAGTCGTGGGCTCAGGTGAAGGTTATGAAAGTTAAATTAGCTTAAGGTCAATGTATGAACTCATCCAAAAATTAAATTGACTTAGGGTTAATTTGCGGACTTATCCGAAAATCAATTGACTAAAGATCAACATTCAAGCTTATCTGAAAGTCAAATCAACTCAAGCTCATGTTACTAGGTTGGCTAAAAGTTAAAACCATTGTAAGACCAGCTTGTGAACTTACTTGAAAGTCCAATTAACTAAAGATAAACTTACAAGCTCACCTAAAAGTCAAATCAAATTAAGACCAGCTTGCGAACTCACCTGAAAATCAAATTGAATAAATACTAGCCTGTGGGCTCACCTAAAAATTAAATTGACTTAAGATCAACTTGCATACATGTTTAAAAGTCAAATCAACTCAAGTCTAACTTGTGGACTCTTTTGAAAGTTAAATTATTTTAGACTTAGCCTATGGGCTCACCCAAAAGTCATTTTAATCAATGAACAACTCAAAGATTCTTTAATCAATTAATATAATTGCTTAAAATAATTAACTTAATCAGATTAAAACTAAGCCAATTCAATTAAATTAAGTAAACTAACTACGGTAAGGCAATTTGACTTGAATAAACCATCAAATGGACCTAAATTGATCAAATAGATGTACTAAAACACAAAATTGAACTAGGCCCAAATCTAGATTTATTTAATCCAGATCAAATTTGTTCAAAACTAACCCTAATCAAGTTCAAATTGGGTCAATCTAAATCAAATCAAAGTAGACCTAAATTAGAACCAAGTCAAGTCTGATTCAAAACCAAGTTAAATCTGAATCATAACCTAGATTGAACCTAAACTAGAATCAACTTGAACTTGATCCCATTAATGGTCTAACATGAGTTGAACTCAAATCCATTCAAGGATTAAACTTAAAACCAATAAAGGCTAGACCCAAGATTTATTAAGGATTCGATAAGAACCCAACAAGGGTTTGATCCAAAATCTATTAAGGGTCTATCAAAAATCCAATAAGGGTCAAACAAGACTCATTAAGAATCCATCAAGAACCCAATAAGGGGTGGACTCAAAATCCATCAATGATCTAATACAAACCCAACAAGGGTGGGATCCAAGATCCATTAAGGACCGAGTCCAAGGCTCGATCAGAATTCAACATAAGATTGACCCAACTCAAATTGAATCAGATCAGACATGATCAAAATTAAATTCTTCGAATTGAATCAAATAAAACTTGATCGAAATCAAGTTTTAAATATCAAACTAAATTAAATTAGACTTAATTAAAATTAATTATGAATATCAAATTGAATCAAATCAAATTTGATCAAAATCAAGTTCTGAATATCAAATTAATTTAAATCCAACTCAAATTGAAATCAAGTTTTGAACATAAAATTGAATCAAATCAAATTTAAACTAAAATCAAGTCTGAACTTCAAATCAACCAAATCAACCTTAAATCATAGCCAAGTCTGGATTGAGTCAAATTCAAATTAATTGCGGTTAGTTGATGGCAATCTTAAAGTCACTGACAACACCTCAAAACCTAATCTGCACAACCCAAGAAAAGTCATCAGTTATCAAATCAAGGAAGATTAGCATAAGCCCAAACTGCTAATTATTCTTTCAAATCAAAATCAAACTAAGATAGGCTTGAAGTTACTTAATCCACCAATCAAAAGTAATGTTCAAAAGAAATTAACTGGCAATAAGCATAAAGTTGTCGGTCACACTTCAAGCCAAGACAACATAAGCTCAAAAGTTGTTGGCAGACTTCAAACATAATCGATAACAAGTCAAGAAAGTTTATCATTATCAAATCAAAAATGGTCAATATAAGCTAAAGTACTAATCATTTCAAACTAAACTAAAATACTTGAATTCACTTAGTCGTCAACCAAGCATCGTGTTCAAATAAAGTCATCAGTCACACTTCAAATTCAGCTAACATAAGCTCCAAAGTCATTGAGCACACTTCAAATTTAATTGACAGTAAGTCAAAGTGGCTATCAATTATCAAATTAGAAATGATCAAAATAAGCCAAGGTTGCTAACCATTTCAAACCGAACTACAGGCAGGTCTAAATTCACTTAATTACTTAGCCAAGTGTCGTGTTTGAAAGAAGTCAATCGATAATATGCAAAAAGCCATCAGTCACACTTCAAGCTCAACTGACACAAGCCTACATCCATCAATGATGCTTCAAATCTAGTCGACAACAAGGCAAAAGACCGTTGATTATCAAATTAGAAATGATTAGTATAAGCTAAGGCCACTAATTATTCTCTCAAATTAAATATCAAAAGAAGTCAACTGACAATGAGTAGAAAGTCATCAGTGATACTTCAAATATTAATGAGATCAATTGATACAAGCCAAGGCAGTCAGTCATGTCCTAAAGTCTAACAAAGTTATCAACATTTTCTAAGGATCAAACTAAGGCCCATCCGAGTCAAATTCCACTCAATCAAGTGCACAGGAGCGGAGTAGGAACAAGTATCAATCTATTTACATTCTTTCTTATTCATATCATTTATGATTATGAATTTAAATGAATTAAATTGTAAAGTGAGGGTATACCCTTTCTTAAGCCATGTGACCCCTTTCTTAAATCAATCAAATCATATTTTTCTTTTTTTGTGTCTCTATATTATTAGCTAGGTTTTTTACTTTAGAATGTTTTTGATAATTTTTAAGGTAATTAACAATAGGGCTTGCGCTATTATAAGTGATATTCCCATAATTTTTTATTCCATTCACTCAAACCCATCCTAAATTTTATTTATTATTTCAAGATTGTTTATCAGGGCTTTTAGCTATTATGGGTGGTTAATCGTAACTTCACATCACCTAGACAACCTCAAGACTCTTCTCGAAACTATCAAGTTATATCTCCACCCATCAACTATGCATCATGCAACCCACTCCCTATATACCCTAATAACAATATTAGCTGTGTGGAAATTACCTCTAAATCAAGTAAACCAACTTAGAAAAAATATGATAGCTAAGTAATTGAGGATCCTTGAGAATGATTCCTTATTCATAAGGACCCTCAAAAAGAGGTTAAATCTTTTAAACAAGAGCCTAAAACTAATGGAAAAATTAGAACCTTCCAAATCTATAACAACATATATAATGGATGCACTTCATTGGATAGGATTATGAACCCTTAAAGTACATCAATAAGAACTTAACACCTTACAAAAAATACATAAAGGTGAAAACCTAATGAATAAACAAATGTCACCTATTGAAGATCAAGATAAAATAAATAACCAAATTGTTAATAAAGAACCAAACTTATATAAGGAGAAATTAAAACTAACAAAGAAGAGAATATATTAGACCAATCGAACAAGACTCCTACAAAAGCCTCGATCTTAAAATTTGTTGTGGATTCACCTAAACATAGGGAGATACTTGTTAATACTCTTAAAGAAACAGAACTCAAAAATAACATACCCCCAAGAGGTTAGCTACCATTTGCAAGAACATCTTCCAAAACCCCAACATAACCTTCTCATATTAGGACCTACCTAATGAAGAAATTAGAGATGCTCTACTCCATACTTGATAGGACTTGATAATACATAATTGGCCCATCGCTCATTGATGGCTGTGCTTAACGTCCACACATTGGCTACATTATGGTACCTCAAGATTTTTGAGAGGTAGCTATTTCAATCTGACATCAACATTGTGTCCTGTGACAACTCTAGGGAGAAATGTAGGGGGTGGACCCAATTTCCCTTCACAATAGGGCCACTCACTATTGAAGCTGAATTCCATATTCTCGACATCCCCTCCTCTGACAACTTGATCCTTGGTAGATGATGGTTGAGAGATATGAAAGTTGTGTCTTCCACCCGACATTATTATTTGAAGCTCCTTCACGAAGGCATCATCATAATAATTTCTTGAGACCCAATAAGGCTACCAAACCATTTGTGAGCTAGCTTAAATGATGTCCACCATCTTAGCTTTGACTTTGAGTATACTTTTGCTTGAAAGACCCCCCAGGTCATGTAGAAAAAAATTAATCCCCAACTCTAAGCATCTTGAGCCACCGCCAAAGAAATTTGCCCTTACTCTTGAGGGCTTTGATCCCCCTTCACAAAAACCTCTTATCCCATTTCATAATAATCCAAAACTATGCCTATTGATAGCCAATCTTCCCCTTCTCAACAACCCATGAAACATAATGCTCAAAATAAGGCGATGACCAAAAAAATATGGAATGCACGAGCCACCTTCAAAGAATAAGGATCTTGGTTCTTTGGATACCAGGAGCACAAAGAAGGAGTGAATTCAATTTTTTAAACAATAGAGGTTGCCCAAATTGACTATAGATTTTCACTCCATCACACCAAGTGAGCAAGTTGGCAATTTGGTACGTATATTTTGTTTGTAGGATATGGAACACATGCTAGTGGTAAATGATGAGCTCCTAAGCACTAATAAAGAAACCTCCTACCTTCTTACAAAAACCCTTTCGACATTCACCAGCATCCAACTCCTCTTATCCAAATACTTCACTCACAACCAATCAATTACACCATGTGTCCACAAACGATTGAGTATGAAGATGGAGGATCGAAAGAGCTACTAATGAGTGAAATTAAGGTGCTTAGTAACATTGAAAGGGGCATAGCTCCACGAGGTAAGAAAGACCCTTTGTAGATGAAAGAGGTTAAACATCACTCACCTTTCAAGGTAAGGTTATCCTTATGTAAGTTATATTCTTGTCTGCATTCATAAAAAAGAAAAAAAAAAGATGTAGTCAGTAAACATTTCATCTTTGTTGCATTGTTCTCTTTCAAAATTTTTTTTATATTTTCAAGGACTAGCATGTTCCTCTCTCTCCTAGAGGCATGGTCTTTGAAAAAGAAGCATTTCTAAGAGCAAAGGAAAAGGTTCCAATGAAGTCAAGTGGCATTGGAGATCCCATGTTCTTCTTTCATTCTCAGATTCTAAGTCAACTTTGGATTTGCAAGCTTGAAAAATAAGGCAGCTAACCTTAAGTAATCAAAAGCTTGTTTGAAGTCACCTCTTAGGCAAAGTGCAAAGATTGAATGATAACTCCTGGAGAAGTCTATCTTAGAAGTAAAAGTTCACCTCTCTCTCAAAAAAAAGGAAAAATCCCAAAGAGGAGAATCTCATCTAGGAAACCAAGCTAAGAGTGGCACACTCAATGAGTAAAAATCAGTTGGCATCTACAAGATCATAAACCTTGAGTTCTTTAAAAGGAATGAGATGACAAAAGACAAGGGCCAAAATTCCAAAGAGAGACAAAATTGGATCGCCTAAGAAATTTAGGATGGACTCACCCAACCTCACCTCGGTATATTACCGACCAAGAAAGAACACCCAAGGAACAAGTACAAGTTGGCATCTATGGGTGAGTAAACCTAAAAAAGTGAGGTCAAGGGATATCCAAAAGTTGAAGCCAAGCCTAAAGAGATTTATCAATTGCCTGAATATAAAAGAAGTGAGGTCACTTGAAATGGATTACTAAGGAAGGCATTACATTAGAACAAGAGTTAGAAGAGAATCACTTGGTCAACCACCCATAATACGAGATAAAATATTCTCGAAACTTAAAGAACTAAGGAAGCCTAATAAAGTAGGAGGACACAACAAAAGAGTAATTACGTAGGCATGGTCCAAAAAAAACATTAATTTCTCTTCAACATTATTTTATATGTAAAGAAAAAAGCTACATAACTAGTTCTTTTATGAGTAAACGGTATAGGAAAGAACACAACAACTAAAGAAGGCATTGGCTGCAGAGAAAATATTGAATGTGATGATGAATGAAATTGACAAGATGAGGCACAAGAGCAAGCTTCGATGCCAATCAAATACAATAACAATCTAGATCATGTATCAATGAAGAAGAATCCTATAGGAGAGTGCTACCCCAATATTGAAGCAAGGAACCAAAAGAAAAAAACATTCAAAAGTTTCTCTGATGTTTTAGTTGATAGACCATAATTCCTCAAAGAGATGCTAAAAAATTCACTAGAAAACTTTAGGACTTTATTTTTGAGTTGACAGAATGTCATTAGAGGATTCCCTCAATTCCCATTCAGATATCAGGGGAAATCTATTACTTAAGCTCTTTGAGAATCATTGAATGCTTATGGAGATCTTAGTATAAACTGAGAACTTTTGAGAGAATGTTTATGCTCTAAAGCTATGGAATACCATATTTATATAAATATAAGTGGAAGTAAGACTTGAGGAATATGGTAGGAACATGGCATCTCGCAAGCAGTGAATACCAAGAGCATGGCATATGCCTGGGACAAACATCATATTTTAGGCATCCACACCTAGGCAGACACCACATATATAGCATCCACTAGGTATGAATGCTAGGAATTTGGCATCCACCCCTCGTGGACTCAATCCACCATGGGTCCTACCTACTCAAACTCCACTCATGTGTCATCCCACCTACTAGAACTCTTGCCGCATGTGTTCCACCAATGACTGATCTTATGTTGGCTTCTAGAAAACAAAGTTTGCTGAAATGTTTGAAAATATTTGAAAATTATATTTTAGGCCAAAAACAAAAAGCCATTCTGTAATTTTGCTAATAAAAACTTTGGATTTTGAAATTTGTAGAGAGATCCTAAAAGCTTCTAGATGATGGTATAAAAATAAAGTTGTTTTGGTGGAAAAACAAATTCTTTTGTTGGAAAGGTTTCAAAAGCTTGAATTTTACAAATTGATCCCTCCAAAGAGTATTAATTGAGCACAACTGCACGTAAATTCTACTTTTGTGATTAAAACCAGGAATCATCCCCTCTAAATAATTTGAACATGATGAATCTCATGGAAGATTCCATTTTGTAAAATAAAGCCTCAAAATCAAAAAATAATGTTTAAATGCCAAATCGCATGAATGTAGTTATTCCATTTAGCTATGGGTTGCATTGATGAATTTAAAGAGGGGCATGAAAGAATAGCCACCTCTGAGGATTGGCTTATGAAAACTGTTTCTTAAATGCTTGTTGGCTTAAAATAGATTTGAAAAGTTGATAAATTAAATTGATGATTGTGAATGATCCTAGGTCTCTTAAGCTTGCTAACAACCTATTTGTGAGGTCATAATTTATAGGAACACATTTGGGAGTAATATCTATGCATTTTTTAAAGGAATAGCTTTGAGTCCTTTTGGTGGGTCCTCACTTACCACTATCTAGTGAGGAGATAATTTAGATGAAATAAAGAGGGCTTAATGGGGATATGTCGAGGAGCAATCTCTACTTGTATTTCAAAACTTTGAGTGTTTGGGGTAGGATGCATGGGGTACCACCAAATTTGGATTCAGTTGAGGGATTAAGAGAAGACTACTTTCATTACGAGTGATGGGACCTATTGCTATATGGCTATGACCTTCAGCCTGAAGAATGCTAGAGCCATATATTAGATGATGGTGAATTGAGTCTTTGAGACATAGTTAGGATACAATATGGAGGGATATGTAGATGACATGCTGGTGAAAAGCATTCATAGCTTAGACCACATCTCTAGCCTATAGAAAGACTTCAAAACTCTATGCAAGTATCACTTGGAAGTTAAACCTAGAGAAATGTCTATTAGGTGTGGCAAATGGAAAATTCTTAGGTTTCATGGTCTCTAAGAAAAGGCAAACCTTAAGATGATCAATGTTGCATTGGATATTAAACCTTTCACCATATTACAAGAGGTACAATGTCTCACAAGAAGGTTGGAAGGCCTAAATTACTTTGTGTCAAAATTAGGGGAAAAGTATTTGTAATTCTTCAAAGCACTATAGAGAAAGTAGAACTTTGAGTAAGATGCAACTTGCCAACGTGTCCTCAAAGATCTAAAGGATCACCTAGTCTCTCTGCCACTATTAGTAAAGACTAACCCTCTTGAAGTCTTTTACATGTATCTTTCAACTAGGGAAAAAGCTATAAGCTTGGCCCTAGTATGCTACTGAGGTGGCAAACAACTCCTTGTGTACTATGTTAGTCAAATATTGATTATAGTTTATGTACGGTACGCCACTATGGAAAATTTGGCTTATGACTTGATTATTTCTTCTCGAAAACTCTATCCATACTTTGAAGCACACTCGATGCATGTCTTGATAAGCTATCCACTTCACCAAACCTTACAAAGACTAAAGTGCTCAAGAAGATTACTCAAATATACTATATAGCTTGGGCAATTTAATGTGCATTGCAAAGCCTAAACAAACATCAAGGCTCAAGTTCTCACAACTTAATAGTAGAAGTAATATCACCAGAGTAAGGAAATGAACATGCTTCATTATGTAAGATTTATGTTGATGGATCTTCCTTTGATACTAGAAGTAGAGATGAAGTAGCATTAACAAATCTTAATCGCAAAGTGGCAGAATACTAACTAAAATTTGGTTTCAAGGATTTGAACAATGTAGCAATGTATGAAGTTGTGGTACTAGGATTTCAGCTAGCCCAGGCTATTAGAGCCTGACTCCTCTAGCTATCCAGTAATTCTTGGCTAGTGACTAGCCAAATCTATGGGTTGTATGAAGCTAGGGACAATATAATGGATGGATACTTAGCTGAAGCCTTGCAGTAGTTTGAACCTTTGAGTCTATGGTGTTGTGTAGATTACTTGGGAATAAGATATGGAAGCCAATGCATTAGCAAGGTTAGCCTTTGCAATGCATTTTGATTGGACACAAATAATGTATGTGGAAATATTGAGCTCTTCGAGCTTCGGTCTCATGGTAGAGATCAATGTCACAACCCAAGAGCCAAGCTAGATGGATCTGATCATGAAATACCTCAACCAAGAATAGTTAACTAAGGATAAATTTGATATAGAGAGAATCTAGTGTCTTTCCGCAAATTTCATTCTACAAGACAAGTGATTATATAAGAGATCTCTTACTCATCCCTTATTGAAATGAGTGTTGCCCTCCGAGGCAAAACACATGCTACAAGATGTCCATGAATTGATATGTAATAGTCACCCTAGGGGTTGTTCATTGGCTCATAGATTACTGTGCCTTAGCCTAACATGACAAAAGAAACGTTAGAGTACACAAGTCCTTGCATAAGTACCAAATTCACACACCACTATACCGAGCTCTGATAGTGAAACTCCAACAAACCCAATGTCCATAGCCCTTTGACCAATAGGAAATGGACATCTTGGGTCTTTTCCCACTAAACTTAGGACAAACAAAGTTCTTTATTGTAGCAATTGGCAACTCCACAAAATGGGTGGAAGCTGAGGCCTTTGCCACCATCACTAAGCATAAAATTAGATAGTTCCTATGGCATATCATAATCTAAAAATTTGAGGTTCCAAGGGTTGTGATGACTAACAATGGAATATAGTTCAATGGCAAAAGATTCAAAGAGTTGTGCTAAGAACTCAACATATAGTAGAAGTTTAGAAGTTTATTGTAGTAGCTAATTTGTAAGCTAATGGCTTAACTGAAGTAACCAATAGGACTCATCTCCATATTTTGAAGAAGTGTATCAAAGGGGCCAAGGTTTCATAGGTCGATGAGCTACCACACATCCTATGGTTTGACCAAACTACTCCAAGATCCATCACCGAAGAGTCATCCTTCATGCTACCTTATGGGGTGAAGGTAGTCATTCCTTTAAAAATCAATCTACCAACACCAAGGATCTCCATGTATAATCCCAAAACTAACAAAGAGAGACTCCAATTGGGAAAAAAACAAAATGTTATTGGAAGTATGAGAGCAAGCTAGAATCCGTGTTGCCAACTACCAATAGCGAGTTTCTCAATATAACAAGAGCCATGTTTGTAGCTGCCACTTTAGATTGGCAACTTGGTGCTACAAAGGACAAACGTGACTAGCTAAACTACATGGAAAATTTCTCCAAATTTGGAAGGACCATGTAAGGTGATTCTCTACATAGGCAAAGTGACTGATATATTCTTCCTAGAACTTAGCATGTAAATAATTTGTGCAAATTTTATCAGTGAAGTGAAAATAACTAATTTCTTTCCCACTAACACTATTATAGAACAAATAAGAGTCTGATTACAAGCTAAACACTTGACCAAGGAATCACAAGTTACAAACTCAATGCTTGACCTCCCAAATGTCCAATAAAAAGTTCAACACTTGACTAAGGTACAAGACACAGTTGCAAGTGTAGCACTTGATCCATCTATAAGGCCCAGTTACAAATTCAACACTTGACTGAGTTACAAGACTCAATTTCAAGTTTAGAAATTAACTCAAGTACAAGATCCAATTACAAGTTCAATAATTAATGAAGGTTCCAAGCCCATATACAAGTTCAACACTTGGCCAAGGTATAAGAACCAATTACAAGTTCAACAATTAATTGAGATACAATACTTGGTTACAAGTTCAACACTTGATCAATGTACAAGGTCCAATTGTAAGTTTAGGACTTGACTAATGTACAAGCCTAGGTCATAAGTTTAATACTTGGCTAAGGTAAAAGACCCAGCTATAAGTTCAACACTTGACCAAAGTGCAAAACCTAGTCACATGCTCAACACTTGACCTAGGTACAAGACTTGGTTACAAGTTCAATACTTGATTGAGGTGTAAGGCTTATTTACATGTTCAGCCCTGTACCTAGGTACAACCAATTACAAACTTAGCACTTGATCGATGTTAAGTATCTAGTTACAAGTTTTGCTCTTAATTGAGGTAGAAGATCCAATTACTAGATTTGCACTTGGTTACAAGTTCAACACTTGATTGATGTTCAAGGCCAGGATAGAAGTTCAAAACTTGATCAAGGTACAAGACCAAATTAACAATTCAATAATTGATAGAGGTACAAGACTAGGGTACAAGTTTAGTACTTGACTAAGGTGCAAGACCCGATTTTAGTTTAGCACTTGACGAAGGTACTGGAACTAGTAACAAGTTCAACATTAGACTGAGCTATAATACCCAATTAAAAGTTTAGCACTTTTTTGAGGTACAAGACCCAGTTACAAGTTTAGAACTTGATCAACGCAATCATTATCCAATAGCTTTGGGAACTCAATCTGATCTACTAGTTCCTACCACCACCTTATGTCATAGAGAATGTTCTTTGGCCATCACAATATCAAGCCACCATCATTCAAAATAAGAAGAGATAGATGAAATAAAAACTAAAAATAAAAAGAGATAGATGAAATAAAAACTATCTTCACTAATCAAGAAAGTCTGTTACAATCAATTGAAGAACAATAAGATGAAGTGCTGTGAGCAAAGTACAAAAATGAGGCCTTCAAGGGACAAATAAAAAAAAATACTAACATAATACAAATTTATGCTTTGTCTCCCTTGTCAAACAGGTCATCAAGGTCATGCAAGATAACCTTAGCAACTCATCATAGGGTTGTAGCTCATTAGCAACATCATCCCCTATTGTATGACATCTTTGAGAGGGGATGGTGTGGGAGAGGACACCTCTAGATTTTGGAGGATATCATGGGAGCTCGAGTGATAGAGCCTCATATTATGGAGCAGAAGCCTGAGATCAATCTCTTGTCTTAACAAGTTCCAAAAGGGATCAAAACCAAGCTGCCTGAGATTGTCAAGGAGGTCATAATGACTATATGCATAGCCCTCCTTGAGTCTTCTAATGATTTCTTCAGCATTGTCCTCCGGTATTGCATGAACTCCTAAAATATCACCCTAGCCCCTATGCAAGCTTTGGTGATCAAGTCATAGTAGTCATGGCTAGACAAGTAGTCTACAATGACTTTATCAGCTTTGCTCTCAATAGTTTTGGCCAACCTTTCAGCAATGCAAGCACTTACTTAGCATAATGTCTCTTCCCTCAGTTGATTAAGTGACATCCTTCTCTTTTTTAGCCTCATCCTTGGCCTAGGTCACTTCATCGCAAAGACAGTAGTTGTTCATATTTTGATTATCAAGGGAGATTTTTAGCTTGTTGGCATAATTATGGAGCTCCTAGTAACACTCTAGCATCTCATTGTTTACCATAGCTTGTTGTTAAGGTGAAACACATATCAAGAGACATTTGTAAAATATCAAATTCAAGAATGGTAGTTGAGCAAACCCATTGGTGGGAGTTGTTAATGTCTACTACCATGTCCTTACTGAGAATTAATCTGAGTGCTTGCCTTGAGGGCACATGCAAGGCACATCACATTCATCATGAATGTTAACTCTAAGATTAGGGGGAGATGCAATAGTTTAGGGAGCCATCATGGCTCCTTGAATGGCCACTCCTCGATTCTCCTGTTGAGAAGCCCACTTCAATAGAGGCCTCTAATACTCCTTACCATTGCTAGATGTCTCAAAGGCAACCTTCTTCTTCTTCTTTACTCGTGTTGTAGCTTGGGAATCAGCTTAAGTACTAGGGAGAGGAGATTGATATCTCACCTTTTTCACAGCCATCCATGAGCTTCCGACATTGATAGCTTTGCTTCTCTAGAGCTTGGGAATGAAGGTTCTAAGTTGGAGGCTCAAAATGGGCCAATAGCACATTCACCAAATTGACATTTGCAATGCCTAAACAAATCAAAGTGAATGTTAGAAATATCAACAAAAAGGGAAGCAATATCCAAAAGTGCCATCGTCATTATGGAACCAAGATTGATCAATCAGGATGGCTAAAGGATCCTAGATGTAATTTTGAAACAACAAATCAAATTTAAGTTTATTTTATATGCTCTCAGGTATTGTGAAAAAATGATCTCCAATATGTGTAAACCCCTATTGTTAGTTACCCTCACAATTGTCAAGAACTTTCAACAGTAAAAAACTTAGGTGATAAAATTTAGACACAAGGAATGAAGAGCATAATTTTATTAACTTAAATAAAGTTCTATGGCTTAAGTAAGGATATACCCTTACTTTACAATTTAAATAATTAAAATTCATAACATGAAATGAGTAAGGAATTGGGAATGGTTTGATGCTCACTAATGCCCCACTCCTATGCACTTGGTCAAGTACAATGTGATAAATGACCCACCTAGAACTTGGTTTGGATTGGATGCCTAGATTGATCATCAAAGAGTATTGATAACTTTACTTGATTTTAGGGTTTTATTGACAACTTTGGTTTGTGTCACACAACTCTAGCAGGACTTGAGGTACAACCAATGGCTTTCTACTTATTATTAGCTGACCTCTTTTTATTTTAAAGCTAATTGACTAGAGATTACAAGCCCATCTTAGCCTAGTTTTGATTTGAGAGAATGGTTAGTGATTTTAGCCTATATTAATTATTCTTGATTTGATAATTAATGGCCCTATAGCTTGTTGTTGATTAGGTTTAAAACATTACCAACAGCTTTATGCTTATATCAATTAAATTTGAAATGTTATCGATGACTTTATGCTTGTGCTGGTTAACTTTCTTTGAACATTATGTTTGACTAACAAATTAATTGAGTGCAAGCCTGCCTTAGTTTGGTTTGAAACGATTAGTAGTTGGCCTTAGCTTATGCTAATCATTATTGATTTAACAATTAATGATCTTTCTGATTTGTTATCGATTGGGCTTGAAGCATTACAGATGGATTTATGCTTGTGACGATTGAGCTTGAAGTGTTACTGATGCTTTGTGCTTGTCATTAACTAATTCCATTGGATTTAAACTTGGTTAGATTCAGACTTATTGTCTTATTCAATTTGATTCAATTTAGCATTCAAACTTTGTTTTGGTCCAAGTTTGATTTTATTTGACTCGGATCATATTCAACCCTTTGTTGGATCCTTATCGAACTTGAATTTGAACATGAATGAGTTTGGATTTGACCCTAATGTGTTTGGGTTCCAACATTATTGGATCCTTAATAGATCTTTTATGGGTTTAACCCTTTATAGGTTTGCATTCCAACCATATCAGATCCTTAATGGATCCTTGATAGGTTTAAGTTTGAACCTTAATGGATCCTCATCAGACTTTAGACTTGATCCTTAAGGATGCATTTGGCAATGGACTAAGGCTAAGACTAAGGCTAAGGCTAAGTCTAAGGCTAGTGAACCACTTTTGTAAACTAGTATTATTTTATCAAGATTGGCCCTATAATAATTTGAAGTTCAAAAACCTAATTTATTTTTGTTAATAATTAAATTTAATGATATGGAAAAAAAATTAATATTAAACTTTTTAGTAAGAAGAAAAGTTAGCCCATTACCAACGATGGCTAATGGACCTTGGACTTGATCCTTATTGGATCTTGGATTTGATCTTTTTTGGATATTAGACTTGATCTCTGTTGGATACTTATTGGATCTTGAATTTGATCCTTATTGAATTCTTGTTAATCCTTAATGGATCTTGGACTTAATCCTTGGTGGATCTTATATTTGATCTTTATTGGATCTTAAACATGATTCTTTTTGGATCTTGGACTTGATCCTTATTGGATTCTTATTGGATCTTTTATAGATCTTTGTTTAATCTTTGATGGATTCTTATTAAATCCTTAATGGATCTTGATTTAACCCTTGTTGGATTCTTAATGGATCCTTAATGAATTATGGATCCAACCCTTAATGGATCCTTAATGGATCTAAGATCCAACTCTTAAAAGATCATTAATGGATCTAGGATCCGACTCTTAATGGATCATTATTAGATTCTTAATGGATCTTGGTTCAACCTTTATTAGGTTCTTAATGGATCCTTAATGTATCATAGATCCAATCTTTATAAGAGTTTGGATTTGATCTTTATTGGATCTTTATTTGATCCTTAATTCACCCTTACTAGGTCCTTATTAGATTCTCAATGGATCTTAGTTGAATTTTGGATCTAATCCTTAATGGATCGTTAATGAATTTTAGATCCAACTCTTAATGAATATGGATTTAATCAATAATTGATTCTTATTGGGTTTGGGTTCAACCCATGTTGGACCCTTGTAGGGTACTAGTTTAGGTTCAACATAACTTTGGTTTGGGTTCAACATGGTTCTTGTTCAGATTTGACCTGCTTTGGTTTTGATTTTATTTTAGTTTAGATTTGGACTTGATTTGGTTTTGGTTTTGGTTTGGACCTGATTTGATTTTGATTTAAACTTTGTTTGACCTGAATAGAGTTTGGCCCGCACTGATTTGGTTTAAGTTTAAAATCTAATTGGACTTGATTATGATTTGAGTATGATCTGATTTGATTTGTGTTGGACCTGATTTAGATTTGGATCCATTTTAATTTGAATTCAATCCATCAATTTTACGTCCATTTGATGATTCATTCAAATCTAATTGATTTAACTTGATAAGTTTATTTAAGTTGGTTCAAACCAGCTTAATTTCAATATAATTATGTCAATTTATTTTAATTGATTTACTTTAATTAATTTGAGAGTCCTCAAGTTGTCCATTGATTAAGTGACTTCTAGGTGAGCTCGTTGACTAGCCCTAAATCAATTTTACTTTCAAGCGGGTCTTGGGCTAGCCTTGAGTTCATTGGAATTTTAAGTGAGCCTGTAGACTGGTTCTAAATTGATTTGAGTTTCAGGCAAGCTTACATGTTTGCCCTCAAATGATTTGATTTTTAGTCGAGCCCTTAGGTTGGCCTTGAGTTGATTAGATTTTTAGGCAATTCCATAAGCTGACCCTAGGTCCAATGGCATTTGGGCAATCCCACACATTGTCTGTAGGTTGAATTGACTTTCAGATTAGCCTGCATGCTGGCCCTAGGTCGAATTGACTTTCAAGCAAGCCCACAGGCTACTCCAAGGTCAATTTAACTTTTAGGTGAACCCACAGGTTGACTCTAGCTTAGTGCAAGTGAATCAAAGTGAAAAATATTTTTTCCATTTCTTCTTCTCCTTTTCTCCTTTTCTTTCCTTCTTTTCCTTCTTCTCTCATCTTTTCTTTTCTTTTTTTATTTCTTTCAGAACTGACCACAACTCAATTTTTATTTTTTTCACTTTTTCTTTTCCCCTTTCTTCTCTCTCCTTCTTTCTCCTCGAACCTTCTTGTTTTTATTTCCCCTAGTGAGAACTCTCCCTCTCCATGATTCATGGTCAGATCTAGCTAGACATGGTTAGATCTAACTCTTGGTAGTGGTGATAGTGAGGGAGCACTATGGTGAAGTGGCATGGTGGCATGACGAGCTTAGTCGGGGTGCGGGCCCCACTACAAGTAGTGGGATGCTTTGCAGTCCCTATGTAATGACAAGAGCAAGCCAACAGAGGCAGTAGGGCATAGTACAAACACAAGCTCCAACAACAGGTTGTGGTGATGCACAGCTGTAGACTCAACAATAATTAGAGGTCGGCATCGAGGTCGAGTGACCAAATCTTGGGGTATAGTCACCCAAACTAGCTTTGGTATCAAGGGCCACCAAATGGTGGCTTGGCATGGTGTGAGGTGCTTGCCATAGGGAGTGGAGGTTGGGGCTCTCTAACAAAGCAATTGCGGCCATGTAGAGCAATGCAAAGGGTGACCATGGAGGTAGCGACAATGGTAGAGGAGGCTTGTGTAGAGATAGGTAGAGGAGTGTGCTAGAGAGCTTGAGGATGGCAACCGAACTCAGGGTTTTGAGGATCGAACCCTATGGTTCAGTTGTCTGAATTTGGGGAATTGGGTGATGTAATAGGGCTGATAGGGAGCTATGCAATAAACAATAGGTAGCAGGGTACCTTGAGGGAACATAGGGAAGGAGGAAGAGCAGAGAGGAAGAACCAAAAGGAGTAACCAAAGAAAATAAAAAGATGAGTACTGACCTTTTGATTTTGTTTTTCTTAAATTCCTTGATCTCTTATTAGGATCTAATCATTCTTCTCCTTCTATTTTTAGGTTGTCCTTTCTCCTCCTAGCCACTTCTTCTATGCTTTTTTTTTCTTTTCCCTTCCTTCTTTTTTATGTATACTTGTAACCCATTTTATAGTTACCAAGAGGATTGAGGCCTATCGATACTTTTTCGATTTTGAATAAAATTCATTTAGATTTATGTTGTGGAGATAAGACAGTATGTTTGTGTGGATTTGGATGAATGGATATGATCTAATCTTCTATTTTAAATGTGTAGAGATATGTAGTAATTGGAATTTTGTATTTATTCCCATATTGATGATTTATAAAATTTTTTTTATAGGGACAAATTTATAATTTTCATGAATTCAGAGGCTTTATTATAAAATTAATCATAAGGACTTGTTTATAATATTTGAAAACTTTCAAGGTCAGTTTTTAACTTTACTTGCAAAAAGAATAAAATTTAGACTTATTTGTAAATATAACTCTTTAAGGGCCCTATTTGTAAATTTACAAATTGCAAATTAATATTTCATGGAGGGTTTATTTATAAAAAATAGAAAATCTGAGGATTCATTTGTAAATATAGACTTTTAAAGGGTCCTTTCTACAAACCCTTAATTTTGTAAAGATCAAATTGTACTTATGAATCTTTGAAGGGTCCCTTTTGCAAATCCTATATTATGTGAGGATGAATTTGCAATTTAAAGACTTTTATGGACCTTCTTGTAAGAATTTTCAATTGAAGGATCTATTTATAAGAGGAAATTTGGTCAAGTACCTCTTCTTAAGAAAGCCAAACACCTTGTCATAGACAAAACACTTTTTTTCAAAGGCTTATGCATAATCCTTTATTAAAAAATGAGCATTAATTGGTGGCATGGGGCTTTCCCCTTTGTCATCAATTAGTTAATAGGATTCTCCTTCAAATACTCTTTAGATGATATTAGGGTCTTCCCAATTAGGCTCAAATTCACCTTTTTTTCTTTGATTTGGGATACATATCTTCTTAACACAAGCACCATCTCTCACTTTTGGAAAGACATGAGCTAATCCATCTTGTTATGGGCCTTAGATATTTGTGTCCGGTACATTTTCAGGTTTCATTGAGTTATGAGCCTTATTTCATACAAGGAATCCAGCTCATGTAGGTGAAGTCAAATATTATCTTCCTTTGTAATTTCTTCATGCAAACCAATCCTTAAAAAGAAAATTTGTACTTCCACTGGTAGGACTGCCTCGGTCCTAAACATTAGTACATATGATGTTGATTGGCTAAGAGTTCAATATATGGTGTGATAAGCCCAACATGCTTTTGAAAGTTTTTTATGCCAAAATCTTTTGTTCCTGGCAATAACTTTCTTTAGTATCTTTGAAAGGGTTTTGTTAAACGCATTGACGAGGCCATTTGCCCTTGCATTATAGATGAATACTTCTAATTTATTTTGTGATGATGTATGAATCATCCCACTTTAAAGCTTTTAAGGCACAATGCTTTATTAGAAATGATTCTTTAGGGAAATTGAATTGGTATAGGATATATTCCCATAGGAAATGGATGATAATGTTGGCTCTTACCTTTTTCAAAGGAATTGCTTCTACCTAGCTAGAGAAGTAATCGGTCATTGTTAATATGAAATAAAGATCTTTGGAAGAAGGCGGCTCAATTAGGCCAATAACATTCATCCCCCGTACCTCAAATGGCCATGATGATATGATGAAGAGTGTTTGGGTGTTAATGAATAAAGTCACTGTGAATTTGACATAAGTGACATTTTACTGCATATTTCACGTAGTTTCTCACCATCATGGGCTAATAGTTGCCCAACACTTTTTAGCATTATTTTAGAGCTTGATTGATAAGGTCAGCAAACCTCAGAGTGTACTTTATATATGACTTTCTTTGCCTCTTTGTTTGAAAAGCAACATAGGAGTAGTTGATCAAAAGACCTCCTATAAAGGGGGATGAGTAGAAAATGAGTGACCCTCCTTCTAAGTTGTGGTTAGGCCTATTTGTTTTCTAGGAGTTCACCATTTTTGAGATAGGCAATAAATAGCATTCTCTAATATGTTTAAATGGCATTCTCCAATCTGTCATCTCCTCTATCACTTTGGATTCAATCTTCTTGTGCATAATGCTAAAGGCTAAATTTATCACCTATCTTATAGTGACTATGATTAGAATTTCTACTTGACTAAGATCAACAAATGTCTTGGCTAACTAGGCCAAGGAGTCAGCTTCCACATTAATGAATTAAGAAACTTTAATTATTTGAATATATGAAATTTGCCTCATGAGTTTTTGAGCCTTTTTAGAATATTTGAGTAGCTTTAATTTATAAACTTTGAATTCACCTTCCACTTGGCAAATAACCAATTATGAATCATTAAAGCTATGTAAGCATGAGATTCCCATGATAAGGGTCATCTCCAATCTTGCAATTAGGGCTTCATATTCAGCTTCATTATTTATGCAAAGTTTTGAGAGAAAATTGGAGTGTCATAAAATACCCTGATTTAGTGTAACCGATATGAGTCCAATGCCTGCTATAATTTGTGGAAGCTTCAGTCTTATTTGCAATTTGATGGATTATATAACATCAAAGTATAGCCTCCAATAGTGTTCCCCTTCCTTGACAAAAAAGATTTTTTCATTGGGGACTTTTCATCTCAACAAAGAGTAATTTGGTATTGAATGAGCTACGAGAAAGTTGACAAGGGCTTGTCCTTTAACTACCCTTTAGAGAGTAAATTTGATGTTATACTCAATGAGGATTATTACTTTAAATTTACAAAAAAACACATTAATTAAAATATTTAAAATATTTTATTTTAACTAAATTTTATCAATTAAATTAATATAAAATATGAAATCATTTTTATTTGATTTATTTCAGATAATTGATTCACGATTATTGGACAATTGGTTTGACAAAACTTAATTCTAAATTTCTAATTTCATAAAATCAAAAACCCATCTTTCACAAAAACTAAAATAAAATAAATTATTTTTATGTTAGTTTAATAGTTGTTCAAACTAAAGTTAAATGAAAATGATTTAATCTTTTTATATTAATTTTAATTGGTAAAATCAAAATAAAATGAATTATTTTTTGAATATTTTAATTGAGTTGGTTTTTTATAATTTTATAATATAAAGCGAGTGATTTTTTACTACTAGTGATAAGTTAGGTATTTTTTTACAAATTAATAGTATAAAATGAATGATTTTTATTAATAGTGATAAATTAGATGATTTTTCCCAAATGTATAATAAAGCAAGGTGTTACTTACTAAAAACTCTAAATGTAAAATTCAATGCTATAGTTGTGGTATATATAATCATTTTACTTCTAAATGCTAGTGAAATTTAAGTACCAATGTTGAAGAAAATGTCAACTATATCGAAGAAAGATAGGACGAAGAATACTCTCTTGCTTGTCTATAAAGGAGATGATGGAGAACAAACATATGCATGATTTTTGGATACTATTGCAAGCAATTATATGTATAGAAAAAGGAGCTTGCTTGTGAATCTAATGAATAGGTAAGAAAAAATGTTACCTTTGATGATTCTTTTAAAATTCTCGTGAAAGGCAAAGATAGCATCTCTATATCATAAAAAATGGCAAGCTTGAATTAACCTTCAATATTTATTATGCTCCAAATATGAGAAACAATATTCTAAATTTGGGACAATTATCAGAGAAGTGGTATTTTATCCTTATGAAGACTTGTAATCTCTATATTAGAGATGGTGAAGAAAATATGATAGCTAAGGTGAAGATGAAGGAGAATCGAATGTTCATATCGAACATTCGAAGTGATATTTTTGAAGAGCTTGAATTCTTATTATTTTAGAGATTCTTCTTGGCCCTTTGGCATCTTCGATATGGACATCTTAATTTTAAAGTATTATGACTATTAGTAAGGCTTCACATGGTGAAGAGGTTGCCCTTCATTAATCATCACATCAACTATGTGAAGGATGCATAATTGGCAAGCAATCATGAAGGAGCTTCCTAAAGGAGTTATTTTAATGGACATTAATGCTACTGAAACTTGTGTACATTAATGCTTGAGGACCTATTCTTCCTGCTTCACTTGATAAGAATAAGTATTTTGTAAACAATCCTTGATGGTTTTTCTTGAAAAACTCGAGTGTATTTTTTCAAAAAATAAGTCTGAGGTGTTCAATGCATTTAAAAGATTCAAGACACACGTTAAAAGTAAGTGCAACCACAAGATCAAAACCATGAGATCTGATATAGGCAAGACATTTTTAAACTTATTGCAATGACTATGACATTTATCACCCCTTGTAGTCTCATACTCTTCACAAAAAAAAGTCTTGTTGAGAGAAAGAACCAAACTACTCAATATGGTGAGCATGTTTAAAAGCAAAGAAATGCCAAAAATCTTTTGGGCCAAAGCCATTGAATATGTCATCTACCTCTTGAACTGATGTCTGATTAGAAATGCTTGGAAGATGATCCCTCTTGAAGTTTGGAGTAGATGGAAGCCAAAAATCGCTTATTTAAAAGCTTTTGGGATATTGCCTATGCACATATAGCTGAATAAAGAGAACAAGCTTGATAATAGGAGGTTGAAGCTTGTTTTTATTAGCTATAATGGAAGATCCAAGGGTTATAAGTGAGTCACAATCAACCACTTGGGAAGACTAAACGATCGAAGCGACAAATTAAGTAACATTTAGTTTTGATGAATTTTTAGGTTATTGTGGATTCATAACTTTCAACAAGTGAAAGACCTTGTTGTTAATTACCCTGACATTTGTTAAAAACATCCTAAAATAAGAAATTTAGCTAATACAAGATAGAGACAACACACAAAAAAAGTAATTTATTATATGAATTTTAAAAGACAAAATAACAGAGACTAGGTCCTGCTCTATTGCACTTGATCAGGTACGATGTGGTAGATGTATTCACTGAAACTGGTTTGCCTGAGCTAGATGCTTGGTTTGATCTTTAAAGGATGTTGTTAACCTTCTCTTAATTTGAGGGTGTTACTGGTTGAACTTTGGATTTTGATAATGATCAAATTAATATTCAACAAGTTTCTTAGGTTGTGATAATCTTTAGGATTTGCATTGATCATCCAAGCTCTTAAAGGATCGAGTCTCAAAATTAAAACTTGAAAATGATGACTCAAAAATAAAGAGGATGATAATTTGAAAATGAATCTTAAAGATCAAGTTCGAGCTCAAAAAATTTTTAAGATGCGAGACAAATCCCAAGCTTATAGGTTTAGTTTTTCATTTTATGTTGAGTAGGAGATTTGATAGTTAATTTATTATAGCTCTCTATTTGACATCTTAATTAACACAAGAACACCTTCTTTAGCTTATTTTATATTTGTCCAAATTAATTTAATATTATATCAAATACCAGTTTAATCAAATTTCATAAATATTTTTTTGACTTTCTATCAGATTTGGTCGCCCAAATGGACCAAATGGGTCCATTCGGGCATTTGAACCCAACAGATAGAAAAATAGCTTGCTAGTTCAATAAGTGTAGTCCTCTAAATGGAGATTTTGGTCATTTGAATTCAAAATTTGGCCAACCTGAACATGTGATTAGGACACCCAAACAGGTGAGAATAAATTGTAACAACTAGTTTTTTAACCATTGGAACGATTTGATCACAAGTTTAGTTGACTAAACCTATCAAAAATAGCTATGAGTGATCCAAATGATTATTTTTTGACTCCAATGGTTATATAAAAGCATTAAAACCATTTGTTCATTAAAGAGAACTAGGTTTCATATTCTTAAAGTAAGATCCACCTTTCAAAGCCTTCTAACCTTAACAAGAGCCCTAATTAGCTTTTACTTTCAAATCCTCACATATCCTTGTGTTCAAGCTTCTAGAGGCTCCTATTTGAGTGATTTTATTCGTATTTTTCTCAATATTTACTGTTGCAATTATCCTACATTGTTATAAGAGTGTTGAGTGTTCTTATAGGTTTTAGGAAAATAGTGAAAATGTACATTCCTTGATTTGTGAAGAGTGACTGATTGGCTCATGTGTGAAGCAACACTTGGGTTTTGCAAGGTGATATAAGGGTATGACTTCACCCAAGTGAAATAACTCTAGTGAAGAGTTTAACTTCATAAAATTAAGACAAAGACTGTGAAATAGACACGATTGGTCATCGAATCATATATATTGGTTTGTACTCTCTTTACTTCTTTATTTATCTTATGCATTGAAATTTAATTGATTCAGTATCTAATTTGATATTAATTGGGAACTTACCTTATATATAATTGCGGATTGATTATTCTCATTTAGTTTAATTATTTTACTAATTATAATTAAATTTTGATCATCCACTTATACTTGAAGTACTTTTGGATTTTGAATCTTTGAAGAATTTCTTAATTAATTGAAAACCTATTTTACCCTTCTCTTAAGTTGCCATTTGGGCTTTGATTGCTGACTAATTTGGCTGGTGTCAATTGATCCCATTTGGTCTTGAAATATTATCAACGACTTTTACTTGTTGTTAGTTGGGTCCTTTGACTTTGATTCGAGTTTGGTATTTGGCTGGCTGTTTGACCACATGCAAACCTATCTTAGCTTAGCTCTGGTTGAAAGAGATAGTTAGCAGCTTTGTCTTATGCTAACTATCCTTATTTGGAATTGACTTGAATTAAATATTGTTCAAGCCTTTAGTTCATATTTAAACTTCATCGTGGTTCAATCTTTGATTTGGTTTGAACTTGGTTTATTTCATACTTAGTTTTAGTTCAAGTATGGTGTTCAAACTTAGTTTATTTCATAGTTGACTTTGGTTCAAGTATGGCTTGGTTCAAATTTTGTTTATTTCATACTTGATTTTGGTTTAAGTGTGGTTTGATTCAAACTTGACTTAACTTAGACTTGGTTTTATTTCAAGTCTAGTTTTGACTAGAACTTGGTTCGATTTAAAAGTTGGGAGTCTAACTTTGGTTTGACCCACTTAAGATTCCAGTTCAAACTAGATGAGACATGAGTAGATGTCTGAACCCACTTTAGTGGTTTGGTTTAAATTGTATTTAAACTGATCAGGATTTGGGCTCAAAATAGGTTCAACTTGATTTAATAAGTCTAGAATCTGATTTGGACCTAATTTTGGGATTGGGTTTGAATTTGATTTAATTCAATCAAAATTAGGGTTCAAACTAGGTTAGGCCCACCTAGGGTTTGGACCTAATCTAAACCAAACTTTGGTGATTGTGTTCAAACCTAAATTTAAGGGAATTAGGATTCAGGTCGAATTCCTATTGGGCTTGGGTTTAAGCTCTTTATTGGATTCTTGTTGGGGTCAGATTGAAACAATCCTTAATAGATTTAGGTTTCATCCTCAATGGATCTTTAATGAATCTCAAATGTAAATATCAATGGGTTTGAACTTGATCCATGTTGGACTCTTATTGAATTTTGGATTTGGCCCTTATTAGATTTTGGGTTCGATGTATGTTGGATCCTTATTGAGTTTGGATTCAACACCTTATTAGGTTTAGTTTTGATCCCTATTGGGCCTTTATTGGATTTGGGTTTGATCTCTTAATAGACCCTTATTGGGTTTGGGTCCAACACATGTTGGACCCTTGTTTGATTTGGGAATTGACCCACGTTGGACCCTTATTAGGTTTGGGTATGATCCCTTAATAGATGCTTATTGGGTTTGGCTTCGATCCCTTAATGGACCCTTATCTGGTTTAATTCGGATCTGACCTAGTACTGATTCGAGTTCAACCTAGCTTTGGTTCAAGTTCAACCTGATTTTGGTTCAGTTTCGACCTAATTCAGGTTCAAGTTAGATTTGGTTTGGCTTTAGGTTTAATTTAGTTAGACCCAATTAGGGTTCCATCTTGAACCAATATGTTAGAGTTCTAACTTAGTTCAATTTCAGTTCATAGTTAGTTTAATCGAGTCCAACTCAAATTGGTGATTTATTTGAGTCCAACTTATTCTATTTAATTTGATTAAGTCAAATTTATTTGATTTAGCTCACTTTGATTAATTAGTTGAATATCACGGCCACAACATGGAGGAAAATGACTGAAATATGGTGTTGTACTTCTAGAATATGGAGGAACATCGTAGAAATATGGTAGGATATGATTGGGATATAAAGAAATATAACCGAAATATGCCAGAGATTCTGAACCCAAAGGATTCTCTTAGACCAAGTTATAGTGGTCCTAATCTTGAAAGGTTCCCTTATGCTGAGGTAGTTGGGACCCTGAAGGTTTTACTAAGGTCAAATGATAATCGAAACTCTGAAATATTTCTCTAAACTAAGTGTGATATTTGGAACCCAGACGGATTTCCTTAAGTTGAAAAATATAGTCAACTCAATATGCAAGCAAGTTGCGATGACCTAAATATTTTATTTTCTTTATAATAAAAACTTCTCTCTCTTTTTTTTATTTTTTTTATTTTTTTTATTTTTTTTCCTTTCTTTTCATTTCATATTTTTCCTGGTACAACTTCCCTTTTTTATTTTTTTTCTTTCATGGTAGTCGATAACTCCCTTTTTTTTCTTATCCTCTTCTTCCTCACTTTCCTTCTCTTTCGTCCTCCTCGCATGGTTGAATCACCATCCCATCAATTTCTTCCTTTGGTGCATAGCTAGAATTGACCAAATTTGACCATATTTGGCCCTTGCTAATGAGTAGTGGCAACGTGGGCCAAGGGTAGTATGATAGCACCTTGGAGGCATGGGCCTGACGGGGATGGATGGTCCATGGTAGGGTATGCGGTGGAGGTGGCTAGCGACATGACAGAGGTCAAGCAGAGTGGCGGGGTCCTACATGGAGGTGGGTGACATGCGGTGATGTAATTGGGCTATGTGCAAGGAGTTGCCAACTGTGGTGGTGCATGGTAGCAAAGCTAGCTTGTGGTAGGGCGCACTGTAGGAGCAAGTGAGTGGTAGCACACTATCGCATGGGTGACATAGAGCTAGGGTGCAGGTTGGATAGCTATAGGGCTGCTAGAGCAATGTTTAGAGGTGGCTTCTAGTGACATTGCAGTGAGAGTGCTGGTTAGGACTGATGGAGTTCCAGCTAGAGCTAGCTATGTCTTGGTCAATATCCAACTACATTTAGGCTAGGACTTGGCTTTGGTATGGCTAGGATTTAGTCATGGCCTAGTTAAGGCTGCGATTGGAGAAGGATATGGGTTTAAATCTAGTAGAGGGTGGAAAAGTCTTGCCAAAGTGTAGGTGAAGGCATGGACTGGGGTGTCAGAGGTGGCTATAATCGCCTAAGGGGCTATTGCAGTAGACAACCTTTGGGTTACTCCAATCTATTCTAAAATTAGATCCAATGGTGATTTGCTCTATTTGAGAGATATCCTCTAATTTTTACTTAAACCATTCTAAAGTTACTAAATCTATAGCGGGACCCTTGTGCTTAATAATCTTTTTATCATCTTCTGTTTCTAACATATAACTCTTTGCTATTAGGAATATGCCTTTATTTACTTTATTCTCTAGTTTAGCCTTACCTAATTCAATATAAGAGACTAAATCTTCTGGCAGAGGACTTCCTAGAACTACTGAGTCAAAACTACTTTATCTATGAATCATATTGAAATAGTTTTCTTTCTTTCTTTGGTTGGGGCTCTCTATCAATAAATTAGGTGAATATCCGTTGGTATCGAGTGGTGATGTCATCCACTTTGTTGACCATATCGCTAATCTTTCTAAAAAAAATGTAGATGGTGTTCATGCTAACAGGGTATTCGACTCTATTAGGTATCTCTTGCTCAAACAACTTTAGTACACTTTACTTACCTTAAAAAGAATGGAATCTCATCACCAGATACCAAAAAGTCATATTAACATTTGTCCCATCCTTTAGGGAAAAAAAGTGTAGAGGTTGTTCATGGTAACATGGTATTAGACCCTATTAGGTATCTCTTGCTCAAACAGCTTTAGCACACTTTATTTACCTTAAAAAGAATGGAATCTCATCACTAGATACCAAAAAGTCATATTAACATTTGCCCCACCCTTTAGGGAGAAAAAAAAATACATCCTAGCCAGGTCTATTAGGATAAGGTATACTCTATACATTTGTACCTCCCTTTAGGGAAAAAAGTGTAGAGGATGTTCATGCTAACATGGTATTTGACCCTATTAGGTATCTCTTGCTTAAATAGCTTTAGCACACTTTATTTACCTTAAAAAGAATGGAATCTCATCACTAGATACCAAAAAAGTCATATTAACATCTGTCCCACCCTTTAGGGAAAAAAAATACATTGTAGCCAGGTCTACTAGGATAAGGTATACTCCATACATTTGTGCCACCCTTTAGGGAAAAAAACACATCCTAGCCAAGTCCACTAGGATAAGTGGCTGTGAGGTACATTGTGAAGACAAGGGAAAGAGCAATAGGGCGCACATGCAAAAGGAAAAAAAAAACAAAAATAAGTTTTGAACTCACTAGTTTGTTTTCCTTTCTTTCTCAAATTTAGACCTTGACTTTTTAGTTTTCTAGATCTGATTTTCTTCCTCCTCTTTGTGTGTCCCTTGATTTGTAGGACTTTGGAATTGTATAGGGTTATTGAGACTTTTAGGTCGCATCAACCTCCATACAAATTTCAAATTATGGATATGGATGATGATCATCTTTTGAAACATGCTCGTGAGTATCCGCAATATGTGTGTGACATCCCTCCTACGTGTGGCTGAATTTGTACTTTGAATTATGGTGTTAAATAGGTTTAAGGCAAAGCTAACCTATATGATAATGCTTATTTTTGTATGGTGCCCAAATGTGGCCATTATTCACATAACCAATATCCCCTAGATAGTATTTTCTCAAAGAAATTATTATTTTGTTACTGTTAATTTATGTTTCGTAGCTCCATTTGAAAAATATAAACATGACCTAAATCTTCTAGAATTGAGAAGTGGCCATGCTCCAAACATACCCTGAAAACATGCACATTAATTGCGCACCTTTCTCACCCACTGCAAATATACATGAATTGTAAATCAAAAGAAACTACCACAATAACATTCTAGGTGAGCTCGCCATGTTTATCCCAAAAAGAGAATTATATTTCACAGAGCACAACTATTGATATTTGCGTACCATCAATTACATCAAGTGTGCACCCTCGCCAGCAACCACTAGGAGGCCTCTCGCATCTACTGTGACTTCTCAGCATAGTATCACATCAGCCCTGACTTGAAAACCTACAACACCATCATTAAGCCCTTCTTTGAGTCTGGCTGTTCCTACCCCACCATAGTAAAAGGCAGATAGATTCGACTGGGAGATGGTTGGATTTGGGTGAAGGAGGAAAGCAAGGGACACCTCTTGCCCCACTGCACCAAAAGGCAGCTAGATTAGGGTAGGAGATGGCTGAATCCAGCCAAAGGAGGAAAGGGTGGGGCACCTCCTACCCCACTGCACCAAAAGTCAGCTAGATCCGGTCGAGAGACGGCTGGATCTGGCCAATGGAGGAAAGGATGGGGTGCCTCTCACCCCGCTGCAGCCAAGATCGGCCAAATTAGTTGTCTCCGGTCGAAGAAGAGACAAGGCCACTCCTAGTCCCAGTTGTGAGAAGACCAATAAAAAAAAAGAGGTGCAAGAAGAAGAGCACAAGTTTGGTACGGGAGGAAGGGGAAAGGAGAAATAAATAAAAAATAAAAAAAAGGTTGCTGTAAAGAAAAGGGAGAGAGACTTCCTCTTGTCTCAATTTTTTTAGGACCATCACCTCGCCATGGCTACACACAGCCCTTCAAAGATGGTGATGAAGATGGTGGACCCATAATCTCACCATGGCCACTTGCAGCCCCTCAAAAATAGTGATAAAGATGGCAAACTGATAACTTTGCCACAGCCACCTATGGCCCCTCAAATATGGTGGATCCTTATCCCATCAAGCCAGCTTTCAGGTTTACACTCAACCAATTTTCAAGGTAATATCCAAGCTAGCCTTCAGGCTCACAACTAGATAGCCTTCAGGCTCACACTTAGCTACTCTTCAGGCTTATATCAAAGCTAGCATTTGAGCTCACACTTAGCTAGCTTTCGGGCACATAGTCAGCCAGCCTTCAGGCTCACACCTAACTAGCCTTTGGGCTTGCATTCAAGCTAGCCTTTGGACTTACACTCAGCTAACCTTTGATCTTTCATCTAAGCCAATCTTTGAGTTCACATCCAGCTAGCCTTTAGGCTCGCACTCAACCAACCTCTGTACTCACACTTAGCAAGCCTTTGGGCTTGATTTCAAGCTAGCCTTCGAGCTTGCATCTAGTTAGCCTTCGGGCTCGCACTAGGCCAACCTTGGGGCTTGCACTCAGTCAGCCTTTGGGCTTACGTCTAAGCCAACTTTTGGGCTCACACTTAGCCAACCTTCGAGCTCACATCCAAGCCAGCCTTCAGGCTCGCACTCGGCTAATTTTGAGCTTGCATCCTAGCTAGCCTTCGAGCTTACACTTCGCCAGTATTTAGGCTCGCACTCATCCAGCCTTCTAGCTCACATCAAAACTAGCCTTTAGGCTCGCATCCAAGCAAGCCTTCGAGTTCGCATCCAAGCCAAAACTTCGGTCTCACACTTAGCTAGTCTTCAAACTCACATCGAAGCCAGTCTTCGGGCTCACACTCAGCTAGCCTTCGGTGTACATCCAAGCCAGCCTTCAGGCTCGCATTCAGTAAACCTTCGAGCTCACATCCAAGCTAGCCTTTGGAGTTACACTCAGCCAGTTTTTGGGCTTGCATCCAAGCTAGCATTTGGGCTCACACTTATCTAGCCTTCGGGTTTGCATTTAGCCAGCTTGCATGCTCGCATCCAAGCCATACTTTGGGCTCATACTTAGCTAGCCTTCGGGCTCACACTAAGCCATCCTTCAAGCTCACACCTAGCTAGCCTTCAGACTTGCACCTCAACCAGCTTTCAAACTCACACTCAAGCTAGTCTTTGGGCTTGCACTCAGCCCAACCTTCAGGTTTGTATCTACGCAAGTCTTTGGACTCATACTCATTCAGCACTTGGCTTGTTACCTCTAAGTCAAGCTTGTGAACTATGTCAACCCTCAGGTTCTCACATTTAAGCTATTGGTGATGCTATTGAGTCAGTAAAGTCAATTAATAATATGCTTAAAGCCATTGGCCACACTTCAAACTAGTCAACCCCAGAAGTAGTTAATGATGCATTCTTCAAACTAGCCAACCCTACAAGTAGTTGGTGATGCACTCTTCAAGCTAGTTAACCTCACAAGTAATTGATGATGCACTCTTCAAGCTAGTCAATCTCACAAGCAGTTGATGACGCACTCTGCAAGCTAGCCAACCCCATAAGTAGTTGATGATGCGCTCTTTAAGCTAGTCAACCTTACAAGTAGTTAACGATATGCCTTCAAAGCTAGTCAACTACAAAAGTAGTTGACAATGCAATTTTTAAAGCTATATCCAACCCATAAGCCGTTGGTGGTACTACCAAACCAAATAAAGTTATCGCCTATGTCTTATTGGCTACAGAAACACTTTAAAAAGCTAAGAAAGTTCTCACCTACACCTTATTAGTTACAAAAATACTTCAATCCAAATAAAATTATCGCCTATGCCATGTTGGCTATGGGGACACTTTGAGGTCAACAAAGTTATCACTAATGCCTTATTGACTAACAAAGCCATTCCAACCCAAATGAGATTATTACCAACACCTTATTAGATAACAAAAATACTTCAAATCATGAAGTTATCACCAAAGCTCAAAACTATCAAAAACTATTCAAGCCAATCTCGATAAGATGCTGACAACTCCATCCAATGAAGTTATTGTCAAAGCTCAAAGCCATTGAAAACACTTCAAACTTCTCTCATTCCCTTTCATGTCTCATTGGATGATGCCATCAACACCTGTCAATGACCAAGTCGATCTAAGTTAGATGCTATGCGGTCTAGCACTGGGGAATGAGGTGGCAGCACATATCAAACGAGTGTATACCCTTGCTTAATGCATGTATCAATTTTTAAGTTCAATCAAATACTTTCTTCATTCCTTTTTTCTGTCTCTATTTTTATTATCCAAGTTCCTTGCTTTAGGAGGTTTTTGACAATTGTCGTGTTAATGAACAATAGGGGCTTGTGCATGTTGGAAGTCAATGTTCCCATAATATCTAATAGTGCACTTCAAATCAAAATAAACTCTGATTTTTTATTCGAGGTTGCTCCTGGGGTCTCCGCTATTTCAGACTACTGACATCAATCCCACAAAATATGGTTTGCTCGATAGGACTTGACTTTTCCTCCAAGTATAGAAACCTAGTTAATACAATAGAGATACTGATAAGGTAGAATTATAATTGAAGATTGATTAATTGTATTCTCCTCTGCAGAAGAAAGAATCAAATGGTAATAATGAAGAACATCTCTATCCCAAGATACACCATCATCCTAGGGGTAGGGTCAACTATGGATTTTCCACAGTTAATAGTTGCTACAGAAGTGGCTGAAGTTCAATTCAGTTTGGGACCATCTCTGAGGTCATCCAATTCAAGAAAGCACCTACTACTACACAAATTGAAGTTGTTGATATGCAAAACATTCCTGCTTCTCACCTTCCATCAAGGAGAAAGAGGCCTACTATCGTCATCCCTAATGAGAATGGCTATTCGGATGAAGAGATAGAAGTTATAGCTCAACTAAAAAGGATATCAACCTTTCAGAGGCTAGGACCGAAACGAAGCATAGTTTTTAGCCACCATCACCCAGCTCCTCACAGGGGGCAATCAAAAGAAAATCTAGACATAAGCATCAAGGAAGAAGATCTCATCCTAATTGTTACAAGTAATGGAAAAGCTGCTGAAATATTTAGCTGACTTGGGAAGCTTATCCCTTGAACGAAGTTGGTCATTACCATCCCTATCTTCAACTCCTTTGCTCCATTAATCAATTTTTAGAAGGGTAGGAGCAATTCATAGGGGATACATTCTTGCCTTAAAATTGTGATAAAAGGATAAATTACTAAATAAAACTACAAGAGTCACTATAAAGCTAAAATCCAGCATAAGGGTGCACCAATGGAGATTACCCATACTGTTAGAGTCATTTCCCATCATGACTCTAGGAGGGATTGCGAGTCTGCACCCTAGCTGACCAAAAGCCAAAATATGGCTATTTGGAAATCCAAGAGAAGAGGGCCCTAGTGGACTATTATTCCTTGCTACTATAACAAAGAGAAGGTGTGGTGACCTGCTCCATGAGTAGACTCTTGAATGAGACAACTCAACTAATGGGAGAAGTTAGCCTCAACATCAAGTGTGAACAACCTATGAGCCAATTTGAGATAGTAAATCTAATTCTCAGTAACATAATGGGAGAATGGATGACACCTTATATGAGCATCTCTTTTATCCATGCCTTCCAAGATCTCATCATGCAAGTCGAGAAGCAAAAAAGGATTGGCCCACTAACATTATCTAGTTCATAAAGTTTCAAGCCAAAAAATAATAAGGTAAAGCATAGAGAGCCTTCCAAAAATGTGAGGACTACATTCACAGCAATTGAGCAAAAGAAACCTCCAAACTCTATCATGAACAAGGGTAATCCTTAGAAGCCACCAACTCTTGGAGGAGACAGAGAAGTGAAATGATCCAATAATTTACAACAAAGGCTTAGAAAGAAATATTCTTTCAAAAGAGAGAATAGGTAAAATCTTTCAAGATGCCCTAAGGTTATACCTTTAATTGCCAGAATCCAAGAGGCCAAGTGAGGCCAACAAAATAGATCACCCAAACTATTATCTTTATCATAGAGTTTTGGGATATACCATTGAAGATTGCTATGTGTTTAAGGATTGGGTTGAGAAGCAATATTGAGAAGGTAAGCTAACTCTCTCAAAGGTATGCCTATTCAAAACCCCATCAAACACATTAATCATATTACTATATTTAAGGACCACAAACCACTTTCTAAAGTCCTCTTTGGAGAAGAAGCACAATGTGCCCCCTAACAAGGGCACTTATGGAATATCTACATTCCGAAGAGGTTGAAGAAGTTGATGAAGAAAATGACTAGAAACCCTAAAGAGACAAGGATAATAATGAAGAAAGCCTCATCAGAGCAAGCTACCTCACCTACTCGAAGCATCAAGAAGAGAAAGAATAGGAGCAAGAAGAAGAAGCTAGTTTAGCTAAATGAATACGATATTAAGAAATAAACCATTTAGGAATACATTGATACTCTAGATGAATCTGTTCAGGAAGAAAAAAGCCAAGTAACTCTTGAAAAATTCTTCTCTGAAAAACTCAAAACCTTACTAGAGAACCCTAATGCAGGAAATAAAGAAATGTAACTTTTGGTGGCAACATGCTTTGCCATATTTGCCATCAAAGGTTTACAACTGGGTCGATCTCCACTATATCGCTTCAATAATAAGGAAATTTAGGGTGCAAGGCAAAATGAAGCAAATAGATTCACTAAGGATATTACTGGTGTAATAGGAAATCCCATGAGTCTCCCAGAGGGCTGCTTCCGAGATGACTATCTTAAAGAGTGGTTCACCCGTGAGTACAACTGTGGCATACTCAAACTATAGCTAGATACTATGAAAGAGCTAGCTACAACTAATATGAGGTTTATCAAAGGGCAAATGCAAATGCTGAATGAGCATATGAAGGCTACGGTTTTCCACATGAAAAGCATGACAAATATGGCTACCATATTCTATGAAAAAGTTGAGAGAAGGGAAATAGTGCTAGCAGAAAAGACAAAGCCACATAAGATACCTCATTGGGGTGGTGAGACACCAGTTACTGACCCTCCTTGGGATTAGAATGATCACTTGTGCCACTTATTCCATAGATGAGTCAAGAAAGCTAGATATTATTGAAGGGAGTTATCTAAGTCTATGACCTCTTGTTGCATGGTAACTCATACATCTGAGGTGAACGTCATTGAGCTGCTACCCCAGTCTCCTTCATGTAATCCGACAATAAATGCTCAACTTGCTAGGATTAGTGAAGTCCTAGTCCTAAAGCTTGTGGAAGGATGTGCTTTACTAGCTTTAGAGGAAATATTCATACAAGGCATGAACGATAAATAGGACTCCATGTCTAACTTAGAACAACTTTATGATTGCTCCAGAAGGCCCTACTACACCAATAAGCGCCAAAAGAAGAAGTAGGCATTTCAAGAAAGGATCAAGTGAGCTAATGCTAAAGCTTATTCCACCCCCTCATCAAGCTAATCTAAATATCCATTGTCAAGCCTATTTGAATATCCACAAAATAATATCCTAAATATAAAGTCTTGAAGAAGGTTATGCCAGTAGATGAAGTAGAAGGGTTCATCCAAAGAGTTTTTGAAGACCTCTCTATAAGTATGTACCTAATTCTGATGTTGAATGGGATAACTATCAGCCTATCACATCTTCCAAGGTCATTCAAGGAACTACTGACTTGGGGCAAGGGTTCTCTACTTCATGTCGCATGATTAGCCTCAGAAGTGATTTCAAAGATGAACCTTATTGGTCTCATGATGCTAGATTTCAACTAAAGAGAGCAAACCAAGTACAACTCCAAGGCGAAAAGGTGCCACCTTTGAGACAAGATCTAATGCCTAGGTACAAGAATATCCCTAAGGACATTGAAAAGGAACTTCAGATAAGTGAGGACATTGAGCCCTCACAAGTTGAACCTACACTAAAAAAGGTGGAATACATCATCGCACCCACCTCAAGAAGATTCCTGCTATGCTGAGTGTATTTGATGCCTTGATGATGTCACAATAACTCAGGGATACACTAGTGCACATCTTATAGAATATGATCAACTACCAAGCATACTTTGCTGAAGAGAAGATGAAGGAATCTATGTGTGTACGCTAAAGTCCTGCCATCACATTCACAAATGATGACTTGCTATCTAGAATAACAGACCATAACAGATCATTGTATGTCATAGGGAACAATGATGGGATCAAGGTCAATCACATCCTAAGTGACCTAGGTTCCTATGCCAATTTTATGACTCTCCAAATTCTAAGAGCTCTAACTTTGGATGTATGTCACTTATTGTTTGAGATTATAACCATATGAAGGTCTAATCAAAATAGCCAAAGAGCACTAGAGGCCATAACTATCCCTCTGAAAGTAGGTGAAATGATAACAAACACCAAGCTTTATGTAATCAATACTAATGTGCCACACAAAGCATTATTAGGGAGGTCGTGGCTACATGGAAACAAAGTAGTGCCATTAACCCTATATTAATGCCTCAAATACTTCAAGAATGGTGAAGAACACTGAATTGATAGAGATATACACCCTTTTGATATTCATGAGGTATATTATGATGATGCAAAATACTATCAAAGATCTGACGATGATAGGGAGTCTACTTCCATCAGTCAAGTAAAGCAAAAGATTGCTAACTTGATCTTTACTCCTCCTCACCAAGGAAGCAATTCTAACCTAGCCTCTTCAAATGAAGAAGCCTCATAAGTCTATTTGGGTGGTTACACTTCTAATGAAGATAATGGCAGAGGTCCATAAAATATTCTCCTTACTACTAAGATTCCAAAGGGCTTATTTAAGCCATTAGATGAGCTAAGTATCAATGTTGTGGAAGAATTAACAACTTTTTATATTTCTCCACGGTGCAAAGGAGAAAAGAAAATATTTTTTTACAAGACAATCTCTTGTGTCCAAAACATACATGAATTCCTAGGGACTAAAGATCTAGCAAATGATGGTGACCATCAACCAATAGTTATGCCTAAATATTTCTCAAATTAGCTTTGTTAGATAATCAACAAATCTAGTTGTGGATGTCCACAAACAAAGAGTGAGACTCATTTCTTTGAGAATCTATGGGATCCACCCCAAGTAAGTGCTAACATTCTTGTAAGAGGAAGCAAGAATACCAAAGGACTAGACTATATTACACCAAATGCTCACACATATTTTATGGTCACCATTGGACCTCTCTCTAATACTAAGGATGACCAAATGATATCAATACCCCTTGATACATGCATTGATATGGCCACGACCTTTTAGACATCATAATAAGGTGATATACTTAGTGGGATTTTATTAGAACCAAAGGAAAGGGGACATGATGTAGCCAAAATGCCCTCAGATGAATATTCACCAAATCTCACTCTACATGATGAATCACTTAGTGAAGATATCATTCACAAACCAAAAGAAGCTCCACTAGAACTTGAAGATGGGAGCAAGACATAGTTGACAAACTAATGGAGATTAACCTAGGCTCAGGGGAAGACCCTAATCCAACTTTCATCAACACTCAACTTTTAGAGGAAAGCCAAACCTAGCTCAAAGTGGTGCTCCAAAAGTACATTGATTGCTTCTCATGGAGTTATAAGGAGATGCCTAGACATTATCTTGAATTTATAGTCTATAAACTAGCTATCAATTCTAAGCTTTTACTATCAAATAAGCACCTAGGAAGATAAAACTTGACCTAAAATAGAAGGTGTTGGAAGAAACAAAGAAACTAATCAAAGCAGGCTTCATAAGAGAGGAGAAATACACAAATTGGGTGGCAAGCATCATACTAGTCAAGAAGAAGAACAACCAAATCCGTATTTGTGAGGAGTATAGGGACTTGAATAAAGCATGTCCAAAAGATGATTTTTCATTGCTAATAATGGAAATCGTTATTAACAACATGACCTACTTCAAAATATTCTCTTTCATAGATGGTTTTTTAGGATATAACCAAATCAAAATGCACCCTGATGATGAGAAACATACGGCCTTCAGGACACTGATTGGCATTTATTGCTACAAGGTGATGCCCTTCAGGCTTAAGAATGGAGGAACCACTTATTAAAGAGCCATGACTCTAATCTTTAATAACCTCATACACCAATTAGTGAAATATTATGTGGATGACTTAGTGGTCAAAACTAAGTCCAAAGATAGGCATGTCCAAGGCCTAAGAGTGATATTTGACTGCCTTAGAAAATAACTTAAAAGATGAATCCTATTAAGTGCGCTTTCAGGGTATTATTTGGAAAAAGGTTTGCTCATGCCTACTTGTTTTTAGTGATTTGTAACTGGTTATCAACCAAGTCTAAGGTGAATATAAAGTCCATAAATTTGAGCTCTTGAAATAGCCTAAACTAGCCATGGCATTGACTGATCTTGACCAAGGAGAATTTCAAATCATAATCCATAGTAGACAAGTGATGAGCTCAGTCTTCAGTACTAAGGACGAGAGGCCTGAATCTAAACTAATAGAAGAGACCACATATTGGAGAACACCATTCACCAACTAACTCAAAAGTGGAGAACTCCCATAAAATAAATTTGCACAAACACAACTCAGAAAGAGAGTCATGCACTTTCTACTTATCAACAACACCCTTTATAGAAAGTTCTTTGATCAACTACTTTTGTGCTATCTCTTAGATAAAGAGGCCAAAGAAGTTATGTATGAAGTGTATTTTGGAGTCTATGGGGCTCATTAATTTGACCCAAAAATAATGATGAAGATCAAGCATATGGGATACTACTAGACCATGATGGTGGGAGATCACATCAAATTTGCAAGAAAATGTCACCTATGACAAATTCATTGGGACTTCATCTATCAACACCCAAATCTTTTGCATCCAACTGTCTCCTCATGAACATTTGAGGTATCGGGTATAGACATCATCGGCCCAATTGAACAATCTTCTTCTAGAGGCCATCACTTCATATTGGTAGCAACTGTTATTTCTCTTAGTGGGCTGAAGTGATTTCATTGAAAGAGAAAAAAGTGGCTACTATTATTCACTTTTTTCAAGAAAATATCTTGCACTAATTTGGTATCCCTTGAAGGATCATTTTTTATAATGGATCATCATTCAAAAGCTTCAACGTAGGACAATTCGCGCATCATCATAAGATAGATTGGAGATATTCATCCATCTACAATGCGAGAGCTAATGGCCTAGCTGAGGATTCAACATGACCCTTTCCAAGTTCTTGAAAAAAGTTATTTCTAGAAACACAAAAGATTGACACCAAAATCTTGCTGAGGACCTGAGGCCTATTACACCATATATCAAACCCCTACTGAATCAACACCAAATGCATTAGTGTTTGGGATTGAGATAGTTTTGCCATTGGAAAGAAAATCTCCTCTCTAAGGATTGCCTTGCAAGAAGAATAAGGGAAAATAATATTCATCTTCTCTTTGATGAGCTAGACTCGTTGGATGAGACAAGGCTCACAGCCCAACAAAACCTAGAAATGTATTGAGCACAAACATTTAGGGCCGACAACAAGATAGCTTGGCTTAGGTTCTTCTAGAAGGGAGAAATGGTCTTAGCCTTGAGAATACTCATAATCCCAAACCAAAACAAGAAAGGCAAGTTCAAGCCTAATTAGGAAGGCCCCTATATCATCAAAATGATATTATTTGAAGGGTGATCCTACCAATTGATCGTTGATAAGGGGGAAAGACCTATGCCACCAATCAATGGCTGATTCCTTAATAGATATGACACCTAAGCTTTGAGGAAAACAATAATTACTACCAAAAGTGTCTATGTTTTATCTATGACAAAACATCTGATTTTCTCAAAAAAGAGAATGTCTAGTCAAACATGCACTCCATGTTTCTTAAGACAAAACATGGACACAAAATTTTGCCCAATTTATGTGATGATTAAATCCACACCCTAATAAAAGCCCACTTATTATGGAAACTCAGGTCTACTTTCACGTGACAATGTAAGTTCACTTCTATGTGGCAACCTAAGTTCACTTTTGCATGACAGCCTAAAATCTATGTTACATGGTGATTAAGTCTATGTCCACATGGTAAATTAAGTCCACTTCTATGTGGTGATGTAAGTTTACTTCTATGTGGCAACCTATGCCCACTTTCATATGACAACCCAAGCTACTTTCACATGGCAAGTTAAGTCTACTTCGACGTGGTAACCCAAGCCCATTTCTGTATGGAAAACTAAGTTCGCTTTCATATGACAAATTTGACGAAGCGACTCAAATCTACTCATTGTGGCAATGCAAGTACATCATCACAAATAGAGAAATCAGATCTTGTTCGCGCAACTAGAGTAAAAAAAGCAAAAAGGCTGATATATAATGTTGCAAGGTCAAATCTAATGCGAAGCAAAGAAATTCCATAAAACAATAATAATATTCATAAATAAAGAAGGCCAAAACAAGTTGAGGCTCTAGATAAAGAGGGTAAGCATAATCCTAAGATACATAAAGCCTAAATGGTGCTCCTAATAATTGCAGCAACTCAATAGACACTCGCTTATGTCTCTCCATCATTACCTAAAGGGGCAAGTGATGCATCAGAAGATTGAAAGATTTTCAAGAAAAGAAGAAAGTAATGGGCCATTACCTGATGCTGGTGAGGGTGGATGGATATCCATGGATGTGAATATCCTTCACTAAAGCATGACCTATAAACCATGTCTATAGCAAGGGCAAGATTAGTACATGCACAATGTAAAGTATGGCAAAGGTTAGATGTCCCTTACAATCAGAGTCTGAAATATCATCAAGAGGGCCTCCAAAATCATTATCCACCTAAAATAAGAGGGGTTTTTGACCAAAAGTGGAAAGAAAAGAAAATCAAGTTATTGGCACTTAAGGATACTCACATTTGATGAATGGCCAACTGATGTAGGTGATGGAGATGTTGGTCGAACTACTCTACCCAAATTTATATCAAGAGACTGACATACTGACATCAATGAAGGAAGGGTTGCCACTAGTCCTACATCCATGTCAATAATGGGAAACAAGGAAACCAAGTCCCGAGATGGTATATGTGAACTTGCCCCCACACCCCCACCTATAAGCAGGCTTACATGTGTCACCGGATACCTTAGAGCATCGGCCACACAGTGATCATATATAGGTCAAGGTGACTCCCACCTCAAACTTAATTTGGGGCTTGCATTACCCCAAAAATGACCATCATTGACTTTAGAATAAGGGGTGGGTCTTTCTCTATTAGATCTAAAGTGAGCAAATTTACAAGCTGGGCCCTTCTGTGCCTTTTGAGTCCTCTGCTGTTTTGACCCTCTGCTGCTTATTGCTTGCTTTTCCTTGATGTGTGAACCAAGCTCATTTTGGAACAAAAACTCTAGATTAATATGATAATATCCACCCATATTGTCAAACCACATTGTGGCATAGGAACGAAGTGCCTTGGCTTCATTCTCGATATCAAGAATATAATACTTTGAATTAGCTTGGATACAAGTAAGATGTAGCCAATAGCTTGCTAACTAGCTAAGACATGATGATGGCAAAGGAGTAGGAATATTCTTAGGAAAACTCTGATCATACCAAACTACTGACCAAATCAATATGCATTATAAGACTCCATAGCTAAATACACTTTGAAACAAAGTGGAAGCATGCCATGCCTCAAAGATATGATATACTCATAAGCCTCTGAAGATAAGGGAAGATGAGCCACATCTGCGAACATGTTAGAATTATGAAGAGGGAAGGGAAAAGTTTGCCATTCAAAATTTTGGGTGTTCGGCACATGCATCCTAGCCTCTCTAGTGGAGAAAGTAAAGGTGGCTATACCCATGATCTGAATTATCTCAAGGATGGGAGACTGAATGTGATGGACATAGCCTTTTGATTTTATTACTAGGCTCCAACTCAATATACGTTCACTTAAAGTGGGCATAAATCCAAGCATAAAGAAAATGAATGGAAAACCAAATTGAAGAATCACTTAGTCATGTGGGACTATCCACCATCGCTCTGAGACCAACATAAATTGAACCTAGCAACACAAGGGCCAAGGCAACCCTTTGCTATGCACCATCTTATAGGCCATCATAAATGTCTTGGTATGGATATACTGCCTGCTGTATAGCATGAGAAAGTAGCAAAGCCATAAACTGATGAAGGCAGCAAAATTGGTCTTGGGATCAAATTTTGGAAGAATGTCTCCCTTGTTGTGCATAATCCAATCAAATTTGGTTGGCTCACTTGTCAAACTTCTTTCATAAAAGATCTCAATCCATCCATTGAAATACACCCTCTTCTGATTGTTTGGAAAGTGCAGCACCAACCACTCATAAACTTTGAGGAGATCTCGCAAAGCATAACCAAAGTCAATGCCTACATGATGGTTAGTATGGATTTACTCATCATAGAAGTCCCTAAGGATTGGAATACCAACTAGTTGGCTTATGTCCCATAAGGAAACATCAACCTTACCATATGGAGTATGGAAGGTGTTAGTCGCATGATTCCACATCTCAATCATGCCATGTAAAATTCTTGAGTCTCTGGCATATATCCCTTAGATGGTACAACCTCTCCTAGGACACTAAACCTCACAGGTTAGGCTGAGAATTGAGACACTGCATCATCAAGCTACTCTAAATAACTTGTAGAACTTGTACTATATCGACAAGTTGGAATGATCACCCCCAAATAGGCAAGAGACTATTAAGAATGCAAAACCCCAAGGTCTCTGAAGATTTTTACTATTTTAAATGCCCAACTAGTTCCAGCATGAAGCAACCACCTATCACATCAGTACATGGCATCCCATCAATCAAAAAGCAGACTAAAGGATGATAATTATGGAAATGCACCTGTTTGTGATATTCCTAGGGCTGGTATGTAATGGCCGCTTTGGCATTGGTTTGAAAGACTGGGAGGAAATGACATAAAGCCAAAATACTTTCCTCTACAATCCTCTCAATCACAAAGGGTTCCATGGTACCTTCAAAAAAAATGTGAATGGGGCAACTAAGAGATGAGGGGCAAAGAAAAAAAGGGGACACTATTGTGGGGAGATAGAAGAATAAGTATGTAAGCTTACCTATTAGACACTCACAAAGGCTGTAATGGGAAGTAAGGTGCTCACTCTTCTTTTTCAAAAAATTGTAAATAAATCCCTTAAAAATTTTAATTGTAATAAGTCTAAATTTTGTTCAAAAGAGACCCTAAAAATTTTAAAATTTTTATGACAATGTTCATTTTACAAAGAAGCCCCTAACATTTATAAAATTACATGTTGGTCTAATTTTTGATAAATAATTGCCTAAAAATTCATCATCCAAAAATGTTGCAATATTTGAATTTTCTCATTAGGGAAATAAATCCCAATGAATTACATGCTAATCACAAGATTTTGGCATACAATTTGATCCCCAGTCAAATCCTATTTGTTTTCAAAATGAAATCAATCAAGAGATCAAGATCCAATCACACTCATGTCATATTCCAAAATCAAAACTCCTAAATTTAGATTTGAATCTCCTCAACTTGGTTCTGAAATCCACTTTGAAGCCTATAAAAAAGGTTGAAAATTTGGAGAGAAGAAATGACGTAGAAATCAGAACAAGGAGAAGAGATCAGCATGCAAACTAAATTTGGAGATGAACAAAAAGAAGATCAAAGGAGGTGAATTCTTATCTTTTGATTTATTTGTTTCTTCTCCTCTCTGTCCCTTGTTCTTTTGTCTTTGCAAGAGTCTTGGCTTTCTACTAGCTGGAGAAGAGACTAGGCAGCTCCCAGGCCTAGTTGTGGGAGGACCGAAACAAAAGAAGGGACAAGAAGAAGAGCATGGGTTTAGTGAGAGAGGAAGGGGAAAGGCGAAATAAAAGGAAAAAATAATAATAATAAATTGCTGAAAAAAAGGAGAGAGACTTTCTCTTGTTTCAGTTTTTTTTGGCCCCATGACCTTGCCATGGCTATTCACAGCCCCTTGATGATGGTGATGAAGATGGCAGACCCATGAACTTACCATGGCCTCCTGCTACCCCTCGAAGATGGTAATGAAGACGGTGAACCTATGACCTCACCATGACTACCTATGGCCCCTCGAAGATAATGATGAAGATGGTAAATCCATAACCTCGTCATGGACACCCATGGCTACTCAAAGAACCCTCATCTCATCAAGTTATCTTTTGAGCACACACTCAGCCGACTTTTGTGGTTGTACCTAGCCAGCCTTGGAGCTCGCTTCTAAGCTAGCCTTTAGGCTCGTACTAGGCCAACCATTGGGCTCGCATTAAGCTAGCCTTTGAGTTTGCATCCAAGTTAGCCTTTGGGCTCACACTTAACCAGCCTTTGAGCTCACATCCAATTCAACCTTTGGGCTCACACTCAGCTAACCTTCGGGCTTACATCCAAGCTACCCTTCAGGCTCACATCCAGTCAGCATTCAAGCTAACATCTAAGCTAGCAACCTTAAGACTCACACTCAACTAGCCTTCAGACTTGCACGCAGCTTGCCTTCGGGCTTTCATAAGCTAGCCTTTGGGCTTGCATAAGCTAGCCTTCAAGCTTGCATCCAACCAATTTTTGGGCTTACACTAAGCTAGCCTTCGGGCTCACATCTAGCCAACCTTCAAGCTCGCACTAGGCTAGCCTTTGGGTTTGCACTCTACTAGCCTTCAGGTTCGCATCCAAGCCAACCTTCAATTTTGAACTTACAAAGTATTCGGGCTCGCATCCAAGCCAGCCTTCAAGCTTGCACTCAACCAACCTTCGGACTCACATCCATGCCAGCGTTCAGGCTCACACCCAAACTATCCTTCGGGCTAACACTCAACCAGCCTTTAGGCTCACATCCAAACCAACCTTAGAGCATATACTCAGCCAGCCTTCTTACTCACATCCAAGTCAGTCTTCAGGCTCATGTCCGAGCCATTATTTGGGCTTGCACTCAGTTAGCCTTCGGGCTCGCGTCCAAGCTAGTCTTCAGGCTTGGACTCAGCTAGCCTTCAGGCTCACATTTAGCCAACCTTCAGGCTCACACCTAGCCAGCCTTCGAGCTTGCACCTTAGCCAACCTTCATGCTCACATTGAAGCCAGCCTTTGGGCTTGCACTCAACTAACCTTTGGGTTTGTATCTAGGCTAATCTTTGGACTCACACCTAGTTAGCCATCTGGCTTACACCTCTAAGCTAGCCTTCTAGCTCGAGAACTAAGCTAGCCCTCGGGTTCGCACATTTAAGGCCGATCTATGAGTCCATATAAAATTATCATAAACAACCAAAGACCCTAAAATCAAACTACTTAACATAAAGCAACTCAATGACATTGAAATTGAACTTAGCCAAAACAAATGGACAAAAGTTAAGTTGACTCAAATGGACCTAAATTAATTAGACAAATGGACTAAAAGCCCAAATCAAGTTGGACTGTAAAATCCAAATTTAAGATCATGTTGAATCTAGACTGAAGTAAGTTCAAATCAAATCCTGACTAGGTCAAATCAAGTCCAAACTAAAAAGAAAACTCAAACTCAAACCAAAATCAAGCTAGACTGAGCCTGAACTAAAACCAAGTTGAATTAAATTGACTTGAACTCAAGGCAAAGCCCAGCATGCTTGGACTCTATAGAGGTCCAACATAAGGTCAAACACAACTCAAGCTAAATGAAATTGAACTCAGACTTGAACCATATTAAATTTGACGGAACTAAATAGGATCACGTTGAGTCCTACTGGGTATGCTGAACTTTCAACAATACTCCAAGGTTAGGAACAAAGGGTGATGTCACCACTCTAACCTGAACTAGAATTAGTTCAAATAGAACTAAATAAGTTCAAGCTAAGTCTCGTTGGGTGTGCTACAAAATCCTTTAGCAACACTTCAAGGTTATATCCAAGTCTATAAGTCATTAGTGATGCTATCAAATGAAAGGAGTTAATTATCAATGTTACACTTAAAGTCGTTGGTCACACTTCAAGCTAGTCAACCTTAGAATCCATTAATGATGCATTTTCAAGCTAAGCCAACCCAAAAACATTGACAATGCTCTAAATCAAACTAAACTAAGGTAGACTTAAACTTGTTTAGTCAGTCAACCATAATGCCTTGTTCAAACAAAGTCAATTGACAACACACTCCAAGTTGTCAAGCACACTTCAAAGCTATACCCAACCCCCTAAGCCATTGGTGATGCTATCAAGTCAATGAAGTAACCAACAATATGCTCAAAGTCATTGGCTGCACTTGAAGCTAGTCAATCTCATAAGCAGTTGATGATTCACTTTTCAAGCTATTCAACTCTAGAAGTAGTTGATGACACATTCTTCAAGCTAGCCAACCCTAGAAGTAGTTGGCGATGCACACTTGAAGCTAGTCAACCCCACAAGTAGTTAATGATGTGCTCTTCGAGCTAGTAAACCTCACAAGTAGTTGATGATGCACTCTTCAAGCTATCAACCCCACCAACAGTTGATGACGTACCCTTCAAGCTAGTCAACCCTATAAGCAATTAATAATGCACTTTTCAAGCTATTCAATCCCACAAGCCAATGAAGATGCATCTTTCAAGCTAGTTGACCCCAAAAGCAATTGACAATGTGATTTTCAAAGCTATATCCAACCCATAAGCCATTGGTGGTACTACCAAATAAATAAAGTTATCACCTACACATTTTGGGCCATAGTAACACTTCAAAAATCATGGAAGTTTTCGCCTATGTCTTATCAACTATGAAAATACTTCAACCACAATTGAAGTTATTGCCTACATCATATTGGCTATGGAGACACTTCGGGTCAATGAAGTTATCACCAATGCCTTATTGGCTAATAAAAATACTTTGACCTAAATAAAGTTATTGCCAATGCCTTATTGGATAATGAAAATGCTTCAAATCACAAAGTTATCACCAAAGCTCAAAGCTTTCAAAAACCCTTCAAGCTAATCTTGACAAGATGCCAGCAATGCCATCTAACCAAGTTATCACCGAAGCTCAAAGCCATTAGAAATACTTTAAACTTCTCTTATTCCCTTTCATGTCCCATCGGGTGATGCCATCAACACTTGCTAAAGACCGAGTCAATTTGAGTTAGACACCATGTGGTCTAATGTGAGGGAACGGGGTAGTAGCACACATCAATGCTTCTTCTCCATTCTTTCTTTTTTTTTTTCTTTATTCCTTTTATATTTTCTATAATTCTATGTTGAAATTTATTATAAAGTGAGGGTATACCATTGCTTAAGCCATGTATCATTTCTTAAGATCAATCAAATGCTTTCTTTTTTTCATTTTTGTGTCTCTATTTTTATTAGCTAGGTTTTTTGCTTTAGGAGGTTTTTGACAATTGTCAAGTAATTAACAACAAAGGCTTGCACCTATTAGAAGTCAATATTTACACAATACCTGATAGTACACTTCAAATCAAAACAAACTCTAATTTGTGATTTGAGGTCTCTCCTGGATTCTCTGCTATCAAGAGTCACCGAAATTGATCCCACAAAGTACGTCCTAAAAATTACATATCAAATAATATAGTTAAGATAGTTGATACTAAAAAAAGTTAAAAATGAAAACTACTGACACAAATGTCAAACCTTAAATTAGGCACATGCTCCTTATCCATTTTAAATTATAGGATCTACCCAAGCATCATCTAGAGGTAATTGTATCAATTTATCCTTAAGCGAGACAATGTCATTCAACACTCTATTGAAACACTTGCTAATCATCTCACTAAGTGTTGGAATAGAAGTTGTAAATTTTTGTTTGATGCAGCATAAGAAATAGCATAAAGAAAAATCTCAAGTTGCTCTTCAGCTGTCACATTTGGTGTCGAGGTAAGACACTTTTTTTGATCAACATTCTAGATAATTGTAGAAAAATTTGTGATGTCATTAAAAACACCTGAAAGCATCATTCATCATTGGTAAGTAAATCATACATAACCTCCATTCAATGAAAGGTTGGTTATTCAATGGTCGTTGTGGTCTTCTATGCTACTTTAATGGTCAATCAAAATGTTGTAATATCATATCATTCAACATCATCTCTATTTCAATATTGTCATCATCGATAAAGTTTGACACGTTTAAAGGCATAGGTACCTATGCAAAACTCCATAAAGAACACCACAAAATATAGTGTTTCCCTAAGACATTCTATAACAAAAAACATCATCCAAATCAAATACATAAAACCATGCATGTTCATGGAAGTTTAAACATTTAGTTATACCTGATAACACGTAAATATACAAGTTGATATAGTGAAGTCAGTTTAACATTTTGAGACTATGTCAAATTACATCACAATTTGGAGAGACATTTTGTCATTCAAGTCGACTTCAAACTGCATTGACTCGTACCCAACAAAATATCAAACAAACAAGTATTGATTAGTGAGAATGTACCTCAAAATTAAGATATGGGTATGAGTGAGCCAACTTTAGATAATATTGCACAAAGATAGAAAACTTCACTAAAGGTGTGGAAACTATAATCACCCAATGTAACTTATAGAACCAATTGGGACTTCACATGCTAACTAGAAATCTAACTAGCTCACATGTTGACCAGTAAACTATAAACTAACTATATATGTTCACATTTTGACTAGTGAATTGTGAATATGACAACATATGTTCACATGTTGACCACTAAAATGTGAATATGACAATACATATTTAGATGATAACTAATGAAATGCGAATATGACAACACATATTCACATGCCAATAAGTGAATTACAAATATCCAGACTGCATAAGTAAATATATTTTTCACATGATGAACAATAGAATCATTTTTGAAAACAATAATTTTTGGCTTACCATCATGGGTGGAAGCATGTGATCAACTCATCCTCCATGAGTGAAACCTAAAGGATGAGTACGAAACATAACTTTTGCATTGTTGGTATGGAACAAAAGAAAAATATTAACAATACATAATTTACCTTCACAATGGGGGACTATTATTGAGATTGATATAGGTTCAACCACGCTTGTCTATATGTTTGGGCCACTTCATGGGGCTTATTCAGTTGAAGAATTTTTTGACCAGTTCATTCTGATCCCCTTTAAGCAACCTCATCCATTGATTGTGCTCTTTAGCTGAACCCTATTTACAATTATATTGATACACCTACTTTGCCACCCAAAATTTTAATGCATGTGGATCCTCCTCCTATAGGAAATATTGTTGCTCAAGTGGATCCTGGAAAGCTTTGGAGCACTTGTGTCTCTATTGATCATTCAGAATACTTAACTAGAATCATTTTTCCATGCATTTCTTTTGTAAGTCACTGCTCATAGGTTCCTGTCCTCTTCTATGACTCCTTTGAATGTTATTAGCATTTTTTTATGATCACAATCCACTCATCTAACTTCTCAAGATCGACATACATGATGGGCTCATGAGCAATACTCCTGATGCTCTTGTTGGCATGCCTCTTACTACTCCATCTACTATTGTCTTCATAGGGACTAGAAGTGCATTTCTCACGATAATCAATGAGTGGTCTCTCACCTCTAAGAAAACTCCTATGCTGCCAAAAATTTCCAAGATGTCCTTCCATGTTCATGTTTAGGTTGTTAAGGGAATCACTAGAACCCAATCTCTCTTTGGTTCTTGATGTTGTGCCAACTTGGTCTCCAGATGAAAACATCTAGCTTCAGATTGCAATTAAGCTTTTATTGTGAGCTCCAACTTGAAGTATTGAGAAAAACTATTTTGTCAAACTTGTGCATAGTGAGGATTATGCTACACAAAAAAACAATAACAATTAGCATTTCAATTTGTTGCATAAATAGATCTAACTATTTAGGATGTCATCATAAATTTTACCTTGAAGAGATCGTCCATTACATCAAGATCATCTATTGTTGGCATGTTGGTATTTGGTCCTATGTCCATCCACTTTTGTTCTTCATAAAAGAAAAGCTGTTATATGTTTCTTTTAGTTTTTTCCATTTAGTTTTCATCTATTTTGAATCTTGCATCACATTTGCAATTTTATTGAATTTGTTCATAACTTTTGTCCAAGGTTTCCTTCAAAAATTTTCACTTTTGTTCCTATCCACAACATGCTCCTTCATGAGCAATTTCTTAAATAATCTATCATCTTTGAAACTCCAATTTAGGGGTCATTGACCATTTTAACTTTCTCTTATCATGTGTTCATGGACTACACCTAATAGGTGTAACTCAGCTCTCCATATATAATATGGATACTAAAGGAGGCGCAATATTGAAAAGAAGATGAGAAAAAAAACATGATATAGAACTGCAGTTGATAGCAAACTAATGTAATCAATCGTGTGAAGCACAAATATGTCATTTAATTGTTGAGGTTTGCACTCTACTGATGATATGCCAAGCTAAAATCAGTCAAGCCACAAGCAAATGGGGATCTGATGTAAGGATTGATCCTCAAGCCAAGGTATACTAAGTACAAACCATGAAGTTGCTAGCCGAAGCAATATCGCTGAGGTCAAGTTGGCTTGGCAACACAAGAAATGTGCACCTAGTAAGCACATATCCCAAGGTATATAAGCAAAAATGATAAGCTCAGCCTATATCCAAATATGGCTAGGTATTCAAGAAAATTAGGGAACAAAGATCTCAGGGAAATCCTTAACACTGAATTCTGGAGTAATAACAACCAAATAAAGAGAGTTTGCCATAATTAGGATTGGAAATCATGGAGTTTTGGGCTCATAAAAAGACCTCCTTAACCTATAAAACTGGGGACAATCCATGAGGGTAAGGGGACCTCTCTCTCTCTCTCTCTCTCTCCCTCTCTCTCTCTTTCTGGTGCTATCTTGAAGAGAATCAACAAGATCCTTTTTGACTTGAGTGTCAGAGTGGCTATCGCCATATAGCTCCTTGCGGTCCTCTTCATGGTTCTTGTTTCCTCTTGTAGATTAGCCAAAGAATAGCTTAGCGGATCTAATCTCAAAAGCCTCCCAAACTAGAACTAGTGTTAAACCAAACTTCATCAACAATTGTTGCTTTTATTGAGATTTGCTCTACTTTCCTTCTCGCTTAATCTCAAATATCTTCAAAGGCCTTCTAACCAAGTTTCTAAAGGCAACATGACCCTTATCATCAAGAACTTTCCTAGGGGGCAAACAACCCCAATGCCATCAGAGTTGCACAACTCATCTAGTAGGTTGGTTGGACTAGTGTAGCAAGCCAACTTTACAATCCAAACTCCACCCCAACCCCAGAGAACCCTTTTAGAAACTATCCTGAAGGCACTGAAAGGTCTCTCCAACTTTTTGGGATATCAAGAGTTGCAAATCTCGACCAATTATGTTTACTAGATAGCACAGTTGCTTGAGACTCAAGTGAAAGGTATGCAAAACCTATAGGCCTAGTAACTACAAAATCAAGCCCAAATAATGTAGAGCATCCAGGCTCATAATGCCCAGCAGCAAGTTTCAATTCAGGCTCTGTCACTCACCCAAGGCATTGCACCAACTCAACACCATGAATCATAGCCACACATCGGCCCCTAGGTGGGGCACCATCAATGAAGTCCTCATAACCCCTCGATGGCAATTTTGCTTTAGTACTAGGATTTGAGAGATTACAATGGACATGGCCTAACATATAATCAAATTGACAAAGTCACCCACCAAATGCATGCCAGCTGGGCACCAGATATCACTATATTAGGGTTCCCAAGGGAGGCCTTGTTACATCTAGTTCGGAGAGGGTCATGCGTACTAAGCCACCCTTACCAACTAAAGTATGATACTCTCTTAATCCTTGAAATAGCATACTCTCTAGTGTAGTTAAAGTTTCACTACCTGCCCTTCAAGTTGTATGATGACTTAAAGGATCTGGTTGATCACATCAGTACCATCAAATATGCCATGAGCCTGCAAGGGGCATGAGACTTAACCATGTGCAAAACATTCTCGATAACATTACAAGGCCCGGCTAGAGCATGGTACTCTCGACTCCCAAGGTGAATAATAACTTATTTAGATAACTTGGCAGATAGGCTTATAGAATAATTCATCTCATTGGTCCCTTGGTGAAAGGACCCCTTGAAGCAAAACAGAGAGAGAAAGCCTAAGAGATTATCTGGCCTGATTTAACATAGTTTGGTTAGAGGTTACTGAAGTGGACAATTCTATTATCCTCGTTGCTGCCATTAATGGAATTAGACAAGTGTAGATGGCCTATGAAATGGCCCATCAGCCCGATGTAGCCTAATGGAATTTATCCAACTAGCCCATAAAAACATAGATGCTAAAGAGGTCATCCAAGTAGAGGAGTTTGAAGGTGGTTGCAAAAAGAGAGAGTCTTGAAAGAACAAAAACCCCAAGCTAAAGAGTCAAAAAACTAAATAGAGAGAGTAAAGGCCTGAATTTTAGGCCTCTATCCTATTGAACAACTCAAGGTCTAAAGTTTTGGCACAAATTGAGCACCAAGACTTCTTATGAAGGTTCTAGCCATCCAGACTACTAAGAAAAACCTTGAAAAATTAAGGTACAATCATTTTTATCATGATTATTGTCATGATATAGAAGAATGCAGATACCTTAAGGATGAAATCAAGAGTCTCTTCAATAAAGGCCACCTTGGGCAGTTTGTCCACTAAGGTGAACGAGCTGAAGAAGCTTGTGTATGAGAGAATCATCGATGCTTCCCCTGAAGGGACCCTACTCTCAAGCCGCAAAATCTTCTAGCCAAAGACAACCTCAACATAATCTAGATGAACCCACTCACTTAAGAAAAATCCTATTTTTGAATGGATAGAGTAATACAATTAGGCCTTCGAAAACCTTAAAATGCACTTAGTCAAACTGCATTTACTAGTAAGACCCAAACCAAATAACATACTCTTTCTCTACTAACTAGGGGGAAAGACAACACCCAATATACTACACAAGTCATGTACTCAAGGATGTAGAGGCTTAGTACCATCTATTAGAAAAACTAGCATACACTGTGGTATTGGTGACTCAGAAACTCCACCCTTACTTTCAAATACATCTAGTCACAGTACCCAATAATCTTTCACTTCCGCAAATGTTGCAAAAGTTGAAAACCTCATGGAGACTGCTCAAGTGGTCCATCGAGCTGAGCCAATTTTAGGTAACTGTCAAAATGTGAAAGACTATCAAAGCATAGGCTTTAGCAAGCTTCTTAATGGTGACTACTTCATACCTCACAAAACCAGAGTTTGAGTCCTAGGAGGTTCAGGTAGATGAATCATCTTGTGAGTCTAGATGGGGGACTGGTTGAATATCAGCTTGAGTTGAATTTGAGGCTTAAACTATGTTGTGGAGTATGAGGCATTCGTCCTTGGATTACACATGTCATTAGAAACAAGAGACAAAAAGTTGAAGGTATTTAACGACTCCTAACTTGTGTATTTGCAAGTTATTTTAGAATATAAGGCAAAAGACACAACCATGGCCTAGTACCTAGCCAAGGCACAAAAGCTTATGGAAAAAATGGACTGAGTGAAAATTTGCCGAGTGCCCCAAAATAGCAATGTAGATGTAGATGTTGTAGCTCGGTTGGCTTTAACTTCTTCAAATTTGGTACCAAGGTAAATCTTTGTGGAGAATCTTTGGCAACCTAGCTACTCAAAGACCACTGAGGTGAACAAGGTCGATGCAGAGCCCAACAAGATGAGCCCCATCATCTCTTATCTCAAAGATGGGCTGCTTCTAGAGGACCCAAAAGAAGCCCGGAAGATCAAAAAGATAGCCCCAAAGTTTATCTTGCTAAGAGTCCCACATAAAAGGCCTTGTACACAACCACTTTTCTATTGTCTAAGGCTCAAGGAAGCTGATTATGCCCTTGGAGAGGGCCATGAAGGTATATGGGGGAGCCACAAAGGAGGATGAACCCTTATGCACAAGCTCTTTAAACAAAGGTATTACTAGTCCAATATGGCCTCCAAGGCAACTGAATTCATCTCCAAGTGTGAACAATATCAGAGACACACCCAGTTGCATCACAGTTTGATAGTTTAACTTTAATAAACCCAAACTATATGGCCTATCAACCAATGGGAATGGATATTCTAGGTCCATTTTTGTTGGTGTTGAGACAAAATAGGTTCTTAGTGGTCGCTATCGACTACTCTACCAAATGGGTAGAAACTGAACACCTAGCCATGATCACTAGAAAAAAAAGAACCAGGAGTGTCTATTGAAAAGCATGATATGTTGGTTTGAATTACTGTGGGTATAGGTTACCAACAACTAAAAGCAATTTGACAACTCCAAATTCAAGGAATGCTGCAGTAGCCTTCACATAGAACAGAGGTTCACCTTAGTGGTGCACCTCCAATCCAATGGCCTAGCTGAGGCAACCAATCGAACCCTACTTGTAGGCATAAAGAAACACCTCAAAAGAGCCAAAGGCACCTAGGTCGAGAAACTATCACATGTCTTATGATCTTACCAAACCACACCTTGGACGATGACTAAGGAATCACCTTCCATGCTCTCTTATGGGGTTGAATCCATTATTTCAACAGAAACTGACCTTGTCTCTCCATGAGTTAAGGCTTATGACCCCAAAACAAATGAGGCAAACACTCGAGTTGAGAAAAACCTTATCTTGAAAGTGTAGGAGAAGGCTTGCGCTAAGATTGTTGAGTATCAATAGTGAGTCTCGCTATTACAATGCTCGGGTATGAGGCCAAGAACTATGACTTGGTGACTAGGTACTTCAGCAAGCTGAACTCATTGACCGAGTTTTGAGAGAACTATCACCAAATTGGATAGGCCTATTTAGGATTTCCCAAGTTGTAGGGTTGGGAGCATTCAAGGTTGAACACTTAGATGGTAAGACACTTCCTAGAACATGACATGTAGGCAATTTTAGAAGGTTTTATATTTAAAATAAATTATTTCTCCCTTATCTTTTTAAACAATGACAAGTCCTACTCTAGAAGACCATCATAATACCTCAATTACTCCTGGGATATAAAACTTTGGTACTAAGCTAAACATAAGACCTCAGTTTCACCTCAGGCATAAGACCTTGTCAATGAGTCAAGCATAAAACCTTGGTTCACCCAAGTTATAAGACCCCAATATTAAGCAAAACATAAGACCTCAGTTCACCCAAACCATAAAACCTTAATTCACTTGGGGTATAAGACCTTGATATTAACTTAGACAAAAAACCTCGGTTCACCCAAGGCATAAGATCTTGGTTTACCTAGGGTATAAGACTTAGGCATTAAGCCAGACATAAGACATTAATATTAAACTAGATGCAAGACCTAAGTTTACCATCGGTATAAGATCTCAATATTAAGCCAGGCATAAGGCCTTAGTTGACCAAAGGCATAAGACCTCGACATCATGCAAGGTGTAAGACCTCAATTCACATGAGACATAAGACTTCGGCTCACCCAAAGCATTAGACCTCGGTATTAAGCTAGGATAAAACCTATGTTTCACCTGAGGCATAAGACCTCGATAATATGTCATGCATAAGACCTTGGCATTAAGCTAGACATAAGACCTTGATTCACTAGGGGCATAAGACCTTGACATTAAGCTAGATATTAGGCTCTGGTTCAACCAGAGCATAAGATCTCAACATTAAGTCACACATAAGACTTTGGTTTTACACAAGGCAAAAGACTTTGACAATAAGCTAGTTATGAAAACTTAGAACTTTACTAAGGCATAAGATCCTTGTGCGAACTTTCCACTTCAAATTACACTTTGGTCTTGGGATTTTTTTCCCTATTAATAGACCCTCTTTTCCCTTGAAGGCAACTTTATTAACTTGTGTTCAAACTTGGTGGAAGGACAAGAACCAACTATATCAAGTTGAAGTGCCTCCACTGGAAAAAAACTTCAAAGCTAGCAGCTATAGTGGTGAACTATGACTTGTCATTTGAAAGTTATCTTCATCACCACTAAGGGACAAAGTTGCATATTGCATATGGGTGTATTGAAGGCCAATGAACCTCCAAGCAAGCTTAGGCAATGAAGCATTGAAGAAAGACACAAAGCTAGAAATGCAAAGGTAAATGCATGAGTAAAGAGGAAATATCTTTTTATTCATTAGAAGAATGACTATATCTGAGAAGCTCAGTTATAAAAGGACTTATTACAAAAAAAGTGAAGGGAAAAGTGAGGTCATTTGGAAGATTCCAAAGACTTGGCAAACTTTTTAGGGGGAATAGGAATCAGGGGATCAACTTTGCAAGGCTCCTCAACCCCCCCTCCCTTTGAATAATCTCTTTATATCCCTACTTGAGGCAGTGGATGCACAAGTCATTGTAGAGTTCCACTCATAGATCATTACACTTAAAGTCAGGATCACAGTGAGTTTGCTTTACTATGTCATTATAATAGGGATAACCCTTAGAGAAGGAGCTAGTAGAGTCACTAGACCTAGTTATAAGATGCACTTTTGATTGAGGTATAATTCCAAGCTCTTACACTTGACCCCCCAAAAGATTGGGTTACAAAATTCACTCTTGATCGAGGAGCAAGTCCCGATTACAAGATCCATATTTGATTGAGATATGGCTATAAGCTCTTGTGCTTGACCCCATGAAGACCTGGTTATGAGATTTGCTCTTGATCAAGGTATGGTTATGAGCTCTCGTGCTTGACCCCCCGAAGACCCAATTATAAGATTCGCTCTTGACTACAGAACAAGGCCCAATCATAAGATTCTCTCTTGACTGAGGTATAATTACAAGCTCTCACACTTGACCCCCTGAAGACCTAGTTACAAGATGTTGGTCAAGATTAGCTAGTGTCTTGGCTAACATCGTTAAAAAATCAGCCTCTGTGTTGATAGATAAGGGAACTTTAATTATTTGAATATGTGAGAATTGTCCTATGAGTTCTCAAACCATTTCATAATATTTCATTAGCTTGAATGTATGAATTTTGTGTCTACCTCCAACTTGATTGATGATCAATTGTGAGTCACTAAAAATATGTAAGTGTGATTTTTCCATGTTAAGGGTCATTTCTAGTTCTATAATTAGGACCTTATATTCAATTGCATTGTTTGTACATGGTTTTGAGAGGGAATAGGAGTATCATAAAATGTCCCTATTTGGGGTGGCAAATACAAGCTCAATGACTACTTTAATTTGTGAAAGACTTGGCCTGATTCTTGTTTTGATGGATGAAACCCCATCAAGGTATAGCTTCCAGTAGGGTTGCCCTTCCAGGAAAAATAGGATTTCTTCATTAGGGAGTTCACTACTCAATGGAAAGGCAAATAGCACCAAGTGAGCTCTAAGAAAATTGACAAGAGTTTGTCCTTTAACAACTTTTGGGGAGTAAACTTGATATCATACTTTATGAGGATTAACATCCATTTTGCTACCTTTCCAGTGAATACAAGCCTAGTCATTAAGTATTTTATGGGATCAACCGTTTATATTAAAATGACTTGATTAGAAAGCAAAAATGTTCAAGCTTCTTGATTGCAAATATAAGTGTTAGACAATACTATGGGAGAGTAGTTATTCTTTACCCCACTAGCATTATACACAAATAGTAGAGTATATTTTTTTTTCTTATTTATTATTTTTGGTGAGGAGTGCCCCGAGGGACCCTTCCATTATGGTCGTGTAGAGGATTAAGGGTCTACTAGGCACAAGTGTTGCCAAGACTGGTGGCCTTAATAAATACTAGTTAATCTCTTTGAAGGCTTGCTGGCATTCTTGATCCCAAATGAATGGAGCAGCCTTTTTCATAAATTCAAAAATAGGTTTATGTTTTTCGGAGTGGTTCAAAATAAATCTCCTTATGTATGCTAGTCAACCTTGGAATGGCCTCAACTATTTGAAGTTATTTGGTAATGGCATATCCACTATGGTTTTGATCTTAGATAGATTGATTTTAATCCCTTGGTGTTTGACAATGAAGCTGAGGAATTCTTTTCATGATACCCTAAAGGCACATTTCATAGGGTTCATCTTTAGGTTATATTTCTTAAGGTGGTTGAAAACCTCACTTAGATCTTGGATGTGCTTGTCTTCAGACTTAGTCTTAACTAATAAATCATTCACATAACATTCCACCAGCAGGGATATAAGGTCATTGAAAATTTGAGTCATGGCCCTTTGAGAAGTGTAACCATATTCTTAAGCCTAAAAGGCATTACCTTATACCAATAAATACCAATGGGAATTCAAAAGGCTATATATTTTTCATCATTAGGATTAATCTTGATTTGGTTGTACTTTAAAAAGTCATCCATAGAGAAGAATAGTTCATAATTGGCTATATTGTCAATCATGATTTTTATAATTGATAATGGAAAAATCATCTTTTGGACCTACCTTATTCAAGTCCCTTTAATCCACACATATGCAGATTTAGTCATTCTTCTTCTTGACTGGCATAATGTTTGCTACCTAATCTAGGTGTTTCTATTCTCGGATGAATTTTGCTTTGATCAGTTTCTTTATCTTTTCTATCACCTTTTGTTTCAGATTGAGTTTCATCTTCCTTGGTGTCACTCCCTGAACTTGAACACTCTAGACTCAGGTATGTAACAACACCACATACTTATAACCCCATAAGCATGCAAGGCTATAATCTTAATCCTACGCAAGTTAATAACTCAGAAGAATTAAACCAATATTTCACAAAATAAACCTCAACTATATAACTATATATTCTCAAGTAATCTTATATTAGACTCACATATACAAGAGATAAACAAACATAATATGAGTTTGTATATCGAAAAATAACTTAACTAGTATTCAACAACTCATATTTAATGATCAAATCTGCAAGAGAATGAGCGATCCCATGCTTAGTGAATATTTTAAAAATAACATAAAATATTCAAGAATCCATTTATAAGGAAACTAAATCATGTCAAAAAGGGACCACAATATGAATATATCGCTATTCTGATGTCCATGGGTGGCAACAAAATTAGTTTCTCACAATCACATGCATGTTGGCATAACCATTGTTTAACATCCAAGGTAGGGTCAGGACACAAATCATGAGGGAGACAACATAGTCAAAACTAGTAAAATATGAAAAGGCACAAAGTATTCACAAGGTAGAAATTCTTGTTATGAGCATATGCATGGTTTTCTTTTACAAGTCAAATACAAATAAATATAAGTATGTGTCAAGATCTAATAAATATTTCATAAGTTCACATGCATGATTTTTTCATATTTTCAAGTCACAATTATATATACATTCCGAATCATGATATAATCATAACTTTATATCAAGAGTATGTCAAGAGATTACTTTAACAAGTATAATGCTTAAAAGCTTATAAATCACTAAAAAGTATGAAGTTTACAAATTAAATGTTAGTTAACATTATTGGAAGTCTCTCATTCACTTACCTTGTGAGAAGATCATAAGAACAAAAACAAGCATATGAAGATCCAAGCCACGTCCAAACCTATGGCATGTAACTAATTAACTTAAAATTGAGAGTCATATAAATATGTTTCTAAATAAAATAGAGTGGACTCCAAATCTAACAACTCACATTGACATTAATGTAACACATACTAGAAGTATTACTCAAAATCTAGTCAAAAACACATGTTCTAAAATGCCTTAAAGAATTTCACATCTAACTCATGACCAACCATAATAATTTTAAGATCAAGACTCATAACATACATCTACTTTGATGTTAAGATCAATAAGCATATGTGACAATAAATTTAATTTAGTCCTACATCCGATGCCATGATAATCTCATGATTGAAATCCTTAAGATGATAATTAACCTTCAAACCATGTACATGAGCTTCTAGAATTCCAAAATAAAATATTAACTTAGATAGGAACATGACACAATAGACCCTTGATCTTATTAACAATATTCTAAATCATGTCTGAAAATCATGGCTTCGAGATATCACATGAATCATGCTAAATTTTAAGTATCAAGATAGCATCCAAAAATTCACTAATATATTTATATTTAATTTTAAGATAGAAATATAAATAATAAGATCACAATAGAGGAAAGAGAACCTAGATCACAGGATCAAATATGTAGTTTATAAGAATTCCAAGGATAGGGCAAGGATTGATACAAGAATAGAACCCAAAATCAAAGTCTCAAATCTAAGAACATGGAGAATATAAACTAGGACTTGACAAAGAGAAAAGATGAGATCATTGCCCAATTACAAAACCCAAAACTCCAAGAGGAAAACCAAGGTATTGGCTACTCACTTCTTTTTAAACCCTAGCAGTCACTTCTTTTTATTTTTCTTTTCTTTGTTTCCTCAAGAAGCTTCTGCCCTCTCTCATTAAAAAAAATCCGCAAGGAAATAGGATTGTGGGATTTTAATTGGCTACTTTTCAAGAAACCCCCTCGAATGTACCAATTTACAACTAGGCCCTTTTTGGGTTTGCACACTTGGTGCCTATTTGAGAGGTGAAAGTTTGGGATTGATAGCCAACTTATGGACTGTGACTTTAGGGTCTAGTCCAGGCATTCCCCTGTAGCTCCATGCAAAGCAATCATTATATTCCTTGAGCATTGTTTTGAGTTGGGCTTGCCCCTGCTCTGAACCTATGTTTATTTTTATCAGTTCATCGATTATGGCTTTCCCCCATTCTTCAAGTTTTGGTGGTATGTCTTTTAGTTTGAGGATCATTTCTTCACCGAGTGGTTTGTTATATTGAATGGGACTTGGGAAAGGTTCCTCTTTTAGTTTTGAAGGTATTTTAATTGCATCATGTCCTATGTCTTCTGGTCTTGATGAAGTTTTGCTAAGGATTTCATCTTCTAGTGTTGTTTAGAGAACCATGGCTGGCTCGATACAACACGGTTTGTGTGGTGGAAGGCATTGAGGATGTTTGATCATCCTCATTATCGGATAGAAGTCCAATGATGACCATGAGGCATGATGGATACTGGAGCTATATAGCTTAGTTCTTTGAAATTCTTATTTCCTCTTTTGAGAATATAAGCACACTCTTGGGGAGGATGCTATATATTTTTAAAGAAATAACTTTCTTTTTTTTGTTGAAGTTTGCAGCAAGATTTCTTAATTATTTGATAGTCACTATCATCGTTTGGATAATTAGTTTTCAAGATTTTATGTATGCTTGGGACATAGGGAACTACCTTGTAAAATAATATCTCCTTCCCTCTCTTATATCATGGAAGAATATCAAAGGTTGTTAATTCCTCCACAATATTGGTATTTAGCTCATCTAATGGCTTAAGTAAGCCTTCTAGGACTTTTATAACAAGGACAGTACTTTCTTTTTTACTTCCATTATTATCTTGATCAGAAGAATAGCCACCCAAGTAGAATTGTAGGACTTTTGTTCATCTAAAGAGTTTGTGTCACTCCCTAGATGAGGAGGGGTGAAGATCAAAAACTAACAATCTTCTTCTTTACTTGACTAATGGAAGCAAACCCTCTATCAACATGGGATCTTTAATAATATTTTGCATCATCATAATGTATCTCTTAAATATCAAAAGAATGTATATCTCCATCAATTTGATGTTTTTTACTATCATTGAAGTACTTGACGCATTGCTATAGGATTGATGGCACTATCTTATATTTATCTAGTCATGGCCTCTCTAATAATACTTTGTATGATGCATCAAAATCTATCACATAGAACTTGACATTAGTCATCAATTTACCTATTTTTAGAGGTATGGTTATGGCTTCAAGAGATCTTTGAATATTTTGATTAAACTCTCGAATGGTTAAGATTTTGGATGATAGGTGGCACATGTCCAGAGATAAAGCCCTTAGAATATAGAGAGTCCTTAATTTGACTGAGGAGTCTGAGTCAATGAGGATGAAATTTATTTTAATTTCATTGCTATTCTCAGTGACATATAATGACCTATTATGATTTATTGTTCTTGGAAGTAAGTCATCATTTGTAAAGGTGATGGTAGGAGTCTGATGAGCATATACTAACTCCTTCATGTTATTTTCAATAAAGTATATCTAATAATCAATTGGACTTTGCAATATATGTACCAATATATCCATAAGTTCTTGCAATATTATTAGAGTATCAAATACACTTAGCATGGTGGGGATTTTCTTGAGATGAGCTGCTATGTTATACTCCATCTTCTTGGGTGTAGGTTTGACTTGTGAAGGTTCTACATCTTCATTTATTTGAATTTTTTTCTTTGTCCTTGTCCTTAGAGATATTCTTGTCTCTGGGCATTAGAACTTGTCTTGGAGGAAAAACCTTACCATCTTTGAGTTGTACTTGGTTTGCATTTCTTAGTTGAATTCTAGCATCCCGAGATCAATAAGGCACTTTTTTAGAGTCATTATCAAGGTTGATCATGTGACAGGAGGCAGTGGATCCTTGACCTCAATTGGTAATTTTTTGAATGTTTTTGCAAGAAGTAACAAGCTAATAATCATCCCATTCAACAATGAAACTAGGCACATGGGATTTCCTTATAGAGAGATCTTCAGAGACTCTTTAGATGAACCATTGTATTTCATTAGCTGGTATGACCTTCTTTAGGACTTTGTATTTGGGGCATTTCCTCCGTGTTTGGATTGGCTTGACACAAGAGTTGGATGAGCTGGAGCATTAGCTTGTTTAATTTTTTCCCAAAATGCTTGCTTCTTGTATTGGTGCTTATTGGTGTAGGGTCTTCCAAAGTGATCATAAGGTTATTCTAACTCAGGTATAGAGTTATATTCATCATTCATTCTTGCACTATAATTCCTCTAAAGTTGGTAGATGGTACCCTTCCACAGGCTCTAGGACTGGGACTTCACCAAACCTACTTGGTTGAACATTTGCCGTTAGGTCATTTAATGGCAGTTAGGGTGGTTGATCATCAATGTCTATCATACTTGTGTTAGTCACCATGCAACAAGAAGCAACAAACCAAGATGATTGTCCTTGAGAGTGTTTATCTTCCTTAACCCTTTTCTAGGATAGATGGCATGAATGATCATTCTGGTCTAGAGGAGAATTGGTAGGTGATTCCCTGCCATTTGTGTAGGGTTATTTATGTACTTTTGCCTTTTTAGTACCATCCTTTCCATCTTCTCAACTTCCTCATGAAGCATGGTAGTTACACTTGACATGCTCTCCATATGGACAGGCATAACTTTCATGTGTTCATTTATTGCTTGCATTTGTGTCATGATATACTTCATATTGGTTATAGTTAGATCTTTTATAGTACAAGCTATAGTTTAATTATGTCATAATCACATTCGTGGGTGAACCACTCCATAATATAGTCATCTTGGTGATAGTCCTCTAGGAGACTCATGGGAATCTCCACCATTTCATCAGTGATTTGCTCAAAAAAATCATTTGCTTCTTCCTACCTTATGCTTGGAACTTCATTATCATTAGAGTGATGGGATGTCTAGTGATTGGCTTGATTGTGAGCTTCCAACAATAATAATGGTAGTAAAAGTTGCCACTAGAATTTTATCTTCCCCATTCTCAAAGCCTTCAAACAAAGCTCTGGTTGAACTAGGTTCTTTTTCTTATTTTTTCCTTTTTTTGAAGCTTTGAGTAGGTTGCAAAGCTTATTCTAATGAAGATTTTTTTTACTACTATCCTAGGGTTTTCAAGATTCTTAGCCATCTTCTTTGTTAGTTTCTTTAGCCTTTTAGAGATATACATCTCCCATAAGTGCTTTTGTTCAAGTTTATGCTATTCTTCATCCTCAAAAATGAGTCCAACAAGTGGCTCATGTGTCTCAAACATGGTGATATGATTAATGTATTCAATGGGTGTTTGGAATAAAGCTAACTTCAAGATAGTTAGCTTGCCTCACAATATTGCTTTTCAATCCAATCCTTGAACACATAATAGTATTCAATTGTATAACCCAAGACTCTATGGTAAGGATAATAGTTTGGATGATCCTTTTTGTTGGCTTCATTGGGACTTTTGCATTCTAGCAATTGGAGGCTTAATTTTACATCATCTTGAAAGATTTTGCCTACTTTCTCTTGTAAAAGAATATTTCTTCCTAAGCTTCTGTTGGAAACTTTTAATCACAAGACCCAATTGCAAGAGTGGAGCTCTACCAACTGAGCTATGTCCCCCGAGGAATTTTGTCCAATAATGAGGTTGATCGAACATCCCCAATGCCTTCTGACACACAAGAGATGTGCATCAAGCCAACCATGGTTCTCTAAACATCACAAGAAGGTGAAGTCCTTTATAAAGCTTCATAAAAATCTAAAGAAAGGGGGTATGATACAGCTGAACACCCTCAAAACCAAAAGAGGAACCTGTGCCAAGTCTCATTCAACATGACAAACTACTTGGTGAAGACATGATCCTCAAGCCAAAAGAAGCTCCACTAAAACTTGAAGATAGGGGACAAGCCATAATTGATGAACTAATGGAAATCAACCTTGGTTCACAGGAAGATCCTAGGCTAACCTTTATCACAACACAACTATCAAATAAAAGCCAACCCAACTCAAGGCAATGCTCAATTAATATATTGACTGCTTTGCATAGAGCTACAGGGAGATGCCTAGACTAGATCGTAAGGTCACAGTCCACAATTTGGCTGCAATCCCAAACTTTCACATGTCAAACAAGCACTTAGGGAAATAAAACTTGACCTAGAACAAAAGGTGATAGAAGAAATTAAGAAACATATTGAAGAAGCCTTCATCAGGGAAGAGAAGTACCAAGATTAGGTAGCAAGCATTGTGCAAGTCAACAAGAAGAATGGCAAATTTGCATTTGTGTTGACTACAGAGATTTGAATAAAGTGTGTCCCAAAGATGATTTTTCATCACCAATAATGAGAATAAGGATTGATAGCATGGCCAATTTTGAACTATTCTCCTTTATGGTTGACTTTTCAAGATACAACTAAATTAATATGGATCTTGATGATGAAAAGCATATGGCCTTTTGGGCCTAAGAATATAGGCACCACTAATCAAAGGGCCATGACCCAAATTTTAGGTGACCTCATACACCAGTTGGTGGAGTGTTAGGTGGATGACTTGGTAGTCAAAACTAAGTCCAAAGATAAGCACATCCAAGACCTAAGAGTGATTTTTGATTGCCTTAGAAAATATAATTTAAAGATAAACCCTATGAAATGTGCCTTTAGTGTATCATCAGGAAAATTGTTTGGCTTTATTGTTAGATATTGAGGGATTAAAATCAATCCATCTAAATTCAAAGCTATTTTGGATATGCCACTATCCAACAACTTGAAACAATTGAGGTCATTCCAAGGCTAACCTGCATACATAAGGAGATTCATTTCAAGCCGCTCCAAAAAATGCAAAATATTTTCCAAATTGATGAAGAAGGATGTTCTATTCATTTGAGATAAAAAATGCCAACAAGTCTTTGAAGAGATTAAGCAATATCTATTAAAGCCATTAGTCTTGGCAACACCCACACTTGATAGACCCTTAATCCTATATACAGCCATAACGGAAGGATCCCTGAGGGCACTTCTCACTCAGAATAATGAAGAAGGCAAAGAAATATACTCTGCTATTTAAATAGAATGCTAGACAGGATAGAAAATAACTACTCTCCTATTGAGAAGTATTGTCTACCACTCATAGTTGTGGTCAAGAAGGTAAGATATTATTTGCTTTTCATTAGGTCATTTTAATATCAAAGGCTGACCACATAAAATACTTGATGACTAGCAAAATGGGCATTAATCCACGTGGAGTACAATATCAAATTTACTCTTCAAAAGGCTATTAAAGGGCAAGCCCTTGCCAATTTTCTCATAACTCACCCAGTGCCAGATGACTCTTCACTGAGTTGCAAACTCCCAGATAAATAAATTCTTCTTGTCAAAGAAGGAGAACCTTATTGGAAGCTATACTTTCATGGGGCATCATCCATCATACCAGAAATTAGGCCAAAGCTTTCACAAATTAAAGCAGGCATTGGACTTGTATTTGTCATTCTAAATGGGGGCTTATTTTGTGATATTTGTACTCCTTCTCAAAACTATGCACAAATAATAATGCTGAATACGAGACCCTAATTGCAGAAGTAGAAATGGCCCTTAATATGGTGATATCATGCATATATATTTTTAGTGACTCTCAATTGGTTATCAATTAAGTGGGAGTTAAATATAAAATTCACTAATTCAAGCTACTAAAATACCATGAAAAGGCTCAAGAATTCATGGGGCAAGTCCCACATGTTCAAATAATTAAAGTTTCCAAGTCCATCAATGCAAAAACTGATTTCTTAGCCAAGTTAGTCATGACATTAGTTGACCCTAACTAAGAGAAAATTCTGAGCACAATCCATAGAAGACAAATAATAAACTTTGTCTTCAATATCAAGAATGAGAAGCCTGAATCCAAAATAATAGATGAAGTAATAGATTAGAGAATACCATTCATTGACTATTTCAAAAATGGAGAACTCCTAGAGAATAAATCAACATAGATGCAACTCAGGAAAAGAGCCACATGCTTTTTGCTCATTAATGACACACTTTATAGGTGATCCTTTGATCAACTACTTTTGCATTGTCTTTTAGATGAAGGTGCAAGAGAAGTCATATACGAAATACACTCTGAAGTTTGTGGAGCCCATCAATCAGGCCCCAAAAATGATAATGAAAATCAAGCGTATGAGCTACTATTGGCCCATGGTAGTGAGAGATTGTATCAAATATACATGAAAATATCATCTAAGCAAAATTCATGGTGAATTCATTCATCAACACTCTAATACTTTACATCCAACTATATCCTCATGGTCATTTAAGGTATCAATCCAACTGAGCTATCTTCTTCTAGAGGTCTCCGTTTTATATTAGTAGTGACAAATTATTTTTCTCAATTGGGTAGGGACAATCTCATTGAAAGTAATGAAAGTGGAAACTATCATTCATTTCTTTCAAAAAAACATCTTATACTAATTCAATGTTCCTCAAAGAATCATATCTAACAATAGACTAAACTTTAGAAGATTCAACGTAGGATGATTTGCACATCATCATAAGATATATTGGAGATATTCATATATCTATAATGCAAGGATGAATGGCCTCACTAAGACTTTCAACAAGACCCTCTCCAAAATATTGAAGAGAGTCATTGCCAAAAACAAAAGAGACCGACACCAAAAACTTTATGAGGCATTGTGGGCTTATCACACCACATATCAAATCCCTATGCAATCAATATCATATGCATTGGTGTTTAGGACTATGACAGTCCTGCCATTGGAGGTATAAATTTTCTCTCTAGGAATTGCACAACAAGAGGAAAGCACAAAAGAGGATAATGTTCATCTTTACTTAAATGAGCTACACTCCTTAGATTAAGCATGGCTCGCAGCTCAACAAAGCTTAAAAATGTATCAGGCACAAATGTCTAGAGCTCACAACTAAATAACTCGGCTTAGATTTTGCGGAAGGGTGAGATGATCTTGGCCTTGAAAAGACCCATAATCCCAAATAGAAATATGATCTAGTGCTTATATCATTGAAAGATATTTGAAGGGAGATCCTACCAATTGATTGTCAACAAAGGAGAGAGAGCTATCCCATCGATCAATACTTGATTTCTAAAGAGGTATTATGCATAAGCCTCTAGGGGAACAACAATAAAATAGAAGTGTCTATATTTGCCTATGACAGAAAATCCAATTTTCTCAAAAGAATGTCTGATCAAACTTGCACCCCATGTTTCTTGAGATAAAACACATATACGAAAAATCCACATGACAAACTAAGTCTATTTTATGTGGCAATCAAATCTACATCTATGTGACAAATTTAAGTGCATTTTCATGTAGCAACCTAAGTCCACTTTTGTGCGGCAATTCAAACACATATCATTAACTCTTGGGATGCTGACGTAGGGGCAAATACCTAAATACTCTTCACACACTCTCCTGTCATCATAACTCGAGTAGAGGATGTGAAGGGGGTACTTGTTTGAGTGAATTTTGACTAAAATCAAGTCTAGTAGGAATTTAGTCAGAATGAAGACTTGTATGTCATTAGAATATGGCTTGAATGTCCTAAATCGGTCAATCAATCACTTAGTAAACAATCATTCGATTCTGATGAGCCGATGATAGTACTTTTCTGGTTGATCAATTCCGTAATTAGTTGACTAGTTCTCATGAACCAAGTTTGGTAGTAGCTTGCTGGTCAACTAGTTCCTCAACCAGTCATCAGCAAAGATGGAGAAAAATCCTTGCTTAATTTCATCAACAATCAATGGGAGTTTAGTTAAGATCTCAAAATATATCAATCAATTCAAATATGAGATCTGATTACAAAAAATTAGGATCCAAACGAATCTTAAAATGAAACCAATCAATGATTTGATTCAAAGATCCTCTTGGTCCTATAAATACTTGCAAAAATCAAACAAAGGGGATCATCAGGAGAGGAGATCAAAAAGGCTTCACCTAGGAAGAGGACCAATGTTGAAACAAAAGAAAGGAGAAGGTGATCAAAAGCGCATAGAGTTCAGCTATGAATCAAAGAGCACAAAAAGGGCAAAGGAGTAAGATTCCTATTTCTCTTCCTTTTTCCTTTGTTTTATTCTTGCTCTTCCTCTGTCCTCCATATAGGTACCTACTG